>CABEEJ010000060.1:398364-478299 GCA_901482245.1 Timema douglasi
GGGGGGGGGGGAAATAATAAATATGTCTATTTTTATTATAAATAATGCAAATGCTTAATTTATTTTTCCAAGATTTAATTACACATGGTCTTTCATCATAAACCCTAATATGTAAAATTGTTTAGGTTAATTAATTTAAATTGTAATACTTACTAATTAATACATTGAACACATAAACCACCCCAAGCGCATATGGCTGAGATTTGAGCCCCGACCAACCTGTCAACGGCAACCTTGAGCAACGTGAGTCTAGTGATTCAGTCCACGTGGGCTCCAATGAGGATGTACTACTCGTTGAATGTTAAGTTGAGAGGAAGTTCTAACCATTTTTAATTATCTAGAACATTTTATCTAAACAAATACGATACTTTATGCAATTATAGTGTGTCTAAAATAATAATTGCTGATGACCTAACACATTCATTTTATATAAGATGATTCAATGCTAAAATACTAGAATTCTGTTTTTGAGCAGATTAGTCCTACCTCTCTTGTTTAGATTCTCAGTGTTTCGGTGAAAAATATGAATTACAATTTCATAACTATTTCCTTGTATTAGCATCTGTAATGTATATAAGTATACATGTAGCTGAACAATTAAATATGACTAAAACCAAGACAAACTCTTTCAGCTCGCAAATTGAAATTTCCGAATATATTATTATGAAAATGAATGCCAAAATAAAAGAGCTCGAAGAAGAAAATTCTCGTTTGAATACCGCAGCAGGAGATTTCTTAATGTCTAACAGAGAGTTGAGAAAAGAAAAGCAAATGTTAGTGGACAAATTAATGGAAGTTAAAAGCCAAATTAATGAAAATGCCGATGAAAAGGTTGAGAGAAATTCTGTGATATTATTTTACTCCTGGCCAAATACGAAGTATCCTAAGCAAGAAGAAAAGACTTCATTGGTCTGGTGAAGATATTGCAGCAGCGATTTCTCATAGGAGCATGGGTGCTAAGGCTTATAGATACCTTAGAAATAAGTTAAATTATCCATTACCATCAGTTTCAACTTTGCGTAGATGAGCTACTAAGATTGACTGCAGTCCAGGAATACTAAATGATGTAATTCTTTTAATGAAACTAAAAGCCACAATATTTTCAGAAAGAGAACGTGTAACGGCATTATCTTATGATGAAATGTACGTTTCCAACCTACTCTACTTTGATACAATAAAAGAAAATGTTCAAAGTCCACATTCAACAGTTCAGGTTGTTATGGCTCGGGGTATTATTGGCAAGTGAAAGCAGCCAATTTTTTATAATTTCGATACTCCAATGACAGCAAACTTACTAAGACAATTAATCATACAACTAGAATCTATTAATTATCTTGTTTTGTCTGTAACAAGTGACATGGGAGGATCTAACAGAAGTGTCTGGAAAGAACTCGGAATAAGCGCAACAAAATTTTCTTTCAACAATCCTCATGATGATTCGAGAGAAGTTTTCAGATACGCCCCACTTATTGAAACTTGCCATGAATCACTTTATAGATCAAGGATTTACTCCTTCTTCAGGAGAAAAGATTCAGAAGACATGCATACAAGAGCTGTTGGATATGTCTCAAGAGGATCTTAAAATTGCATTCTAAATAACTCAACAACATTTAGACGTTTTCAAAACCCAGAGTCAAAAAGTAAAAACTGCCACACAGCTTCTATCAAACACATCAAGAAAAGCACTTACTTTTCTAGGAGAAAAAACTCTACAAAATTAAGATTGGAAAATAACTGCTCACTTTGTTAAACTATTTAACGACTGGTTTGATATTCTAAATTCCAAATATCCTTACAACCCAGACAAAACTAAACTCGCATATGGACTTGACAAACTTGAGCAAGACCGAATTATATCGAAGATGAACACATTTGAAAAATTAATAAGAGTCACAGGGCACAGAAGTGAAATGGCTTTTCAATTAGGAATCCAAATTACAAATAATTCATTAAAAAATGTATTTCAATATTTGAAGGCTAAATTTGGCATTGTATATTTACTTATTGACAAAATTAATCAAGATGTACTTGAAAATTATTTTTCTTATGTAAGAGGAATGGGATATACCAACGATCACCCAACCCTACTTGATGTTAAATATAGATTAAGATGGTATATTCTTGGGAAACATTCCTCTTCAGTGTTCACAAGAAACCAAAATACAGATGGAAACAATGACGAAGAATGTGTTTCTAATATATTTACAAAAGATCTACAAAAAGAAAGTGATTCGAAAGAAGAAATTGAGGAATGTACAACAGCTAAAATGCTGAAAGGTATTAATAAGATAATTGAGTGTGAACATGAAAACAATTCAGTAAAGGAAGAGCACTTGGATGGAATTGAAGTAGGTGATGATTTATTACAAGAAGACAGTAATGTAGTATCATTAGAGGGACTGAGATATGTAGCAGGCTACGTAGCCCATAAATATAGGTCAAAATATCCAGACCTAGGTACGTCTTGTGAAGAAAGAAGTGAGAATAATTTGATAAAAACAATCTCGAAAGGAGGATTGCGAGAACCAAGTTATAAATTATTTAAAGCTGTACAGTTAGCAGAGCAGATATTCATTCAAATTCATGGTGATTTATTCAGTAAAGAAGATAATATCTTAAAAATGGCAACTGGAGCTGTGATGGAAAAGACAAATGAGATACCACGAGAAGTAATTCACTTATTTTTGAAGACACGAACTCATATTCGTCTAAAGGCCTTTAATAAACAGTTGTATAGCAGTGGCAGTGAATTTAAGAGGAAGATTTTAAAGAAGATAAAGAAATTTAAATAAATATACAAATTAATAATGTAATTTGTAAGTGACTAATTAATTGAAAAAGTTTGATGTTAATATAAAAATAATTTCCCTCTAAACATTATATTGTTATTTTTAGCTGCTGACAATAATATGTAAATGTTTGTCTAGAATTAATTTGTATATACAAATATGTATAAAAAATGTTTTAAGATAGTATGTATATATAGTATAAGAAATGTTAAAATTAAAACATACGTAAATATTATTGTACACCACTTTGTTACCATCTATAGTGGTAGAAAAAATTTATTTTTGTTGCCAGTATACAACTTAATTTTAAATTACTTTATGCAAATATTATTTATCCAATGATTGTATAATATATCAAGATTATGAGTAAAATTAGAGTTAAAATCAAAATATATATATAATTATTACTGTGCCTTACTAATTTATGCTGTGTAGTGGTAGAAAAAATGTATTTTATATTGCCAGTATTAACACTTGATTTTAAATCGATAGGCCTGTATGCCAATATTATTTCTCCACTAATTGTTTAATTTAACAAGAATGAATTTTACTTTGTCATTTGTAGTAGGTACTATGATGATAATAAGCAACGAATAAGAATGTACCACACAATAGAGTAGTTAGTTATATTTCTACTTATCTCCAAGCCTTTACGCTTGAGAAATAGCTGCACTCCGCACCCAGATGACGTCGTGCGCAGTAGCAGACGAAAACGAAGAGCCAAATGACTTCACCTCTTATTTCTTCACATCACACCCAGGACCCTTTTAATTTGTACAAAGATGATGAATTTATGTTATGATTTCTTTTTTCAAATGAAAATACATGAAGTTTTGTTTTTGTATCCACTTGTTCAGCATCTTGAAAAACTTGACAAACATGCGCTACCACTTATACCAAAGACAAAACTACTGCTTACCCTGAGATATTATGCTGCTGACAATTTGCAATTAAGTTTTAAACAATATTTTGCATGGACAGGTAAATGGCTAAATATTTTTATTTTTTGTTCACAATTAGGCCTATGCATTGTGTAGGATTAAGCTTGAAAATATGTTGACTAACATTATTTTTGTACTGTCTACCTTAAATTATTTTACTCTACAGTCAAAATTGATTTTATTTTAAACAGAGCAATAGCCCTACAGAATTAAACACATCTTGAAACTGTTGACAAGGGAAACTTATAACAAGTCTATCTAACCTATAAGTCATACCTACCTAATAAAATTGTATGTCCAATTACATAGTAATTCAATGGGTGAAATAGTCACAAAAAGTATTTTTAGACACACTATTTAAACCATTTTGTATTATTATGAACTCTCCCAGGCATTCCTTATCAAACCATTCAGGAACAAGATGTTTTCTAAGAATATATTAATGGCAGGAATAGTGGATAGACACAGTGTATCTTTTTTTAAATTGGGTATTAACACTCAACATTTCTTCTCATTAATATACACAGGATATGTATGTTAATATAGACTTTTAATGTGATTTACCTTTTATTATTAATTGTATTCATAATATTTTATTGAGAATTTTTTTTTTAGACACTCGTAAAATAGGTATTATACCCTTATTTTATGTGTAAAAATGCGTATGGACTAGTTTAGATGTGTGATTTGTCATAAAATATTTTTTCTTGATTATTCATTTACAAATAGGTATCGAGACATAATTATAAAATGAGACCTACTTAAAAATAATATGCATAGACCTAGGCCTGTATTTTTTGGCAAATAAAATAAATAAGGGCCCACAAAAATAGGATAGCAAATTTCAAATGCCAGCAAAATAAATATTGTAAAGGTATCCTATATACAGTACTTTTAAAAGTTAAAAGAAAACTCATCGAGGCCATTCAAAAACGCTTGGCAATATTGTGTTCCTGGATGGTACAAAATACAAAAATTGCCATAATATAATGAAGAAAATGTGTAAAGAGTTATGCCCTGTTTGTATACTGTCCTAGCGCTAAATGTTGTTTTCATGTATAATGCACACAATATTCTTTTATGATAATTTCCTATTGTGTATTTCTCTATCGCTTGTATCTGGAGATCTGTGTGGTGTTAGTAGTAGCGCCACTTGTGAGAGTATTCACAAAGTTACGGAGATAATAGTTGACAAGTTGTGAGATTACATCAACCTGCTTTCAACTCGAGCTGAAACTGACGAAACAATGTAGTGGTTCAAGAGGACAGGTGGTTTTCCAGGGGTTGTTGCAGCTGTGGATGGAACCCACATTGGTATTTTGAGCCCAGGAGGTGAACGGGGTGAGGTGTAGTGTAACAGGCTTCTTCATTAATGTTCAGGTTAGTTGGAAAAGTTGTGATACTGTTCATTTATAGGCCTACATTTTTGAAAGAGGCCTAAATAAAAATATTACAACTGGTTTACAAATGAGAAAATGTATTCAGTGCCAATGAAAAAAGAAAAAAAAACATTTAGAAAAAAATTACAGATGCCTTCAATGGCTGATTTCAACTACATAATAAACCTAACTGTTCAAGATAATCAAACCCATAATTGAAATATAAAGTTTATATAATCAATAATATATATATATATATATAGCCATCTTGGCTAGATAACGTTCTAGTCCTGAATAGGACTTCTCGTGGAAGTGTTGGATTTAATAGTCTTTTATGCTAGCTGAACGCTAGCTATGTATAGGTCTAGTTGATAGATTTGTAGGTGGGATATTTCCTCATTAGGGGATTATTATTAGTAGTATAATATCACACGCCAAGCAGCTAGTGGATAGGCTACGTCTCTTTCCAGTCTCTTGGGTTCTTGTAGCTCCATTTGACTTGTTCCCAAGACACGAAACACCGGACACATTGTGAGCGGCTACAGACTCTATCTACGTTCATTTAGTCATGTAGACCAGGTAAGTTGCAGGGAAACTAGTGAATGGCCAGCTGAGACAGCCCAGTCGGGCCAGTCAGCACATTTCTGGACTCCTCTATAGGAACGTCTTGTTGCTGCATTATTCATAGCTTGTTTAGAACTTATCTTCATTCTAGCATTTGGTGTAAACAGGCTGGTTATGGAAGTCGCGCTAGTTCAGCAGATACAACACGTGAGTAGAGCACTTATATTAGATATAGTAAGATTGTGATATCTAATAATGTTGGATGTATATGAGTATAAGTTTATTTGGGATGATAGTATACTAGCTAGTCTTGCTAGTATTAATATTGCAGGATGTCTATATGTATAGGCTTATTTGGGGCGGGTAATAACATTGTGACATTAGCAATACAAGCTAAAGTTACACACTGGAATAGAGAAGACGAGATAGAGATGATAAGGATATGTGAAGAGGATGAAAGAGGGGAGAATTCCAAGGAGGATGCTTGGAATGGTATTGGTGGGTAGGAGGACAATAGGAAGACCAAGGGACAGGTGGATTGGGTCGGCATGGAGGTGGTGGGAGGGCAGAAGTAGATGGAGAAACTAATGTTCAAGGCAGACCCTGCCAGTAACAGGAAACTGTACATGATGATGATAATGATGATGATAAATGATTCATGTTCTAATGTATTCATTAGGTTCAAGAAGTATACATTAAATATCCCAAATAAAAAATAAATAATTGCATCAATAATTCAAATATATTGAAGGTATTCTTTGTGACCTCATTTAAAAGTCTTTGCCAGTGAGATGATTGTCCTGTTCATTTCAGGGAGAAATAGTTAGAAGCATGTGGTCTATAGTAATAAGTATATTATCAAGTGTAGCTCTGACAATTTTAACAAATAAGTTTAATACTATTGAGCAATATTTGGCTTTGTTAATCTTATAAAATAAATTTAATAGTAAAATCGTTAGTTTTTAATAGAGATGTGTCTATTAAAATATTCCTCGAATCCAAATTTAGTACAGGATCTTAAATTTTCTCTCAGATTCAAATCTTTAAAAATACCCAATTTTATTGAAGGTGAAACTATTTAAAATTAAATTTAGAAATGTGTTCAAGACCACTAACAAACGCAATTTTGTTTGTCATGTCTATTACATCATAAACAACAAAGAGAACACTTTTTGTTTAGTAAATTAAATGCAATTTTGGGGAAAGAGGCGATTTCTGACTTTGTTACTCTCCAAAATACACATGTCTATATAATTCACTTTACCAATTTTTTTTCAAATTGTTATTATATTCAAAATACTTTTTCAAGATTTTTAACAAATTTTGAATCTCTCGAATATCATATTATTTGACGAATCAAGAATCAAAACATCCTAATTTTAGTTTTTAATAAAATCCTAAAATCCTTTGAATCCCATGGTATTCGAGAGATTCGATACTCAGAAATAAAAAATTGAATACACTTATGAATACCTGGTCTTGATATAACAAATTGAAGCAATTGTTTGAACGAATTATATAGACGTGTGAAGTTGGGATGATCACCAAATAGGACCAAAACTGCGTTTATAAAATGTATCTACTTTATAAGTATTCTCTCTATATCTTTTATGATGTAATAGACATGCCAAATAAAATATAAGTTGTCAGGAGAACAAAACCTTAATCAACTTTTTTTTTACCCGCCTCGTTGGCGTAGTTGGCTAACGCGCTTGTCGTGTTGAGCTCGACTGCTGAGTACGGGGAGATCAAGATTTGAATCTCGGTCGGGTGAACTGGGGGTGGTTTTTCCTAAATGGTTTTCCACTCTCCCTCCACCCAAATGCGGGTTCATTTCCTCTAATTCAACCTTCCCAATTCCTAATCCATTATAGTACTTAAAGCGTATAACCCGAACGGGTAGTAAGATGCGGTGCTAAATATAAATAAATTAATAACTTCTTTTTTTTTTCGATTAATTCCTAAATATCTTCTCTTTAACTAAAATTTAACAAGTTAAAATATTCAAGGATTCAAATATAAATGTGATATTTAAAAGAAAAAATAATAATATTCATATCCGATATTTTGAAATTTTTTGTGGGTTTATTTTATTTACATTGTGTCAACTGTTTACATTTTAGGTTGGTAAATTTGAAACTAGAACAAAAATAGGTATGACCTGGTGTAAAGGAACTACCTGCTTGCCCAAGCAATTATATATGTAACATTTGTTTTTGAATATTTGTCGTGAGCATTGCCGCATTAGATGAGGAAATTTTAAAATTAAGATAAAAAGTTGGCATTAAATTTCAGAACACCCTTGACAGATATTCAACAACTGTTGATATCACCAGGTGAAGGAAATTAAATTAAACGCTGTTACTGGAGCAATATTTTATTTACTTTGGACAAAGAAATGTTTTGCAATAAAAACTACAAAATCACTGACCTTTCTCGCATCCCCCTTCCTTAATATACCTAGTTATATCTGTCATTTGATATTTCCACTCTAACATAACTATTATATACTTAGCTGTATACTAATGTATGCATGTACAGTTTACCAGAAAGGAGCTAATTTTAACCCATTTATGAATATTTGAGGTGAATGAGTGAAAACCTGCCCCCATATGCAATTATTAATGTTCTTAAAGTTCTTCTTCTCTACTTCGGTGGCCACATGCTCTAAGCTACTACTCTTGCAGTAGATTAGATTGCCAATGACGGGGAGATCGAGGTTCAAATCTTGAACAGGTGTACCAAGAGTGTTTTTCCGAACTGTTTTTATACTCTGCATTCACTCACCTAAATGCGGGTCCACTTTCTCTAAATATAGCCTTCCTAGTCCCTTAGTATAGTTAATAAATATGCGTTCCAACCCAAACAAGTAGTAAGATATGGCACTATATATAAATAATATAATGTTCTTCTTCACTCTCTATGTGTTACATTGACTTTGAATGGTTGAAACACTGCTGTGAAGCCCGGTAAAGCTTTGGTTGAAGGTAAGGGATCGCCTTTCGGAAGACTGAAGGAGAATTCTTGCATCAAACTCGCGAAGAAGATGAAAAGGCTGGTCCGCGCCAATGACTCGCCAATGCATAAACGTTTGCCCATACCGAATGGGATCATCCAGTCGTCTTTGACGAATTTTCCTTCTGTGTCAAGGAATCTTTGTGGTCTGAATACCTCAGGGTCACCCCAATGTTCCTTGTCGTGCATGAGGGTCCACAAGCTGGGGATTAGCAGTGTGTCCTGTGGAGGATTAAAGATTTAGTTCAGTTTAAAACAAAGGAAAAGCTTAACCTTATGATGCCTCCTCAAATCTTCACAGGCCCCTGCTATTGGACTATTCGGTGATTTCCGTCAGTTGCATTCGCCAATAAGAAAACACTAATTTGATTTGAATGAAGTAAAGGGGGGCTTCCCTGAAATATTCAAAAGATTTTTTTTAATTATGTATGAACGCGTAAAATTTAGAAACCAAGATCGAACAAAATCCATCCTATATTTTTAAGCTGTGGTACCAAGGATAGATAGACACTCATGGTAGGCAGACACAATCTTAAAACACATTTAATGAGTTTGGAGGCACATAAAATCGTCAAAATTCACTATAACCTCGTGCTAAAAAAATTTATGAATTAAACTACTTTCCCTCTTTCTGGTAAAGTAAAAACATGGAATTTTAAAGTAACAATACGTGAATACTTACATTTCATTCTACCCTTAAAGCTATCAATCTATTCTGTATATTTTACACTATGGCCTTATGTTATAAACTACTCCATAGTGGAACAATGCAAGATAGGCTTGCTACATTTCATGGCAAATGAAGGGTACATGTGTTTATATTTATGAAATTATTGTGTTATCTTGCAATTTAAAAATATAAACTAAAAACTTTCAACTTTTTAATATATGTAATTATTATCAATTTTCTTTCGACTATTTGGTGTGGTAGGTGAGCTGGCGGTCTAGGGGTAAGGTGTCGGACTTTTGTGCTGGCGGCCGGGGTTCAATCCTCGGTCCCGGCACAGATTTATCTGATTAACAAACCCTTCCTTCACCTCTGACAAGACATCTTGTGAATGTGGGGAATGCCAGGCTTCCACCGTGGTTTGGATTCCACGTTAAACTGTAGGTCCTCCATTTCATCTCACAATCACCCTACCATTACACATTAGCGTAAGTGTGTATAACCTGAACGGGTAGTAAGACGCGGTACTAATAATAATAATATTTGGTGTGGGGGAGATTCGGTGAATACCGATAAGCAAGTTAATCCCGATCAGCTTTCTACACTCGATGGATTTCACATGAACTAGGCTCTGATTAGTGTTGTTCCCTAGCGCGACATATTTTAACGATGCTTGTTGACAGTTGGAGAAGAAATGCTTTGCTGTTTGGACTTTAGTGGCATATTTAAGATTTTATCGTTTTCAAACTTTTGTTGTGTGTGCTTCAACAATATTAACAGTAAGTAGCTTTTTAATTTAACATTAATATGTTTTACCACTCCTCTACTTAATAGTATCTATTGGTTTGGTGGATATTTCCTTTAAAAAATTCAGTAAAAATATAGCCAACTGGTT
Source organism: Timema douglasi (assembly GCA_901482245.1). NCBI lineage: Eukaryota > Metazoa > Arthropoda > Insecta > Phasmatodea > Timematidae > Timema > Timema douglasi. The sequence continues at coordinate 408,615 of CABEEJ010000060.1, forward strand.
GTCATTATCGACATTTTTGTTTGACGAGTGTGCATCGGGTAATACCAGTCACTTGATGATATCTCTCCACTTTTGGAGTCCTCTTAATATGAATTGTGTTCTTTTTGTGAAGAATTTGGGAGAAACAATTATAGTATACTGATTTGTTTTGTGTTCCAAATGGACACATGCTTAGTGAAGTGGCTGGGACCATGAAGAGGGTGACCAATGTAGCCTATCTCAAGTGAATCATAAGATCTAAATAACTACTATACCAAATCATTACTTTTTAAAGGAAAGTTAAAACTTAAAAATAAGATAAGAGACTTTTTAGTATGTAATCAGTTAGTAACTTTTTTTTAATTACTAGTATTGATTAGTTTAAAGTTAAGTCTAGGAAATAATGTTCATAAGATAATGTTTTCTTAGGTCATTTTAGGGATGATGTTGTAAAATAAAATGAATAATATCTCAAGAGTTTTAATAAATTAAATAAACAATTGGCTACTTTTTATTTTTGTACTAGGATATCCTCAGTCACCAAATGGGCTTAAGGTTTTATCTAGACATAGAACCCATTGAAACACCCTCTATGAGTTATTTTTTTAGTAAAATATGTCAAATATAGCTTGAGTTTTCTTTATTTAATAGCACCATCAACGTGAAATACATTTTTAAGTCTGATTGATATTACCCGAACAAGTGGGGAATACCGATCAAAGCTATTGTTTTGAATATTTAAATATTTCACCTAAACCATTAAAAAAATTGGTATCATTGTTGATTCTAAATACTAAAATAGTTGCTATAATCATTCTATTAGTAAAAATACCTTTTTATTTACTTCCCTATTTTTAGCAATATTTTTTTTTAACGTGATCGGTATTCAACTACTCTCCCCTGATTCTAGTTCTAGACAGGTATTTCTAAAGGGTGTTTCAACTGGTCAAATAAGGTATCTGTTAATTTAAAACTAGGGATGGATTGAATCCACTATTTGACAAATATGAATTTTCATTTTATCCTCTAATCTCAAATTTGAATCCATATCATGGAAAAAAAATTGAACATAAGGGGAAATTAATATTACAAAATAATAGAACATATAAATAGTAACTGAATGTCAAAAATGTTATTTTTTATTTAGCACTTTGTCTTACTACCTGTTCGGGTTATACGCTTAAGTACTAATTACGCTTATGGATTAGGAATTATGAAGGTTGAATTTAGAGGAAGTGAACCCGAATTTGCATGGAAGGAGGGCTGGAAATCATTTAGACAAAACCACCCACAGTTCACCCGACCGATATTCGAACCTTGATCTCCCCGCCCTGGGCACCCTAGCTCAACATGAAACTAGCGCATTAGCTAACTACGCCACCGAGGCGGATAAATTTTTTTATAAAATCCATATGTTCTTATATTCAGTGGAATATTAAATTAATGCTCTTGGATCTGTTTGCTAATTTTTTTTTCTATATAAATGCTGGGGTTCAACTAGCAGTTAGCAGTAATATAGCTCTAAATCAAATTCCATTTCAAAGTTTTGAAAATAACAGTTTTACTATTTATTTATTTTCAAATATAGAATCTGATATTTTCTCAAATATAGAATATCCTTAAAAATTCGAGGATCCCATCCCTGGCTTGTTGTCATAATATGTCTTTAAAAAAAATTATATTCAAATAGTAATGTTTACAGCCATAAGTAAATATATACATACCTTAGGTATTGAATATCCTTCTAGTTGTGTGTCTTTGGTGGCTCTGTGTAAAGCACAGATGGGTGCAATCGGGTTTATTCGAACCACTTCGGCTAACACGGCTTCAATGAATGGCAAACTGGATAGAGGAGAATATTGAACACTATTACATTTCACTAAAAAAAAAGTGACTTTCACTTGAGCAATTACTTGCAGTATTCATATCTTAGCAGTGTCCTTGAAGTGTAAGGAAGTGCTGTAGGTCTACAGGCGTACTTTGTACCCATTGTCACATATGCAGCAGAAACATGCACACTAAATGTAAGAGAGACAAGGAAAGTGGAACTGGAAGCTATGGGAATGAAGTATGTGAGGGGCATGTTTGCTGTCACGAGGATAAACAGGATTAGAAATGAAGTTACTCGGTAAAGAGTGCGGGTAGAGGAGTACATGGTATAATATGAGAACAAGACAGAGGTTATATGGGCATACAATGAGGATGGAAAAGGAGAGGATGCCAAATAAAATGACGGAAATTAATTATGTAGGAGCGACCCGCCTCGGTGGCGTAGTTGGTTAACGCGCTTGTCGTGTTGAGCTCGACTGCTGAGGACGGGGAGATCGAGGTTCGAATCTCGAAAATATAGAATATCCTTAAAAATTCGAGGATCCCATCCCTGGCTTGTTGTCATAATATGTCTTTAAAAAAAATTATATTCAAATAGTAATGTTTACAGCCATAAGTAAATATATACATACCTTAGGTATTGAATATCCTTCTAGTTGTGTGTCTTTGGTGGCTCTGTGTAAAGCACAGATGGGTGCAATCGGGTTTATTCGAACCACTTCGGCTAACACGGCTTCAATGAATGGCAAACTGGATAGAGGAGAATATTGAACACTATTACATTTCACTAAAAAAAAAGTGACTTTCACTTGAGCAATTACTTGCAGTATTCATATCTTAGCAGTGTCCTTGAAGTGTAAGGAAGTGCTGTAGGTCTACAGGCGTACTTTGTACCCATTGTCACATATGCAGCAGAAACATGCACACTAAATGTAAGAGAGACAAGGAAAGTGGAACTGGAAGCTATGGGAATGAAGTATGTGAGGGGCATGTTTGCTGTCACGAGGATAAACAGGATTAGAAATGAAGTTACTCGGTAAAGAGTGCGGGTAGAGGAGTACATGGTATAATATGAGAACAAGACAGAGGTTATATGGGCATACAATGAGGATGGAAAAGGAGAGGATGCCAAATAAAATGACGGAAATTAATTATGTAGGAGCGACCCGCCTCGGTGGCGTAGTTGGTTAACGCGCTTGTCGTGTTGAGCTCGACTGCTGAGGACGGGGAGATCGAGGTTCGAATCTCGGTCGGGTGAACTGGGGGTGGTTTTGCCTAAATGGTTTTCCACTCTACCTCTACGCAAATTCGGGTTCACTTCCTCTAATTCAACCTTCCCAAATCCTAATCCATTAGCGTGAATATTACTTAAAGCGTATAACCTGAACGGGTAGTAAGACGCGGTGCTAAATATTAATTAATTAATATTAATTAATTATGTAGGAAAAAGACAAGGAAGGCAAAAAAATAAAAATATGGTGAAAGTAGATAGCAAAGTGTACAAGTGGGAGGAGAAGAATGGCAAAAGAATGGGGAAGATGGAGACATTTTACTTAACATACCTGGTTACATGCTGGAAATAGTTGATGATGATAATGATGGTGATATCCTAACATTCTTCAAGTTACTGTGAATTCACATCTTCACCGAAAAACAAGTGTAGGACAAAAGTGGTGTCACCTAGCGAGCTCCCAACAAATAACAGAATATCAGCGCAATCCGTTCTGTCTGCTTAGTGCAAGTTGAAACAGTTTCGGCTTTGTCTGCTATATACCTCAATTATCTGCTTGAGAGAGAGACAATCAACATTCTTAACCAATCGAGGCTGTTTTGTTTGCATGCCCGGTTTAACTAAAGTGTTCCTAAATTGCCCACTGTGCGCGTTTACATGCATGGCTACTCTCGTAGGACACTTCCGTGGTGGCTTAGAGCAGCTTTGAGAAGGATATTTGTTCCTAGACAATGGCTGCAAGACCCAATACAGCAATGTGGTTTCCTGCTTTGTAAAACCACTGACTTTTATTATATGGTCGTCTGGTAATAAAGTGGCGTTCTTTAATGTGTAACTATATTTGGATTATAGACGGAAGAACATGTTTAGAAAATAATAACTTTTTGTGTTCAACAGTAATAGCATTTCACCTCATTATTATTGTTGCTTTATAGGTGTTGATAATATCGATCAAAATTTAAAGATGCAAATCACATTATGAATGTTATTATGAATATATGAACATATTTTTACTAACATTTTTGACTGTTGTTTACAGTTCTTCCTACTTGAATCAGGGTAAAGGATCTGATCAAGAGCTTTTAAGCAATTTGAACCAGTGTATTAATTAGAGTGAGTGTGTCACAGCAATCAAACACAAATTTGGGATAAGATATATATATAGTTGACACTTATGAAATTATGCGAGTTGAGAAAATTCTCTCCTTTTTCGATGAACATATGGATTAAATATTTATCAAAGAAAATTTTAATCGAAATTGCAATTATATGGCCATCAGTGGCGTCCCATTTCATTTAGTTGAAAATTTACACCTGTACAGGGGAATCTGGCCTGGTTCCCCTCGCTTAAGATGACAATTCTGTACCTCTGGGTTATCCAGGATTATTCCTGTGCTCATGATCATTCTTCACTCGTAATTTAAGGCAGTGTCTTTTATTGACGTGTAGAGTTTATCGGCTACTAGGAGCTATATCTGTATTCATCTTCATTTTATTCGCTTTCATGTACACTTATTTTAACCTCAAAGTTAGCAGTCTTACCTTGACTCACTACACTATGGCCCTATCTTATACGCTGTACCATAGTGGAACAATGAGAGGTAATCTTGCTACCTTTCTGGGGTTTCCAACCGTACCATTAAATATTTTGCTTGATAGCATAAGACCAACTACAGAGTTGCCGGTGGCTGTGGTTTCAATTTTACCTCTGAGGAGCCCATCAACTCCACACGTCTATTACAGACTCTGCCTTAAAATATGAATGAAGAATGACCCCGAGCGTGGGACAGTTCCTGACTATCTCAGTAGTAGAGAAATGGCATAGTAAGCCAATGTCCTGGTTTCAATTCCCATGTCCAGAAGCCCCTTTTCACCTTTTTTTTAAGCACCGCTTCTTACTATCCATTTGAGCTATACGCATATGTACCAATTCCGCTAATGAGTTAAGTATGAGTAATGTTGAATTTAAGAAGAGTGTACCCGCATTTGTGTGAAGATATGTTGGAAAACCCTTTAGAGATAAACCACCATAAGCAATCCCGACTGCGATTGAAACCCATATCCCGTCGTCATCGACAGCCCCTGTCTATTGCGATAGCGGACACAACCTTAGACTATTTGAGCACCGAAAGAAGGTTTCAAATGATTGAAACATAATTATTGTTCACCTCTGCCTATCTTCCATCGAAACTTTCCTGCTTCTCCCCACGACTCGGTCGAGCTCTTCGTGCGTCTTCTCTTGTACCTGCGGGTTCAGCACAAGGTAAAGAAGAGCAAATCCCAGAGTGTTGATGACAGACTCTGCCCCGGCGGCAAACAAGTCGAGGCAAACTGCCATCAGACCTTCCACTATAGAAACAAATGAGGACACATTTCTAGAGTCTACCTGCTCCCGACATTAAGAATGTTTAATTTTAACTAGTACACTCAACACCAAACACTTTGTTAGTTCTTTTTTTTTTTAATCATCGCGGATTACTACCCGTCCTGGCTATACACCTATGTATCAATTAAGCTAATGTGTTAGTTATGGGGAATGTTGAATTTAGAGAAAGTGTGCCCACATTAGTGTGAAGGGGTAGAGAAAAACCATTCAGGAAAAAAAACCTTCAGTACACCCAACAGGGATTCAAACACCGATCTTCTATTCATCAGCATTACAGTATATTGCGAGGGTGATACCTGAGACCATGTGGGCACCAAAGTGGTTTGTTAGCTCTTAATTATTGGGCGTGACAGAATTCGTTTTCACTTTAAATTAGAAAATTAAATTTATTTCGTACCAAATCAATGACATTAATAACATATTTAGCTATGAGAAGGGGTGACCTGGCGGTCTAGGGGTAAGGTGTCAGACTTCTGTGCTGGCGGCCGGGGTTCAATCCCTGGTCCCGGCACAGATTTATCTGATTACCAAACCCTTCCTTCACCTCTGACAAGACATCTTGTGAATGTGGGGAATGTGAGGCCTCCACCGTGGTTCGGATTCCACGTTAAACTGTAGGTCCTCCATTTTATCTCACAATCACCCTACCATTACATATTAGCGTAAGTGCGTATAACCCGAACGGGTAGTAAGACGTGGTGCTAATAATAATAATAATAATAATAATAATAAGCTATGAGAAAAGGTACCGGAGAGGTGAATAGAAACATATAAGGAAGGAACACATTGGTTTTTAAAATCAAAAGAACCTATGTTCATTTCCTCTGTTTGTCCTTTGTTTTATTCGTTCCTTTTACATGTTCCTGTCTAGGTGTCCCAATAGTATTGTTTGGTTTCTTTGTATCTAAAGGTTCCCTTGGGGGGGTTTATGGAATTAGAAATCCAATTATAAAATTAAGGGTAGATTACTGAGAAAAAGATTTTCTTGAACTCATATCGATTTTGAATTAATTTTGTACCTAAACCGTGTTTAATATCATCAAGAAAATGGCAACTTTTATTTTCCCATGGAAACTATTTTGAGGGTGCTTCACTGGATAAATTTTTAATTTTGATTTTTTTTTTTCCTCAACAATTGAAGATAAAAAAACAACCTTTGATTCCAAAGATATAGTACTGTTAACAATGAAAATATTTTATTTGAAATATATTTTTATAAAACCAACTGTTCATATACTATAAGCAAACATGTATAAAAAAAATTATGCAGCACTTTAAAATTGAAATTGATTGTTATTCTCTTTGGTGTACAGAGATATTCCTCTTTTCTTAATGTTTCTCTAGCAGTGTATACTATTTCATTTATGCCATTTAGTTAAGTGTTTCTGTAACAATGTATATTATCTTGTTTCAGAAAACTTAAACGTTTTCAGTAAATGTATTTATTTTAAGATGAACACTAAAAAGTATGTGCGATGTACTCTACCATATATTTTTATTTACAACGAATGTTTTATTTTCGAAATAAAATAAACCTTGTCATACCTGAAAATGTGGAATCAATTGAGTTAGTCTGAAGCTGTTGTTCAATTATATAGACATCAATGAAATCCCTGGGATTGCTAATATCCAAAGTCTTCTCGTGTTCATTAATAATTTTCTAAAATGATAAAAAATTATTTCAACAATAGTCCTTTAAATCAACAAATTCAATGGCACTTTAGTATACTTATCTAAATATATATGGTACATGGCCAAATAGGTTTTTAATATTTAGTTAGACTTTTTTAGAAATAAAAGTAGCCATTTCTAACAGTTATAAAAGGCACTCAAACTAGTTTCATATATTCAAACATCAAGCCAATTGATCTTCAGCTGTCACTTTTGGCACACAATATCAATACCTATAAAATGGAGTAATCCATTGTTTGTGTTATTTGTACTCTCTTCTTCTTTGTGTTTGATAAAGGCAACAATGCCGAAATATCATTTTATTTTTGTTAAAATGTGTGTGTGACCACTTCTACTATAGAAGACAGAAGAAAGGAAGAAGATGTCACCTTTGTGCATTGGACTCTTCCCACATTTTTCCTCTTTCCCTAAATGGGCTTTCTTCATAAAATTTATTCTTAGTTGTTTATTTTTCCTTTTTCTTTAGTTTTATCAATTTCCTTTATTATAAAATTATCTAGCCATTGGGCCACCTTATTTTTAAACAATACCTATAAAATAACATTAATCATATAGTAAATTATCAATGTTCAACTGTCAACAAAAATAGTTTGTATTTTCTAAATGTTACTAAAATTCAACTAAACTTTATTGGCCTTTATGTTAGTTATATTTATTTTTTATACCTGGTCGAATTATCAAATAAAGGAGTTAAAATGTGAAAATGATTGTAATTCTTAAAGTTAAAATGATTGTAATTCTTAAATAATACTTCAATCTGTTTTTTCATGAATATAAATAGATCAACCCTATATATTTTCTAATTATGTACTGTTATTATGATCAACCATGCAGATTGGCTTTTAGAAAATTAAATTATCTATTATCATGGAAATTTTAAAGTTAAAGTTTAGCTAGGTTAAGTTGGATCAGATCAATTTTGTTTGTGGGGAAATTGTGTTATATATTTTAAACTATCTTAAGTCAATAAAAGTTATTTTAATATAGTAACATTACAAAGCTAAGTTGACAAATGTTTAAGTTTAATTATAATAATTACTTTAGTATAGTTTAATCAATATTAATTAAGGTCAAAGGAATTAAGGTGATACGTAAGTTATATTAAGAAAAATAAAATATTTTAGGTTAAATTACACTACAATATGCCAAATGTTATTAATAGAAGTATACTGGTGGATTTCTACATGAGTAAAGTTTACCTATTCCAAAATTGGTAAGGTTAGTCTAAGTTTTTTTAAATAAATAATATTCATATATAACTTTCATTTGTTTAAATTACAAGGTGGGTGTAAATATGAAAGATGTATTTAAATATTTTAAATTATAAGGCCCGACACTTGTTTCCCACATAAACTGTTAGAAAAAATTGACCCTCAATTAACTCGCCTGGAATTCGAACCCCATTTTCCTCGTCATCAGCAGTCCAATATATTTTGAGTGTGACATCACCGATTAATTGGAACATTCAACAACTAAAACTGCTAAGCCTAGTAAAAAACTATATCCAAAAGAAATGTAGAAAAGAATGATTAATTTTTCCTGAAATTGACTGCCCGAATGAAAAACGCCTATAAGAACCACTCCACGATATTGGTCTATAAATAAGTCAATTATTGTCGCCTAATGTTGATGAGGCTATACTTGAAATCTGTACTGCACAGGAGAGGGCAGGCGAATAGTGTGTGCAGGGTGTCTACCATCCGGGAAAATCAGGGAAAACGGGAATTAGCCGGGAATTTGAAATGATCGGGAAAAAACGGGAATAAGTTGGGAATTTGGTAAATCACAACAAAAATCCGGGAAAATTATATTTTACTCAAAATATGAAATACAATAATCAGTAAATTATGTCATTTTTTTGTTTGTAGCTGTTTAATATGTTTTTAATTCCTAGTAAACAATTTTGATTCAAATTTTAAAACTTATTATTATTATTATTTAAAAAAAATATTAATAGAAAATTGAGGGTGGAGGGAGGGTGGCGGTGAGTTAGAAGGATGTGACATACTTTTTAGTGGGGAATTTTAGGAAATGATCAGGGGAAATCGGGGAAAAGGTCGGGGATTTCATTGGTCAAGTTTAGTAGACACCATGTGTGTGGTATTGTAGTGGGGATATAGAAAATAAATTTAAATAGTAAGCCTTTTCTCTCCTAGTGGCATGAGGCATTCTAGACTACTAACTTTAAAGACAGTGGTGTGCCATGGGGTGGTGAAGGAGTGAGCAGGACGTGTTAGAACTGTACATGTGAATTATCTATATCCCTAAATATAAACACCCATTGGCCAGATATTGGCAGAGATACATTCCTATGCTAGACATGCAAATATGATCCTCTGTTTGATCGTACAAATGGTGACTTAATGAAAGAGAACACATTGCAGGAACGGTATTAATAAGCTTTGCTTCTTCTGGGAATACTCCATGCTATTGATTTCAAAAGGTTTTTGGAACACACCACAATTGGTCGACGCTTGTGCAAATGTTTTGTTTTTTGGGTCGCAACACTAATGAGGGTCGCAAGGATGTTCCTACGAGGTTTTACAATTAAACTTTTTTAGAAACTTACAGACTTTGGCTGTGGCATAGTGACAAGTCAAGATAGGTTTTCTTATTTTAATATATTTACATTTTATTCAACAAGTTTTAAAGATAAACCATTATTGATACCAAAGACATATTATTTGAATAGTTCCAAAAATAGTCTCTCATTGTCGTAGAACATTTTAATATATATTGTAGTAGTATTTTTGTAAAAGCATAATTTGAAATTCGTCTATCGCTTAGGTTATTTGTTTCACACATGAAAGTGACATATAGAAATATTTCTGCCAGGATTTAGATTAAAAATATATTTGAAAGCATATGTATGTTTAGAATAGTAATCAAGAAAAACATTATTTTTAATGAAACTCGATGCTATCCAGGTGCAAATAGTATAATGAGTGTTTATACTCGTAAGAGGAAAAGGGTAAGTGTCACCATCACATGAATAAGAGGCCTGCCAGGGTGCTCATTTTCTTCTATATTTTTCTATTTCATTATTTATTTATTTTAGGTATTTAACGTGGACTTTCTGAACCAACTGATTACATCATCACATGAGAATTTCTATGAGCAAGAACGAAAGGTTTCCTTCCAATTTTGCATTTAAAGATGTTTTCACATACCTTCCAGGATTATTTTTGCATGTCACAATCTGAATGGGACGAAAAAATTTACTTCCCCTCTGAAGGAATTTGTGTTACGGATTGTTATCACTCAAGGAAAATCTGTCGACCTTGGATGAGTTCCAACTCATGAACATTGTGTTTCAAGGCAAGCAACCTACTCCAAGACCATCAAGGTCAATTTCTAGTTCATTTTAGAGTGCTTAGGTGTGTCAAGCTAAGATGCAACCCTTTTCGCAAAGTGGCTTCAAATTCATCAAGTACCGGTAGGCAACATCGTTGGTTAAAACCTTTTTATTTGATCCATATAAATTTCAAATTTCATTTATTAATTTTAAAAATCTGAGACAAAAATAGTTCGAGACTTCAGTTGTATTTTGGGAATGAATGGTTACTTTACACTAAATGTTTCGTATCGGATCTCACCAGAGGTACAAAAAATAAAAGTAATCTGAGTAGGGTAAATATCTGAATACAATGTTTTCTCCCTCGATAGTTGTGTGTACCTTGAAGAATCCGTATATATCATTTGTAGCCTCTTTCATCTCCTTGTACCCCCCAAGGCTTGGGGCGACATATCTCAGAAGAGGGAACAGGTCCATGATGCCACCTGCAGCATTTCCTGCTCGAAACATTCGAAACAAACCTCTCGTCAGTTTTACGAACTCCTTATCATCATGAGCGAAGCGTTTCCCGGCCATAACGGCCCACAGTACATTCACTACAGCGATGTTAAAGTAGCCACCTACCTGAAAATATTCAAAAACATTTGTATACAAATATACTTTCTATGACAATAGTAGATATAGGTTTCTCGAAAACAAGGTGCTTAGGGAGAGATTTTGCCCATAAAGGGATTAGTATACTGAGAAGTGGAGGTTGTTACGTATAAGTTGCATACTCTGTACTCATCACAGGACATTTTTAGGATAATTAAGTAAGTAGGAGCTGCAGCGTGATTGGGATAATCTAGAATCGTGCTCAGGATATTGTCTGGCAAACTCAATTAGAAGAGATCATTGGGAAAATCTAGATACAGATGAGAGGCTAACATTAGAATGAACCTGAAAAAGATAGGGTGTAATGAGGTGGACTGGATAGAACTTTGCTCAAGATAGGAAGTGTGTAATGAGGTGGACTGGATAGAACTAGCTTAAGATAGGAATAGTGCGTAATGAGGTGGACTGGATAGATCTAACTCCAGATAGGTAAGTGTGTAGTGAGGTGGACTGGATAGAACTAGCTCAAGACAAGGATAGTTTGTAATGAAGTGGACTGGATAGAACTAGCTTAAGATAGGAAGTGTGTAATGAGGTGGACTGGATGGATCTAGTTCCAGATAGGATGTGTGTAGTGAGGTGGACTGGATAGAACTAGCTCAAGAAAGGAAGTGTGTGATGAGGTGGACTGGATAGAACTAGCTCAAGATAGGAAGTGTGTAATGAGGTGGACTGGATAGATCTAGTTCCAGATAGGATGTGTGTAATGAGGTGGACTGGATATATATAACTCCAGATAGGAAGTGTGTAGTGAGGTGGACTGGATAGAACTAGCTCCAGATAGGGATAGTGTGTAATGAGGTGGACTGGATAGATCTAGTTCCAGATAGGATGTGTGTAATGAGGTGGACTGGATATATCTAACTCCAGATAGGAAGTGTGTAGTGAGGTGGACTGGATAGAACTAGCTCAACATAGGGATAGTGTGTAATGAAGTAGACTGGATAGAACTAGCTTAAGATAAGGATAGGGTGTAATGAGGTGGACTGGATAGAACTAGCTTAAGATAGGAATAGTGTGTATTGAGGTGGACTGGATAGAACTAGCTTAAGATAGGAATAGTGTGTATTGAGGTGGACTGGATGGATCTATAAACTAACCTTTACTAGATAATTTTGGTCTTCTGTTGGATAACACATATTTATAATGATATACATGCTAATATAGATATATGTAGGGCTATATATATTTATATATGATAGTTTCTAGGCACCGCCTCCCAAACCTAGCCCCTTCACCTATAAATGTAGGCTGTGAGATGCCAATGTTAAAATTTTTCTGTAAAAGTTGATTCAAAATGTATCTGAAAATGTTCATCTCTAGTTGTAGATTCAAGGAGTAGTTGGAATAAAACATTATTAATACTGCTTTGGGGATGGAAAGGGTTAAAACCACTGCCTCCTACCCCTGTAAGGTCATTTATTCAACTCACCTGGATGTTTTTGGTTTTCTTAAGGTTCTTCATCAAATTTTCCACCTCCTCATAAATTATCCCTTCCATACTTTTCTTACCAATACCAAACTCGCGCAGATGTCGTACCGTGAATTTGCGTTGCTTTATCCAAACATTCCCATCGCTGAAAAATACTCCTGTAATCAAATTACATTTGATACATTTTAGAGTTGGGAAGAATCCGAATATTCCCTTAAAAAAAAAGCAAAATCTCGAATTAAATTCCACATCTTTAGCAATATTATGAACATAGAAATATAAAGAAAAGTAAAGGAATAATATTACATAGAAATAGCAAGCAAATGTTAAAAAAATATATTATATAATCATTATTATAATGATCTGTATTTTGATTAAATGGTGTCATCTTAATTCTGGTAAATAAAATACATTGATCATGTGTAGACCAAATATTTTAATGATCACCTGGCTTTGGAAACTTTTTTATAAGTCATTATTTGATCATATTTATCATCTATTATCTTTTTGAATGTCCTCTTATTACAAAACAACCCCTTGTTCGCCTAACCTAGCGTCATCTTGGAACTTATCTAACTACCTATCACCCCCTTGTCCGTCTCACCTAACGTCATCTTGGAACTTATATAACTACCTATCAACCCCCTTGTCCGTCTCACACAGCATTGTCTTGGAACTTATATAACTACCTATCACCCCCTTTTCCGTCTCACCCAGCATTGTCTTGGAACTTATCTAACTACCTATCACCCCCTTGTCCGTCTCACCTAACGTCATCTTGGAACTTATATAACTACCTATCTCCCCCTTGTCCGTCTCACCCAGCATTGTCTTGGAACTTATCTAACTACCTATCACCCCGTTGTCCGTCTCACCTAACGTCATCTTGGAACTTATCTAACTACCTATCACCCTCTTGTCCGTCTCACCCAGCATTGTCTTGGAACTTATATAACTACCTATCAACCTAACGTCATCTTGGAACTTATATAACTACCTATCACCCCCTTGTCCGTCTCACACAGCATTGTCTTGGAACTTATATAACTACTATCACCCCCTTGTCCCTCTCACCTATTCTCTTGTTGAACGTCCTGGCCCTTAAAGTAAAGGTGTCGGGTCTATCTTGGAGCTCTTCACGTCGAAGCATCTCTAGGACCGCTTTCGGCCCATTCACGGCCACTATTGGCTGAGAGCCCAGCATGAGACCTGTCAGACTCCCGTACTTCTCTTGCCACTCCATCATTTTAAAATGGATGTAACTTTTTGGAATACTGAAGGTGGAGCCAATCAGCGGTAGACTGACCGGACCTGTGAAGGGAATTAGTGGCAATTTTAGAAAAAGGTTGTTGACAAGAATGGCGTTAAATGTATAGCCACATCTCTCCTTCCTAATATTACACTCTCTTATTCCCTTTTTTATGTTCCCGCAATTAAATTGAAATCCTACATAATTTATTTTGCACCAACAAAACTAAGGCACATGTTGCCCTAAGATGAGGAATAGTCAAGTAGCCTACCGTCGAATTTTCATTATTAGGTGCTGGAGGTCCCGGGTACAATCCTCGGTCCTGGCACAGATTTATCTGATTGCCAAACCCTTCCTTCACCTCTGACAATATGTATATCAATCACAACTTGTGGATGTGTGGAATTCCAGGCCTCCACCGTGGTTCGGAACCCACGTTAAACTGTAGGTCCTCCATTTCATTTCACAATCACCCTACCATTACAAATTAGCGTAAGTGCATATAACCCGAACGGGTAGTAAGACGTGTGCTAATAATAATAATAATAATAATAATAATTCATTAGGCGGTCCTTATCCGGCAGCTAGACAAACTATGATATCTAACTTCATATATTTATACTTCAGGTCATGAGATTTGAAGTTTTCATTTTTGATAGATAGTATGAATAACTACAAAATAACCCTAATAATATATTAAAATGCTATCAATGTTAACCACAATATGGTATGTTTGTATTTTATAAAAGACCATTTCTATGTAAATTGAAGTGAACATTAAGATCAATTTACACGTTAGTAGCAAGTAAAGAAAGACCCTAAATATAACTACTTGAATCCAATAAATATGTTTGTTTAGTACCTGAGAAAGACACAAATTTAGTCAAGTGAATGAAAAGAAATTCTATTTTCTTAAATAAGTGGCTTCCCGCGCCTCATTTTGAGGTAACTAAACTCAAACAAGTGTAAGTTTAGTTTAGAATAGCACATATATTGAGTGTGTGGGTTACATTACTCAGAGCCAGGTCCGGATTTATAGTTGTGGAGGCCCCAGGGCGATAAATAATTGAAAACTCTTATCATTAAACAAATATTTTTTCATTTCAACGTTATGAAATTAACTTTTTATCTACTAGAGTAACTGTTAAAAGTTCAACATTAAACTTATTATTTAGATAAGTAAATATTGTCATCACAATACATTAGATTCCTTTAAAACAAACAAAAAAATCGTTTGTTTTTAGTCTATCTTGATAAAGATATAAAATAATGTCAAAACTCGGGAAAGAATTAAATCATAAATTCACTTTGCAAAAATTGCTGGAAGTTGATTAAAAAATAAATTAACGAAACATTATGAGTTAACCCTGAAATCAAGGCTACATGATGATATCCTTAGTAAGCTAAACATACATCACGGTGCAACATATTATAAACTAGGTGTGATGTTTAAGTTTTGAAAATCAAAGCTTGAATTATTTGTTTGCCGCAAGAAAGTAATATTTTGTCATAAATAAATTAAAATTAATATATTAAACTATAATTATTTTTTAATGATTTTAATATAACAATTTATAGAGCCAAAAAGATGTATTTTTTATTAGTTCAACAGTTTGTGAGAGCCCCTGATTGGTGGAAGCTCCTGGGTGAATGCCCCTGTCACACCTAAATCCCCTTAAATCTGGGTCTGGTAGCTCAGTTTGTGGAAAGACTAGACATTACTAATGTACTGTTGCCCAGGGGATGGCCGAATGTAATAATCATACAACCTTTCCGTGGAGGCTCTTTCCACATCCCGATGATATGAGGTGACGGTGATAGTGAGTATGAGGGTGTGGAGCCAGTGGAAACACTTATACCTAACTTAACCCTTACCAACCAAACCCTGGTGACCGTTGGGAGAAATTCCCCATTCAGAAAAAAATACCCAAGGTACCATCCAGGAATTGGAGCTGGGACCCGTATGTTCATAGCCAGGTATACTGGCCACTACACCACGGGGTAATTAAAGCGCTAAATTGGTCCAGTGGTCTGTTAAATTGGTCTTTAGTCATCCTCATACAATTTTTCTATTCCTCCAAATCTTCATTAGAAAGTTATTTCAGCAATATGGAGGAAGCGACATGAGTTTATCTCAGAGACGAGCATTTTATAAGACACAAACACTTTTTTATAATTATTAGGCCTATATTCAATTAAAATGGCATTTGAATATTCACCACATAAATGTAAAATACATTTTTCCAATAACCCATTTGATTAATATCGACTAAATAAATATGCTAAAATGTATTTAGACATGATCTAAACCCTAAAGCACTAAATTTTTGCTACTTGATTTAGCTATTTTTTTTAGCACAGTGTTTTTTTCTGCCTGTTCAGGTTTTAAATTGATGTACTAGCTACGCTGATGGTTTTTAGGGATAAGGAAGGTTATATTTTTAGAGGAAGTGTACCCACATTTTCATGTATGGAGAGTGGAAAACTGTTTTGGAAAAAAAAACCTTAGTACACCCGGCCGAGATTCGAATTCTTGATCTCCCCGTCATCGGCAGTCCAGTCTACTGTATGAGTAGCACCTTAGACTATGTGGCCACTGGATCAAGTTACTTGCTTTAGTTACTATAAACGTGTAGATTCGTCTTTAGTCTAGGCTCACAGTGATTTGCAGCGCAGAATAAACACAGCACAGTACACTGCAGTAATAAAGGAGGGTTCCCATATTGGCAGAAAACAATACAGAACCTATCTTTTGAGTTGATATTGAAGTTTTAGAATCATTTACTGTGAAAGTACTTGAGTTTTTAAATGTGTATTTTAATCACTGATGTTTTTACTATAAAACATTGTTTTATTACACTCTGATGGTCCGCAGGATCCCAGCAATAATACTACTTAACACCACATCTTACTACCCGTTTGGGTTTTAAACTTAAGTACTATTTACGCTAACGGGCTAGGAGTTGGGAATGTTGGATTTGAGAGAAAGTGAACTCACATTTATGTGGGGGTGGAGTGGAAAACCAATTAGGAAAAACCACTCCCAGTTCACCCGAGCGGAATTCGAACCTTGATCTCCCTGTTCTTGGTAGTCTAGCTCAACACAAAGCTAGCGCGTTAGCTAACAATGCCACTGAGGTGAGTCAGGATCCCAGGAAGTTTTGTAAATAAAAACTAACTAATGAATGTTGATCATGTATAACTAAATTTTCAAAAATATAAAAAGCAAAAGATTAAAATGAAATATCCATACAATACTGTATTTATTTTCTCAGCAGACACAAGTCAGATAAGGTAGAATGTACCAATCTTAAGTCAACAAATATAAACAAATATTTATTAAAAATCATGAGGTTTATAATGTTAAAAATAATCAAAGAACTACTACTTAAAAGTTTATTGTAATTGAATGATTTATTTTTATTTATTACTCGACATTTTATTCAATAAATTAATTTCTTCTCTTTTAAATTTAAAAATTATACCTTAACATTGGAATCTAACCTGGGACCTTTGGCTTTGCAAGCCAATGCTCTTACCACTGAGCTATCCAGGAATCAACTCGTTCCAATAGCCATTCTTCACTTATATTTTAAGGCAGAGTCTGTGATAGACTTGCGGAAATCATCGGCTACAGATGTGTGATCAATTAAGATCACGAGTATTAAGATAGTGCAGCCACCATCGACTAAGAAGTTGGCTTTTTGCTGCCAAATGTACGAATTCGCATATCAAGATGTATTAAATAACCAAGCTGCCATATTGGATACTTATTAAGTTTATAGCCGCATTTAAATATCATATTCTTTCAATTTAAAAATTGACACCTGGACACTGGAATCAAACCCGGGACCTTTGGCTTGATACGCCAATGCTTTACCCACTGAGCTATCCAGGTGTCATTTTTCAATGCCTAAGGCCGTAACTATTAAATAAAATATCTTCGCTATCTAACCCATTATGAATTAATTTTTGTATTGTATTTACAGTCGTAAACTGGAATAGTCTAGAAATAATGTTTTTGCTGCAAAACTTAATGCTCATAAATTTTATTTTGTGCTCCTCCATCATCACAACTGGTCTAAGCCATCACTCTCGTGTTAAAATATACTGCTAATGAAGGGAATATCAGTTCGAGTCCCGGTTGGGTCTAATGAGTTTTTTTTTTTTTTCTAAATGACTTCCCAATCTCTTTCCACGCAAATGCAGGTATAATACCTAAAAAAATAATGCTTCAATCCTTCCCCATTTGAGTAATGATCATGTATGTGTAAAATCTGAACAGATGAGATGTGGTGATAAGTAATAATAATGATATTAATAATAGTTTTATTACACGCCTCGAGCACACCTAAAGAACTAATTTCGTGTTAAGCTAGACTGCTGAGATCGAGGTTCGAATCTCGCTCGGGTGAACTAGTAGCAGTTTTTCCTAAATGGTTTTCCACTCTCCCTCCATGCAAATTCGAGTTTACTTCCTCTACATTCAACCTTCCCCATTCCTATCAATTAGCATAATTAGTATTTAAGCGTATAACCCGAAAGGGTGGTAAGACGCGGTGCTAAATAAATAGTTGTATTTGTTATATAGCTTTTTTCCTGATCGAAGTTACAGTGTAAGTAAAAATACATCGATGTTTAATATTAATGTTTTATATTCGATGTTCACCCCTTTCATATTTGCTGTTATAATGAAATGTGAACACAATAACCTTCTCAATAACATTACCTGGAGGATAATTTTTTGGTTTGGTGTTGATCCACAAGTAGACCAAGTATATCACAGCCAACGTGACTGCTAGTACTACCAACATTGTAAGACTGGAGCTATGTTTTCAGGACGAGATTTGATGGGTCGCTAAAACAAAACAAATACATTTATTTAGTATTCTTCATATCCAGGTGAAGAAAAACCTAAGTAAACTTTCTTGATGCTCGAATTATAGGGTTTTTAATAAAGCCCAGCAACAATTTAGACATTTTGGCGATTTTTATTTTCTGTCAGCCCTTTGGGAAAAGAAGTATATCGTCAAAAAAAAAAGTTAAACTCGAGATTTTGATAAATGTCGACGTTTCATGACCCCAAAACCGAAAAAGTGATTTTCACAACGCCCTATGTATGATTGTATCTCGGCCTGGAATCAAAACTATTCAACTGATTCGGCTAAAACTTGGTATCTTGGGTTTTTATTTATTTTAATATCCATATTTATCTATTTTTTATATATTTATTTATTTACTGTCAATTTCAGCTCAGGGCTGTTCGTAGGAGTTTATAACATTAAATAACTAGTCCTAAAATTAAAGGTGGCTTATTGAAAATATTTTTTTTTTTAAATCGATTTTGATTAAAATTTGTATTTAGACACTGTTTAACATTACAAACAAAATTCCTATGCTCATTTTATCAAGAAAATGTATTTGAAGGTACTTTACCTGAGCGGAAATTTCCAATTTCGATCATGTATCCGCAACTATTCAAGAAACGAAATAGCTTCTCATTGTAAAGTTTTAGTACTATTAAAGATACAAATCTTTCATTTGAAATATTTTTGTATAAAACCAATAGTTTATCATATATAAGCAAATATACATATTTTTTACTTTCTCACTATCTCACTGGTAGAGAAAGTATTGTGATCGTCAAAATAATTGAAATCGAGATTTTTATGAATCTCGACATTTCATGACCCTCCGAATCCGAAAAAGTTGTTTTTGAATTTCTGCCTGTCTGTACCTCCAACTAGCGCCTAAACTATTTTACCGGTTGGGCTATAACTTGGTATCTAGGGTTTTCATAGGGATGCCCCGAGGGGTTTCTGGAATTGGATATTTAACCTTAAAATTAAGGGTAGTTTACTGTAGGGCAAAAGGAGAAAAAGTCGATTTTCTCAAAATGGGCTCTAACGATTTTGATTAAATTTCATTCATAAGTATCCCAAACAAAATGGCTACTCTCAATATTTCGGAAAAATTACTATAAGGGCTCCGGTCTGAGGCGTAAATTCTCATTATGTATCATATCTCCGAAACTATTTGAGAAATTAAATTACTTCTCATTACAAATATGTAGATATATTTATTTCAATCGAAGCATACTTTTATAAAACCAATAACTTTCAAGCTATACGCAAATATATATATTAACTTTTCGAACCCTAAAGGTAAAGTATTGTGATCATAAATAAAACCTAACCTGAAATGTTGATGGATGTCAATGTCTCATGACCCCCGGAACCCTAAAAAGTGGTCTTTGCAATGCCGTCTGTCTGTGTGTCTGTTTAAACTTAAATTAAGAGTAGTTTAAGAAAGGGCGAAATGATAAAAAAAAATAGATTTTTTTCAAAATCAGCTCTAACGATTTTGATTAAAACTCGTATCTGGGCGTTTATTAAGATTATAGATAAACTATTTTCATTTTCCTGTGAAAATGACTTTTAGGGTACTGGTACTTTACAGAAGCTTAAATTTATGTATCTCTGCAACTATTTGAGATGCTAAATAACTTATCATTGCAAAATATTAGTACTATTAAAATAATAAACTTTTATATGGAATATATTTTTATAAAACCAACAGTTACTTAAATATTGGCAAATATATTAATGCAATTTTGGAAGCTTTAGTTGTAAAGATATACTACTTGAGTTTTAACGCAATAATTTTCCAATGCCATAGAGTAATTAAATATAAGTAAGTCTCTCAAAAAGTTTATGTTATATTTCCTTATTGTATCAATATTATATTCAAATTGAACACTTTGACTGAATGAGTGACTCGGTTAACACGGAGCCTCGGATAATCAATCACAAGTCTACTGTACTAACGAATGAATTTTCACCCAAAAAAAAAGCATACATTGTTGTTTAGGACGTCAAACACTATATACAAAATCATTTTAAACAAAATTGTTTGGGCCATCTCCGAAACATTAATAATCCAAAAATAATCACTCATCCCCTTTAGTTTAAAGGATAGGGTCAAAATCTTAAAATATTTAACATTAATGTTTGAACAAAATCTATAAAATTGTTTCAAATTTGTGGCTATAGAACAACATACAAACAGACAGAAATGGGGCCATAAGAGGATTATAAAATCCACTTATTTATATGTCCGGGACACATAAACCATAAAGATTAATCATAATCTCTGGCTCACAGTTTTTTACGATTTTTACTTTAGATGAGAAAGTAAAAATTATACCCTCACTTTTCTTTGGGTACATTTGTAAAGTTCCAGATGTCTATTTTTATTTTTCTAGCTACCCCCAATGGCAGCCATACAGGCATCAGGTTTGCGGTGGAATGCAAAATTTAAAATAAATTCACAAGGCAAACTTTTGTTAGTAGGCTATCACTAAGTAATTTTAACAAGTTTTTAATGTTTACGCACCCGGATTTTTGAAGTTACCCATAGGGTTATTAATGAAGTTAATCAAACTTTTTTGGCTTAGCTCCAAGAACATACAGATATGGGGGGATAAATCATTGTAAAGACCCACTTTTCTTGGCTTGTGGACACATAAAATGTCCATTATAATCTTTGATCGAAAATGTTCACAATTATAATAATTCATGATACTTAGATACTATATGATATTAGGAAATCAAAAGTTCATTTCCGCACTTACAATAGTACGCCACTTACCTCTATCTTGAACTAGTCCACCTCATTACACACTATCCATATCTTGAGGTAGTTCTACCCAGTCCACATTATCACACACTATCCCTAGGTTGAGGAAGTTCCATCCAGTCCACCTCATTACGCCCTATAACTATCTTGAGACAATTCTATCCAGTCCACTTAATTAAACCCTATCCCTAACTAGAGGTAGTTATATCCAGTCCTACTCATTAAACTCTTCTACCCGTATCGTGAGATAGTTGTATTCAGTTCTCTTCATTAAACTGTTCTGTCCCCATATTGAGCTAGTTCTAATCAGTCCACCTCATTATATCATATTCCTATATTGAGGTAGTTCTACCCAGTCCACCTTATCACACATTATCCCTATATTGATCTAGCTCTACCCAGTCCCCTTCATTACACCATATCCCTATCTTAAGCTAATTGTATCCAGTCCCCTATATTACATTCGATCCCTATCTTGAGCTAGTTATATCCAGTTCCCTTTATTACACCCTATCCCTATCTTGAGCTAGTTCTACCCAGTTCCCTTTATTACACCCTATCCCTATCTTGAGCTAGTTCTACCCAATCCACCTCATTATATCATATTCCTATATTGAGGTAGTTCTACCCAGTCCATCTTATTACACCCTATCCCTATCTTGAGCAAGTTATATCCAGTACCCTTTACTACACCCTATCCCTATCTTGAGCAAGTTATATCCAGTTCCCTTTATTACACACTATCCCTATCTTGAGCTAGTTCTACCCAGTCCACCTCATTACGCCTTATCCCTATCTTGATCTAGTTCTACCCAATCCACCTCATTATATCATATCCCTATATTGAGGTAGTTCTACCCATTCCACCTCATTACGCCTTATCCCTATCTTGATCTAGTTCTACCCAATCCACCTCATTATATTATATCCCTATATTGAGGTAGTTCTACCCAGTCCACCTTATCACACACTATCCCTAACTTGAGCTAGTTCTACCCATTCCACCTCATTACGCCTTATCCCTATCTAGATCTAGTTCTACCCAATCCACCTCAATATATCATATCCCTATATTGAGGTAGTTCTACCCAATCCACCTCATTATATTATATCCCTATATTGAGGTAGTTCTACCCAGTCCACCTTATCACACATTATCCCTATCTTGAGGTAGTTCTACCCAATCCACCTCATTATATCATATACCTATATTGAGGTAGTTCTACCCAATCCACCTCATTAAATTATATCCCTATATTGAGGTAGTTCTACCCAGTCCACCTTATCACACATTATCCCTATCTTGAGGTAGTTCTACCCAATCCACCTCATTATATCATATACCTATATTGAGGTAGTTCTACCCAATCCACCTCATTACGCCTTATCCCTATCTTGAGCTAGTTTTACCCAGTCCCCTTTATTACACCCTATCCCTATCTTGAGCTAGTTCTAACCAGTCCCCTTTATTACACCATATTCCAATCTTGATCTAGTTCTACCCAGTCCACCTCATTACACCTTATCCCTAACTTAAGCCATTTATATCCAGTCCACCTAATTTCACCTTATCTCTTTCCACTCGAATGTTTACTCCCATCCGCGTTAGGTCTTCCCAATGTCACAATTTATGATAAAGTTAAAATAGTAGGCCCATGTTGTAATATAGTTTAATCTATTTTGTTTTGAATAATATTTATGTGTCTTTATCGTGTGTCCTTGACACTTTGAGATCGAACATGTCCTTGTGGAGAGCTTATTTGAATGATTGGATGGTTATGTTGGTATTATTTAACTACCACTCCATGTGATCACGCCCGTGGCTTTCTGACCTTGAACCATCACGAACCTCATTTGCTCTTTGCCTCGAGTCGATTATATAATAAGTACCAAAACAATATACTAGGATTCACTTCATAGCACTTCATATAAATTACCCGCCTGGTGGCGTGGCTAGCTAACGCGCTAGTTTTTTTTTGAGCTAGATTGCCAAGGACAAGAATATCTAGGTTCTAATCTCGGTCCGGTGAACGGTTGGTTTTTCCACTCCCCCCTCACGCAAAAACGGGTTCACTTCCTCTGTATTCAACCTTCCCAACTCCTAACCCATTAGAGTAATTAGTACTTAGGCGTACAACCCTAATGGGTAGTAAGATGCGGTGCTAAATAAAATGAACTTCATAGGAGTTGAGTTATGGTATTTAATAACAGACCCCATTGATAATATTTTACTAAATTGTTATTATTATTATTTTATCAGTATTGATAATATATATCAAAAGTGATGGCTACTTATTACATTATTTGACATATGAATAGATGGAAGTAATTATTTTAGATCTGCGTCTTATTCACATTTGGTCTATATGCATGGGTACTAATCATGTTAACGTCTCAGGGATTATTAAGGTTGAGTTTAGGGGGAGTGTACTCGCATTTGCGTGGAAAACCATCAAGGAAAAAAACTCTCTCAGTACATCCAACCGGTATTCAAAACCCCAATCTTCCCATCGTCGGCAGTCTAGTTTATTGGGAGAGTAGCGCATTAGACTAGTGGTATTAAAACTAGGGTATGCATCCCCCTGGGGGTACACAAAGACATATTGTAGCGTGTATAAAATTTAAAAGGTGTGTGTGTGTGCATGCGTGTGTGTGTTGAGAGAGAAAGCAAAATAGAAAATATATCATTATAATTATGGAATAACTGGTGACAGATTTAGGAGTAGTTATTGAAGACCTGGATATAAATACATATGATCTAGAAGCGCCATTTATTTATTTTAAAAGTAAGTTATAGAATATGTTAATTTGTACTATCCATCAACAACTTTGGTGGTACATATTTGAATAGAAATTATATATGGGGGCATACGAACAAAAAACATTAAATATCAGTTTCTTAAACCGAAATGGAGGGGTATAAGTAGATCTAGTAACTTTTCTAAGATATAAGGTTCTTCCTATGAAAGTAGACCTGTGTGTGAATCAACCTTGATTCGTATATAATCCCTCAAGTGAAATCTTTAACTGCAATAAATGAAATATTTAATGCAATATTTCACCAACAATATTATAATATATGATTCATATTAATATGTATATGAGTAGTGATTCAATATTTCAGCTTAATATAATTTTAAAATTGAATATACTTTCTTTGTACTAAAGTTTAAGTTTAGAATTTTGGTTCTGATATAAGAGAGTGCTATTATTCACAATACAAGCTTCGGTGGTTGCACGGTCTAAGACGCTACTCTTGCAGTATACTATACTGCCGGTGACGGGGTCATCGTGGTTTGAATCTTGGTCGGGTGTACTGAATATATTTTTTCCGAAAGGGTTCGAAAATATAGTATATTATTCGCGCTATTTAGTCCCCTTTTACTTTCTCACCCCTCAGCGAGAAAAGGTATTGTGATGGACAAAAAAATATGATTAGGGACTTTGGTGGATATCAACGTTTAATGATTCCATGATCTATGATCTTAAGTAAACAAATCTGAACAATTATTCATAAAAAAAACTATGAGGTTTGGAATGTAAAAAACAATCAAAACAATTAATTTATTACTCAAAATTCATTGACTAATTATATATGTATGTAATTTTTTTATGATTTAATTTAAATTAATTAATTTTATGTATTGTATTTATAATCCTAGCTAAAGTATAACACTTAAAATTGAAAAATGACACCTGAACACGGGAATCGAACCAGTGTCCAGGTGTAATTTTTTAGTTTAAAGAGTAATATATTTAGATGCAGCAATAACCGTAACTAACAAATTTAGTAGCGTGGCTATTTAATCCATTATAAAACGTAATAACCTAAAAATAAAAATTTTTTCTGCATATATGTAACCCTTCAACAACCACCAAATCTCTTCCTCCCTGCCCTTACCCCCTCATCATCCCCTTTACACCCAGTACACATAACTTCCTTTTGGTGATCCTCCAACACTTACACTTTAAGAAACACTGTTGTAGAGTCACTGTGACTGGACCAAACACTGCAGTGTATGAGTGTGAAGTTAGGTGTCTCAGTGTGTGTGTGTGTGTGTGTGTGTGTGTGTGTGTGTGTGTGTGTGTGTGTGTGTGCGTGAGTGCGCATGCGCGTGTGTGTGTGATAACCCTTTAGAAATCTCGAGTTTGCAACTCTAAAATATCCAACTGCTACAGTTGAGAACTGACGTTGCAAAATTAACTCATGATGCGTGTCAACTGGGCCGACTAGTTGTTGTCGAGGCAATTAACATAATCAAAGGGTTATTAACACCCGAGACCTTTAATACTAATTCAGAATATCTCACACTAAATCCGATTTCACACCACGTTAGGATTAAGTATTTCAGACCTAGCCAGGATTTGAATTAGCAAAGCTATCAGCGCTGGTAATTATTGGTGTGACAGGAGATACAGTAGCCCCATGGCTTCTTTGGTGCTGAATGACAGCTTTAAAAAGTTACCAGATCAAATTACGTATCCCTACGCCGAACCAGATGATCTGCAAAAACATGCGTTTAGCAGCTGTCACTTCTGACACTCAAAATTTAGGTATAAACCTAATTTTTTGTCAGAAGTCATCTGTGAGCTGTCAGTCAGCACCTAAGAAGCCATGAGGCTACTGTAGTTAAGGAATAAAATTAATTACAAACTATTATTATCTTTATTAATAAACTTAAGAGTTTGTGTCTGTCTGTCATGAGCATCGTGTGATATCTACCGCGCACATAGGTATGAAATTTAAAAATTAGTAGACCCGGTTTACAAAAATGTACACCTGTAAGATGGAGTTTTAAAGTTTAGATTAGTTTTGTATTTGTTAAACTATAAACTGGGTTGAAATAAAAAAACTAAGATAATATTTTCTGTCTGTTCAAAGAAAAGCATTGCCTGCTGGCTACTTCTGATAGTAATTAATATACTAATAAGATTTTTTGAAACCTTATATTAATGTATGTGTAATATAGTTGGAATAATTTGCATTTGGAAACTATGATCGCATAGTTGACACCTTAGCTCGATCGATAGCGTGTCTGTATATTGAGCCAATGGTCCTAAGTTTTATCATTGACATGGCCGAAAAATTTAGTCATGAGTGAAATTTAGATTTACCGCTTAAATGCTCTATTATCGCATCAGACTAGACTGTTGATGACGGGGAGATCAAGGTTCGAATCTCGGTCAGGTATATTGTGGGTGGTTTGTACCAAATGGTGTTCCACTCTCTCTCCGCCAAAATGCGGGTAACTTCCTATAAATACTAACCCTTCCTAATCCATAATACCATTAAGGTAATTAGTACTTAAGTGTATAATCCGAACAGGTAGTAAGACACAATACTAAAACAAACATTTCAGAGTGATAAATTAACGACCATGGGTTGTATGTTGTGTCTATTCTAGATTTAAATTAGTTAAGAAGTTGTGTGCTGATATAACCAGTTGATTAATAAAGTGCGTGTTAAATACCGAAAAATAAATTAAATGAAAAATATAAACGGATTTTTTATATATATTGCAAATTTCGTTAAAACCCCTCTATTTTTCAAAATAAAACTGGTTTTCAAACAATTGAATATATTTTACTTAATCATTTTATTCACGAACTAAAAATAAATTTGATTAATTTCCACATCAAAGTGACATTTTATTATAATCGCCTAAAATATCCGCCAAAAAATACAATATACCGGTATAACATTTGTATTATTTAAACCACAACACTCAGTAACCATTTAAAAAATAGCTCAAAATAGCTTCTAAGACCAATTGGAATCTTCCTCTGATATTTCATTCTGGTTTCGGGCTTACTCTAAGTAGGTAGGCCCCTACTTACTTTATTTTCGAGTCATCCTCAATTTGGAAAACAAGTGTAAAATCTAGGCGTACTTGTAAAAGATGTTCTCTGTAATGAGTGAGCTCCAACTGCACTAGCGCGTATTTATATAACTAACACACTTGTCTCGAGAGTCCCAGATAACTATGATCAATAAAAAACTAAGAAAATTTAACCTTGATACAGGCAATATATTATATATCAAGATTCACAACCCTTAAGAATCATGATGATGTTGTTTTTTCTAGCGGATGGAATGTAAATGAGATTGCTAAATTTTGGGAAGACCTTGACGGAGATGGGAGGATAACATTAGAATCGACCTGAAAGAGACATGGTGGGATAAAGGTAATGAGATTGACCGGCTAGAACTAACTCAATATAGGGATAGGGTGTAATGAGGTGTATTTTATAGAACGAGCTCAAGATATGGATAGGGTGTAATGAGTTGAACAGGACAAAACTGGCTCAAGAAAGAGATAGGGTGTAATGAGGTGTATTCGATAATAGACCGGGCTCAAGATAGGGTCTAATAGGGTGGACCTATTATTATTATTATTATTATTATTATTATTAGCACCGCGTCTTACTACCCGTTCGGGTTGTACGCACTTACGCTAATGTGTTATGGTAGGGTGATTGTGAGATGAAATGGAGGACCTACAGTTTAACGTGGAATCCGAACCACGGTGGAGGCCTGGCATTCCCCACATTCACAAGATGTCTTGTCAGAGGTGAAGGAAGGGTTTGGTAATCAGATAAATCTTGAACCTATTAGAACTAGCTCAAGATAGGGATAGGTGTCAGACTGTTGTAAATGCGGCAGTGAACTTTTGAGTTCCTAATGCCGTAGAGTAAGGTAAAGGTGGAATGGAATTTTGTCAAATTTTTCTCTGATAGTAAAAACACAGTTTAATTTTATTAATACGTATGACATGATATACTAAAGTGTTAATAATGCTGACCACAAAAGAGTTTGTATTAAGAAAGGCATTCCTATGATAATTGGACTGTAGTAAATTTTTGGTTGAAGTGAACTTTTAAAAATACAAAAATATTCATTTGAACTCAAGATTGGTAATATTTTACTCCATTATAAATATAATTTCGTAGGTATTGTCTGATATTAATATCAAAATAGGCAGCTTCTAATGATATCTATGAGACGTTACAGCTGTAGAGCCCATGACTGGACGTATGAGTATATTAAAATGAATTTAGTATTTTTTATACCCATTGAAAAAATTATGTTAGTTTTTTTTATCATTATTAATATCTGCCTGGGCTATCCACATTTAATCACACAAATGAGATAGGAAAGAATGTATAATTCAGATGAAATGTACCCCAGTTTGAGTTTAAAGACATGTGGTAAACCATATAGGGAAAACCACCTGGCCGACATTCGAATTACGACCTCCCCATAACCTGCAACCCAGGATATATGAAAAGCTGATGCTTGGTCTGCATGCCCATCGATGCAGATACCATGTAATTATGACACAGTGTTTTTATGAGGAGAAGGAATGTTGTTAAATTATTATTCATGAGTAGACAAGATTGTCTGCGAAAACATTCAAGGATGATAAAGCTTTTTAAAATCTCTTTCCAGATAAGAGTCTTAAGAATTGGTGACAATATTTACTATGTCTGCTAAGCATGACTTTCATAAATATGTGATCTAATGGAGTAATGTAAATAAGCAAATATGTGGAGACCCAGTTTAAACTCATCCTTCAAGGCCCATTTTGAAAAAAAATCCAAATTTTCTATTATTTGTCATAAGTAAACTACCATTAAATTAACTTATTTTAGAAAAAATAAACATTAATTAATATGAATCACATAAAATAGTGCACTGATACCAATTTGGATAAAATCATTTGAACTATATTTTTTAATCAAATTTTTCAAAAATCAGTAATTATTATATTACATTATAAAATTATTATTTCTAGAAAAACATATGGCCTGTATGTACTTATTTATAATGTAAAAAACTTCAACAGATACCCATTTTGAACCAAATGGTTAGCCTTTTTTTTTAACCATTAATCATTAAACTATCCCTAAAAAATCCTCCTTCCTCCCACCCCCATGATTTTATTTGTCATGTCAATCAATCCCCACTTATACATTTTAATCAAACACGCAAAAAATATGTAAAAAAATTCAAAATTTTGAAAATCGCTCATCAGTAAACTACCTTTTAATGAATTTTTACCCACTAAACAAGTATACGGCTCAGTGTTATTTGGGAGGTCAAACACTCTTACCTAGGAATCTATTTAAATAAAATATTTAGTGCCATTTTTGAAATATTTGGAACTAAAAAAAATCACTTGTTAGTAGACTTCTTTTAATTTGAGGAAGTCAATATTTTTGAGGCATCAAATCACAAATAAATAAATGTTATTATGTAGTTGTAAATTATTATAATCAGAGGTACCTGAAAACTATAGTAATATATACTACGAGCAACCTAAGTGGTCACCTATGTCCTACAGTCATACATAGGTGTTGTATTTCAACTGTGACAGGCTATTTTCATGGACGGTGATATCAAGAATTATACAATCATCATAATCTTGTTCATTTAAAAATCACAAGCCAATTTTTCCACACAGTAAAAGCTTAAATAACTTATCATAGCTTTTTTTCAAATTTTACTATTCAGTTTATATAATAATACTTTATTAATTTATTTTAACATTAGCTTTGTCAACATTTAAATGACAGGCAATATTTTGGTACATCCATCTATTATATTAGAAAACAAAGGGTGTTTCTTGGAATTAAACACGTTAGTGGCTTTGAGGAACAGTGTCAAATAAATTCTTTTTAAATTAACTGTAAGATTATTCTTTAGAAATACACACCCTTACACTCATACAATATATTGTTACAGCCCACTTCGATAGCCGCATGGTCTAAGGTGCCACTCTCACAGTAGACTAGACTCCCTATGACGGGGAGATCAAGATTCGAATCTCGGCTGCGTGTACTGAAGGTGTTTTTACCAAAATGGTTTTCCGCTCTTGCTCCCTGCAATAATTTCAGTTGGGGGNGGGCACATCCCCCAATTACTAGAAGCTAGAAAAAAGTTCTAAACAATAAACAGTTCTAGAAGCTATCTGAATTTGTTTTTATGGCAACGTAGCTCCCTTACTGCTAAAGGCTAATAAAATTTCTAAATATTAAACACTTCTAGAAGCTATCTGAAGTTTTCTTTTTTATGGAAAAATAACCCCCTAAATGCTGAAAACTAGGAAAATTTCTAAATATTAAACACCTCTAGAAGCTCTGTGAAGTGCTTTTTATGTCAACACAACTCATTAATTCATAAGTGTATCTTACTTTTGATATTGTGTGGACCATAGAAATAGCCATATATGTTTTGTTCATAAAATTTGGAGGGGGGGGGCGGGGGGTTTGAACCCCCGAACCCCTCCCTGGCAACGGCCTTGATCTTGAGTTCTCATCTTCCTCTTTAGAAGAGGGGCTGGCAGCCCCCAACCTCCAACCAGTTTCTTCTCCAGTGGTTGTACCGTGTACATACAAATCACAGAGAGCACACAGCATGTAAGCCACACTCTTAGGAAGTGTTTGACTTGTTGATAGTACATTAATAGCTGGCATAAATGATAACGTTACAAAGCGTATTTAACACTCACGCTTATCACAATGATTTGTGATTTTTAATATGTTAGAGATGATAAACAATTAATTATTTTTGAAAAAAATTAACTTTATTATTTTGTAGGAATATAAAATGAGTGATTTTTTTTTCCCCATGTTTAACCAACCATTTATCTTACACACACATTTACTAATTATAGAAAGTTTACCCACATTTTAATGGATGCAGGGTGGAAAACAATTTAAGGAATGACCATCCTCAGTACACACCAACTGGGATTCAAACCTCGATCACCCCGTCATCGGCAGTTTAGTATATTGCGAGAGTAACGCCTTAGAACATACGACCCCCGAAACGGATTATGTTAAAATAAAATAATATTGCATAACATATTTTAGGTTATTGAATTATAAAAATGCATCAGTGATAGAACTCAATCTGTCCCTTAGCTGTGTTAAGAGTACTCCCGGAGCTACGTGATGTATAATACATTCACAACCTTAGTTTACTTGGGTGACAGCTCAAAAAGTTACTAGAAATAATCTCTTATATATACCCACGCCAACAGCTGACATCTTTCACTTTGGAAAATTGTAATGAAAATATATGGTAATCTATGAATTTGATAGTAAATCACAGTAATTTAGGTCAATATTATTTATATATTTATTTGAGGTCGGGCACAAAGCTTATTTATCGTTTTATTCCAATTTAAAAAATGATTATTCACACCAATTTCACAAAAGGTCTAAAATAGCTTCAAAATGGTGACCAACAAATGAGGGTGGGTTTTCACTCTCCCTCCACACAAATACGGGTTCACTTCCTTTGAAACACATCCTTACACATCTTTAACCCATTAGCGTAATTAGTACTTAGTAATTAGTAGCCCGAACAGGTAGTAAGATGCGGTGCTAAAAAAAAACTTGAGATGTTAACTTTCAATATGCTCACTGATACATGTCTATCAATCTTATCCACCAAAAGAGTATTAAAAACAAGTGTCATCTCCACACCAACTTACTTGGAAAGGGAGTTCCTTCGAGCTGATTGACTGATCACTTAACAAATGTTGTTGATGCTCCTGCAATTTGGGGACAAAAATGAAACATATAATAAAAGGTCTAAAAATAGCTTCAATTTTCTGGGTTGCGAAACAAAGTGATCAGATAAATTTGTAAAACACAAATATTACAACAAAGGCTTTACTAGAGTAAAAATTACTAAATTTGAAAATTAAGTGACTAAAAATGAAGTTAATAATTTGACATTTAGAATATTTACTACGTAAACTTTGTTAAACTTCTTACCCAATTATATTTACCAACCACCCCCACATTTCAATTAAATTAATTTCAAAATTACAGTTAATGACAGACTTTAAGTAAAACTAAAATAGGCCTTAATCATTTATGAAAAATACATTGGATTGGGCAGCAAATATTTATATTGAGTGGGCTTGGGCGGGCATTTCATTTTGCAAACAACTTTGTCACAGGCCTAATAAATTTCAAATTACAAGCTAAAACAGTCACAAAATACAAAAGGGCAGTTTCCAATTTCAAGTTCATTTGATGCGTAAGTTTCTATATATATCCTAACAAATCTGGCTAATAATAATAGATTAAAGAACTGTAAAGAATACTAATTTCCATTAAGTTTTTGCAAGCATAGGGCCAAAAATCTCATCGTGAAAATGTTGAATTTGGTATGTTTTTGGCATTGACAGAGAAAATTAAATCGTAGGAATCTTGATTTTTCTATGTTGTAGACTTGTAACCTGTGAGAAATGTCATCGCAGTTTTGTTGAAAATAAACATAATAATTCATAAATTAACAAAAGCTAATACCTTTGTTTAATACAAGTTGAATTGAGATAATTCAACTAGGAATATCATTTAACAATTTTTTTTTAATAAGAGTTTAGTGCTAACATGGTATTATATACTTATCAAGTTCTTGAAATGTCCAATATCGAAATAAGGGCATATAAAATAGTCGCCCGACATACCGGGATCTTTAGATGTCTAATTTATTGCACGAAATTTTGGGTGCCCAGCCACCCCTAAAATGCATCTTCCTCAAAAATATATTTTTTGACATGTTAAACATAAATTAAATTAAAACTCTTTATAACATAGTAAAATACTGACGATATTTTTCACACAATCGGCAAGAAGTTTATGTTTCACATTAAAGAAGCAAAATGAATTAATGATTTTTCTGATGTTTGTATCGGTTGGCTTTATCGGAATTTAGTTTCTGGTGTTGGAAATTGGTATTTGAAACATAAAACCACTTTGAATGGTAACTCTCTCAAACACTAATCTAGAATTTGACTTATTTTCATACAGGAAAACAAAAATGTTTCATCAATATTTTAGACCAGTCGAATATGACAAACTAGAGTACAAAATGAGAGATCTCGAGCAAAGTGCTGAGATGTGTTGCAAAGTTCCAAAAAGCCCACATTATTTAAATATAGGATAGGATTGTTATTATTATTTTTTTTTTCTGATCTTCAGAACTGTTATTCTACTGCAATGTTGGAGCTATTTCCACTATCATAATTTCAACAGAGATAGGGCTTTCCTCAAACCATCCTTTACTTCTATTGCTTGTCAGTTCCGTGTTCTCGATTTGTATTGTTGGTGTCTATCAATTTTGTCTCTTAATCTTCTTTATCCTGATTAACCACAGTAAGTAATATATTAATTCTATACATCAGATTACATGTTGGGTAGATGAAATATATTATCAATGTCAGCTTAGAGAGAAGCGATTGGAGGCCATTTGGAGGCATAACAATATATCAGATTACAGCCCATAGTACTGGTAGTGTATTTTAGTTTTAATATAATTAAACTTATGCAAGGTCCAAATTAACAAATTAGTTTAAAAGATTATAAATATTTGTATAACAATCTATTATGTCTTTCCTCCCAATAAAACCTTTTAAGGTTGTGCGAGAACCACTTTATCAATTTGAGACGATATCGAGACACCTAGAGAACTATTATTTATGGTTGTGAAGTGAAACAAACTAAACTTTTGAATTATTTTATGTGATTCTTTTATCTATTGATTTGTATAAGAGAAAATATACTTTTGAATTTTAATAAAATATATATCATGCTTTGTTTGTTTACTTTAAAAAATCCTCTTACCTCAAATTGATATTTTAATAATTACGTTTTTTATATAGAAAATTTTACTAGATTGATTTTTTATTTATTTCTGAAATGAGATAACATGGTAACTAAGAGTAATCAATGTTTTATAGGAGTAAGTAGCTTGGCAATTTTTAAATATAAATATCACTTATCGACACCCTTGGGAGTGTTTCTTCAGTTTTAGATAATGATGGAGTATTTACTTAAATTCTATTATCTAATCTATATTCACTAAATATGATATAATTATGGTTAGTTAAAAGAGGTATGAGACTTTAATCAGTAATAATAAATTAGTTAGGGGAAGAGATATTGTGATAATGGAGCATGGAAACTTGATTGAGCTTATATAAAATCAAATTGGGAGTTGATATCTTATTTGGTAAGTTAATTGAAATATCAAAGAAATTTACAAGATATTTGAAATTGCCGCCACAATGTTTGCATGTTCGGAAAATAATCACTTCAGCGCTACTTGTTATGTTATGGTTCAGCAACATACTACTAAGCGTCTTATATAGTATTACGTTTTCTGTGTTATTTGGACTCATTTAATCGATTAGTAGAATTGCTGTTAGTCGATTATTTAATAATCGGTATAAAATGTGTTTTAATTTTTCAAAAACATTTCTTTTTTACTTTTACATATCAATAAAAAGTATTGATTATGAAAAATCTCAATGTCGAGATCATTATGAATTTTGACATTTCATGTAAAAGACCCTGAACTCTAACAAAGTTGATATTACTCAAATATAATTAATATTGACAGTCTGACTAATAGTGTAGTGGCGGAACTGAAGGATTGATGGTCGGAATATTGATCTTTATAATATAACTGGATGGACATATGCGGCTGAAAATTTCGAACTATCGTCTGCATACCATTGTGTAAGAAAGAGAGAAACCTTCGGGTTTCTGTTTCTCTCTGACACCCATCCAAGGCAATGTGGTATTTTGACATCGTTCATTAATTTGATTGAATATATGATAAACATTAATACGTGATAAGTTAAATGAAATAAATATGTCAATAAAACTTTGACGAGCATAACAAAGTTTGAAATTGGTTTGTTTTTTCTTAAAATAAGTTGATATAGCCTAAAATGTACGATGATTATTTAAGGAAGATAGCTTGTAAGGCTTTATCTCATACCAGAATCCTACCATATTGTTGCATCTTCCTTCCAGAAGGCAATTTAAACTTTCGTTCTAAATGGCTGTCTATCCTACTAACATATTATATGTATGATAGTATTCTGATAAGAAATAAAGCCTTACAGATTGGAATTATTACTAAAATCAGGGTTTAGTAAATACCGTATTTCCTACAAGCCTATTATCTAAATTATTATTTGAATGTAATACTTCTACGGAAAGTATGCCGTTTTTATCTAATTTATTTCATTGTAGTTATCGAACTTTCAACTAAATATGGTTACTGAAAGCAATATACAAGATATGAGACAACTTTAAAACAAATTGGTAATATAATCATACTTTCTACAAGCCTATAACCTAAATGATAGTTTGAATGTGTGGCAACTACACAAAGTTTGTATTTTGAACAATTCAAGAATCAAATAGCTGAAGCTATTATTTATGCTTTTAAGTTAGGAATTCTCCATCAAGATATCTTATTCTGAAAATTGAAAAATGACACTTGGACACGGAAATAGAAACCGAGACCTTTGGCTTAATACGTCAATGCTCTACCGTTGAACTATCCAGGAATCATTACATGAACAGAGTCATTTTTCACTCATATTTTAAGGCAGAATCTATTATATACCTGCTGAAATCGTCGGCTACAAATGTGTGATTTTATTAATATCACGAGCTATCAGATAATGCAAAACTCATCCTCGTGAAGTTAAATGAGGATCTATTTGAATGAAAAAAGTATTGGTTCCGGTCTAAAAAGTCGAGTGTGATGGCTGTAGGGATCGTTGTTCTGACCACACACACCCTTTGTCCGCAAGAGTTGATACAAACAGGTGGCAGCCACTTAGTAGGTATAACCCTATTGTGGGTTTACGCAATGGAGTTACTTTTTTTTGTAGACTACATTAGTTTTAGATAATACTATTGATGGTATGACAAAATAATTTGCATGATTGTATGATAAGTCTAATCAATGTTTAAGGTCACGATAATCATGAGTAAATTGTTGAATATTTTTTAAAGACCCTTGTCTCCTTAAAGGGAACGGGGGTGAGGGGAATGTACCATGCTCCCCCACCCAGTTCCGCCACCTATGTTAGTATGATCGTTGGAAAGACGTCTTTTTCTTATTATTCACGTTGTTGCATGTCGCCTGTAGGAGCTAAGACTGATGAAAATAATGACGCGAAGGCTGACTGTATACGGTCTCTTTGTAAATTTTGATAGATACTGTTAGTCAGACTGTCAATCCTAAGACTGTAATATTGCAGTAATCTATAAATTGTCGTACCCAATCTGGGTTCTCTTTGTAATCATATACTTCACCTTCTCAGCGTTCACTTCTAAACTTATTTTCCTGCTAGCAACTAGTAGAATTTCCGCTTCTCTCGCCACAGTGTCCTTACTATTACCTAACAAGTCTAAATTATCTACATATCCTAATACCTGCGTTATACTGTTTAATGACAATCCATCCCTACTCTCTTGCATTACTTTAAAGCCTAAGGGCAAGGTTAGATTAAAAATTAATGGGGAAAGTGCATCTCCTTGTTTCAATCCACTACGTATTTCGAAAACCTCTGATATGTAACATCCAACTTGTATCCTTCCACGTGAGTCTCTCAAACATACCTCAAATAGCTTCACAAGATTTTTTGGTATCCCAAACTTAACTACAATTATATATATTTTAAACCGAATGATAAGCTTTTTAATATCTATAAATAATTGATGCTCCATGATGTTGTATTCCCACTTTTTCTCCAATATTTGGTGAATAGTAAAAATCTGATTTGTTGGCGATCTATTTCATCAAAATCTACACTGATGTTCAGCAATTATTTGCTCTGCATATGGCATCAACCTCATTAAAAGTATGTTGGAAAAATTATTGTAACATGTTGATAATAAAATTGTTAATTTGTAAACGTTGTTATAATTAATTATAATAATGAAAAGAGGACTTCTAATAAAAACATAGTTTTTACAAGCAGGTCTTTAATTTTAATAACAAAATATTTTGAATAAAAAGTCACCCTTTCCAAAAAGTAAGATATATGTAGACCTACATTATATAGGACTAAAATATTACAAATGCACACTAAAATCGGTAATCTAATTAATCACACTAAAATCAGAATCTAATTACGGCAAAAGTTTAGTTTTAAACTATAAATTTGAGTCCGCTATTATCAATGTTTTCAAACCGGCTAACAACCTTGTTCAGTTCTACCAGAACATTTTGATGAAAATGTAGACCTAAGTCACCTAAGTTATTCTACAGACATGGGCTTACATACACTCATACCCTTAACTTCATTATTAGATTTCTTTATCCAACATGAATGAGTCACTAATACAGATACCAATAGTTATAATTTCTGGTTTTGATCATGTTTTGTTTTGCATTGTTTCTATTAAAGTATCATTATCTTATTAATTGCTATTTTATTATTTTTTATTTTAAATATGCATGAATGATTCTAAGATACTCTTTTGTTTTCTTTGATAGCCTATCTACAATGGTAGTATATCCTCTAACTATATATTTGATACTCATCATTCTGTTTGATTAGTTAAGCTCTGCTTTTGTTTTAAAATCTAAATTTTATTTTGTATTCATTATTTGATATTTTATTAAGTCTAACTCCCTTCCCATAATAATATAACATTATATAATCCACATCCTTACTACCTACTACTGTTCATTGTCCTTGTGTTAATAATCTAACAAAATGCTACTACCTCCCTCCTCCATCACTCCCTCTACACCAAAGTTAATAAGTATACTTGTTACCTTTACCAGTGTATGAAATATAATCTTTTGTACCATTTATGTAACGAATTCTGCTCATTTTAACTTAAAATAAAATAAATCAATAAAGCCATTATTTCGTAATTCTCGAACGCAATATATAGGAGTCAGTCCTTTACAATATTAAAGTATAGGTTCCAAGAGGTATTTTTATTTTCAAATTCAAATACCTTCGGTCTGCCACTATCTGCAATCCTCTATATTGCGAGGATAAAGCCTTAAACCATGCTGCCACCGAAGTGGGTACATTATTCGTCTACACGTTATATATAATTTTTTCCCTCTACATTAAATTAATAACTACCTGCCACGGTGGCCACACGGTCTTACACGCTTTTCTAGCAATACACTATTGCCAAGGACGGGGAGAACGAGGTTTGATCTCAAGTGCAATGATGGTAGTACCTCCTAAAATGGTTTCCCATTTTCTCTCCCCAAACATAATTATGTGGATTCACTTCCTTTAAATTACACTTATCTTATCCTTAGCTTATAAGCGTAAAAAATGTATAGGCGTATAATTCCCACTTGTAGTAAAACGCGGTGCGAAAGAAAATATAATAATAATAATCGTTTTTTGATAATCGAGTATTTTATACCGATAGATCGATTAATCGATTAATAGTTTCGTAAATTAATTGATTATGAATAATCGATTATTGGCTGATAATCGCCTATTCTACTGTAAACTCTAAAGTCTAGTCCACTTTCTCTAGACTAATTATTTGAATTTAAATAGTAACATTTTATAATGTACAATATTGGTCATATATATATATATAAAATGGATAGTTTTGATGTTTCACTTGTGAAAGAGGAAACTGGTGAATGCATTAAGACCAAACTTGAAAGTGATAGTGAATTTTATATGAGTGTAAAACACCAAATCAAAACCGAGGTCAGTTACTACTAAATATATAAATTTGGGTGTAATGAAACAAAAGCTAGTAATA
Source organism: Timema douglasi (assembly GCA_901482245.1). NCBI lineage: Eukaryota > Metazoa > Arthropoda > Insecta > Phasmatodea > Timematidae > Timema > Timema douglasi. The sequence continues at coordinate 447,584 of CABEEJ010000060.1, forward strand.
CCAGTACTTTTGCAGTTCCTTAGAAAAAGAAATTGGCCAAATTCACAATAGGGCTTTAGCAGAATAGTGTATGTATTAGATTTCTACACAGATTTATCTGATTACCAACCCCTTCCTTCACCTCTGACAAGTGTGTATTAATCACAACTTGTGAATGTGGGGGATGCCAGGCCTCCACCGTGGTTCGAATTCCACGTTAAACTGTAGGTCCCCCATTTCATCTCACAATCATCTTACCATTACACATTAGCGTAAGTGCGTATAACCTGAACGAGTAGTAAGGCGCGGTGCTAATAATAATAGTTTTCTACACATTATAATCATCATTTCACAAATATTTGCCAAAACACTAACAAACTATAAGTTTTTTAAATAATTATATTTAAAGTAAACATTAAACTTACCTTAAAATAATAATATAGTAAACACAAATTGTTCTTTGTTTTATTCCAATCTTTGACTACTTTCATATATTTATTATTACTACACACTTAAGAAGACAGTGAATCTAATCATACCAAGATTTATAAAGTTGTATAAGAGTGAATAATTAGTCCTATACAAAAATAAATTCACTACAATCGCAAGGGAAATGTAGAATCATATACATGAACCAACTTGTTGAGTTGTAAGATGTGTTATTTTCCTTTGGTTTGGCATGCTATAGTATGAGTTTTGTAGGAAGAACAGTAGAAGTTAGTTACTAAAGTTACCAAAACAATTTTAATAGATTCATACATCAAGTTATGTTATCTGGAGCTGTTACTTTTGATATACATTACCAATACCTATAAAATAACACTAATAATATGGTAAAATATTATCAAAGTTGACCACAATAAAATATGATTGAATTTTCTCTACTGTTCTTCCAACAAAAATCAGGGTAGGCCTATAGGTTTGTATCCTAATAAATATAAACATAAATTTGAGCATTTTATATTTTTGTTGTCGTCTAACTGTACACGTGGTTGTGGCAGTTGTGTGTGTTCTAGTTTGGATGTACACATTCATGTTCAATTTCATTAACAATTGTTCAAGAGTTCTTCAAACAAGATAAAAATACAAATTGTGTCTTATTTGTAAGAGTTGGGTTTGTTACCAAAATAGATAACAATGTTGCCTTAGATTAGGCCTATAAACTGTTTACAAAAATAAAATGTGAGCTTGAACTAAAATTCGGCTTTACAGGTTATTTTTGCAACATGGCCGACCAACTTCTAGTTTCTTGGAAAAGTTTTATCTTTTTAATTTGTCACAATAACTATTATTAGTATTTTTTTGGTATAGCAATTTAACATTTATTTATTATTAATACTGGTACATTTTTATGCATATGTTGGTAGTTCTGTTTATAGTATGTTCTTGCCTGATATGTATTTAGTTTTTTAGTTCATATTAATATCTCGTTTACTAAACTATTTTTCTATCCGGTAATGTTTGATGTTCATAGAGTAAACATTATAAAACCTGTGGTGGCATGTTTTCAATTTTTACACACACACATATATATATATCGATTAGAAAATGTTGATATTTAGAAGATAGAAATAACACTCATAAGCCCTATATGATGGGTGTGTACCCTGGATTTGATTTTTATTAAACGACCATAAATCCTTAAAATTTTGCAAAACTTTCTAGAAAATTACATTAAAAAAATATAATTAATCAATATTTTATTTATTGTTTAAAAAAATAATATATATTTTATAAAAACTGTAAAAATACTGGTTATATTTCCAATAACATTAGTAACCTTGTTTCACAACTCATTAACTATTGATTTATTTATCTTTTAGTTACACTTATTTATATTTAATCTTGCAAGAACGAGGCACTACAACAAAGAACATAATTATACTATGGGTACAGGATGATCCTAAGCTTGGGATGATTACTGGTTATCTCAGTGGTAGAGCATTGACGTTATAATCTTAACGTTCTTGGTTTAGTTCCCTTGTTTGGGTGTTATTTTTAACCAATTGAAATATGTCACTGACAGGTATATCTGTAACCTAAAATCATTTCCTTATTCACCTAAAGTTTATAACTGAACTTCCTCTCTTTCATTGGCTGCTTCATATAAATGAAGAGAACTAAAAACACCCTCAGAGTGTGTATGAGTTTGTGGGGTGGAGAATGTTCACCAATCAATCCTGTTAGCTGAGGTTATAGTCACAATAAGCTACCGGTTTTTCATGGCTACACAGTTTGTGTTAATAATTGTTTTATTCTCATCTGCCTGTTACTTTTTCATGGTTCATAATTTTACCCAAGCTAATATCATTATAAAATAAACTAAGTTACAGTCAAATTTTCATAGTAAGAACTTTATTTGGTTGCTAGTAAAATTACTAGTTCTAGTTACATGTATTTATTCGCTAGGTCATGAGACCTGAAGCTGTCACTGTTAAAAGATATTTTCAACACTCAATAAAATAGAACACTATCATTTTTGGCTATTTTTCTCTCTCATTTTTTTCTTCTTAAAGGCATTATGAAAATTTAATCATATATTACTATTCCTGTGAACATAAATGTTAAGGGTACGTATATTAAGGTTAAGGGTAACTAATATATTTGTCATTATATTAAATAATGATAGTTTACTAATAGTAGGTATCAAAATTGTTTTAAAACAATAGCTACTACTAGAAACACTTCCAATGTTTTTTTTTTTTTAAGTAGCCTACTTTGACTATGAACTTGTAAATTTGTACTCTGATATATAAAATGTATATTGTGTGTGCAGAACATCTAAGCTTTAAACACAATTTAAAGGTTTTTTTAAACTCATATGCTATATTAATATGTTAAATAGATATTAATACAATTATATATTTTAATTCTAGGAGGAATCCAATTCTGTGGCCAATTTTAATGATACCATAAACTATGAAACGGGATTTTTTCAAACATCAACTGTGAAAATGAAATCCATGTGGGATGGCTTTCTTCCAATCAAAGAACAAATTAAGGTAGTCGCCCGCCATAAACTAACTTATTTTTTAAAGTTGGCACACTCACTACACAAAAAGCGTTTTAAAACCCGATCTTAAAATATCAACCATAATTGAAACATAAAAATTTAAATCTACATAAAATATAATTATTTACACCCGAAATATTATTTACATATAATTATTTATATATTTTTAGCACCGCGTCTTACTACCTGTTTGGGTTATACGCTTAAGTACTAATTACGCAAATGTATTAGGAATTGGGAAGGTCGAATTAGAGGAAGTTAACCTGCATTTGCGTGGTGGGAGAGTGAAAATCCAACACCAGTTCACCCGACCTTGATTCGAACCCTATCTCCCCGTCCTCGGCAGTCGAGCTCAACACGACTAGTCCATTAGTCATCTAAGCTATCGAGGTGGGTTATTTATTATTTTATTGTCAAACATACATATATAATAATTGATTTAGAGTAAACAAAATTCTATAATATTGCAATAACTAATAACCTATCTTGAATATTTTTTTTTTGTGAGGCTATTTAAATACAGTGTTTGTATTAATGGAGACGAGGCAGTAGGCCTGGTGTCAGTTGGCCTTAAAGTAATTTGGCCTACATTATTTAGCCTATCATTATTTAGCCTAAAATATAATGTTAAAGCCCTCGGGTATCTTCGTAAAATAAGCACTTTTTTTTTATCTGATTATAGATAATACAAGTGATGGTAGATGGTGTTAAGATGTTTTAAAAAAATATAGACTTTATTCAAACACAGACTTACTCTACTTACTTACTCTATGGCATTTAAAACTCAAAAGCTCATTACCGCTTTCACAAAAGTACACCGTATATCCTTAGCGTGAACTAATTCTATCCAGTCTATCTCAATAAACACTATCTCTCTCAAGTATATCCAAATGTTATCCTCCCGTCTGTGTCCTCCCAGTGGTCTTTTCCCATTAGGTTTGCCAGTCAATAACTTGAACTATATACCCTCATTCACGCTGCATGACCTGCCCATCGTAACCTGCGAGATTTTATTACCTTATCAATGTACAGTGTATGTATCTCATCATTATGTCACCTTCTCCAATCCCAACTATATTCACCCATTCTTGGACCAAATATATTCCTAAGCGCCGTATTTTCTAGAACCCTAAATTTGTTATTGTAATTCAAGGTAAGAGACCATGTTTCACACTTTTAAAGAACAACCGGCAAAATTATGTTTTTTTATATTCTAAGTTTTACATTCCTTGATAGCAGGCGAGATGTCAACAACTTATTGACCTAGTAATATCAATTATTTCCCAAATGTATTATTTTCTTTATTTCAACGCTAGTAGTTATTAACCATGTCGAATGATTTGTTGTTTGTGGTAAACTCTAAATTATTGTCTTTGACCATTCTTGGTTGTTTCAGCGTCCACTTCTAAACCTATTTCCTAACTAGCCTCTAGTAAAATTTTTATCTATTATAAATTCACAGTCCTTAAAAGCAGGCAATATGCCAACAACTTACTGACCGAGTAATAACAAGCATTTCCTGACTGTATTCTTTTTCTAATTTCCAATTTAATATTGCTATTGCTAGTGAAACTTGTTTCTAAATATTTAAACTCACTAATCCTATCAAATGATATGATGTTTGCTGTAATATCTAAGCTATCGACCTCAATCTGTGTTCTCTGTGTGACCATATACTTAGTCTTTTCATACTTAAATATGGAAATTAGTTTGTATTCATTACAATTCAACCATAAAATATCTTCTAGAAGCAAAAAAAGTGGTCTTTTCCCATTAGGTTTGCCAGTCAATAACTTGAACTATATACCCTCATTCACGCTGCATGACCTGCCCATCGTAACCTGCGAGATTTTATTACCTTATCAATGTACAGTGTATGTATCTCATCATTATGTCACCTTCTCCAATCCCAACTATATTCACCCATTCTTGGACCAAATATATTCCTAAGCGCCGTATTTTCTAGAACCCTAAATTTGTTATTGTAATTCAAGGTAAGAGACCATGTTTCACACTTTTAAAGAACAACCGGCAAAATTATGTTTTTTTATATTCTAAGTTTTACATTCCTTGATAGCAGGCGAGATGTCAACAACTTATTGACCTAGTAATATCAATTATTTCCCAAATGTATTATTTTCTTTATTTCAACGCTAGTAGTTATTAACCATGTCGAATGATTTGTTGTTTGTGGTAAACTCTAAATTATTGTCTTTGACCATTCTTGGTTGTTTCAGCGTCCACTTCTAAACCTATTTCCTAACTAGCCTCTAGTAAAATTTTTATCTATTATAAATTCACAGTCCTTAAAAGCAGGCAATATGCCAACAACTTACTGACCGAGTAATAACAAGCATTTCCTGACTGTATTCTTTTTCTAATTTCCAATTTAATATTGCTATTGCTAGTGAAACTTGTTTCTAAATATTTAAACTCACTAATCCTATCAAATGATATGATGTTTGCTGTAATATCTAAGCTATCGACCTCAATCTGTGTTCTCTGTGTGACCATATACTTAGTCTTTTCATACTTAAATATGGAAATTAGTTTGTATTCATTACAATTCAACCATAAAATATCTTCTAGAAGCAAAAAAGCAAAACAATAATCAACACACTAAGCGCATTGTTTCCCGAACTGTGCTCTATGTATCCCAAGGAATCCATGGACAGTACCCAGGGGATAGTTTTTGTTATGGTTTCTTTGAATACTAGTTATTTTTTTAGAAATAAATTATTTTTTTACTAAAAAATTACTAAACATCCTTAATTGACTTAAAAATATGTTTATTTCATTATGATTGTTAGAATAATATCCAACCAAGAAACCCCCGGTTTAATATCTTTATTTCCGATTGAGCCACCTCAGTTTACACTATTGGTGCAATATTTTATTTCAAATTGCTGAACCTCTCACAAGGCTCAAAATCATACTTGTTAGTTTTGCAGTGAAATTGTTATTTACCTCCCTCATTATTTTTCAAGAATATTTTAAAGTGTTTAAATGGGCAGTACTTAAACTTTTACCGTTTCCAACAACTCAAGTGTGCGAAGCTGAAGTTTCATGCTGTGTAGCAACAAAATCTAAATATTGTTATGGACTGAATGTCACACCCAACATGATAATAGCTGTCTACAACCTCTCCCAACTTTAAAGAACTATGTGAGACAAAGAAGCAACACCATTATTCACACTAGAAACCTATAAAGTAATATTTAATGTACAGTACATAGTTTTTAATGTATACTTTTTGTGTTAGTCTGAATTTTTTACAATCTACATTTTTAATTTTGGGTACCGATCATCCGGACATTCTATATTTATGCGAGCAAGTTTGTGAGTATTAATGGATTTTTATAAGGCCTAAGGGGGTCTGCGAGTAAAATCGTTTGGGAACCACTGCACTAAAGCAATGTTAACTCACATACATGCAAATTTTTTTTAGCTATCCTTAAATTTAACTAACAATGACGGATGAAACATGACCCGTGTTCCTACACCAATGTCAGAATTCCCTTTATTATCTATGTTTATATTCTATTCTATACTACTTATAAAACAAAGTGTCGGTCTCTATTCATGAAACTCTGTTTTTAAAGAGCAAGAAATGAATCATAAATCTTCTTGGCGGCGAGTGTTTTGGAATACAAACAAAGATGAATAACTCCTTACATATAATTTGATAATCATATTCACAGTAATAGAAATTATGAGAAAATTACTGAAAAGATTTTGCAAACAAATACTCAATTTAAGGGTTAGATAAGGCTCCGGAATGTCGTTAAAAATAGTATATGCCAACTAAAACTCAATTTTCACCGTACATTTCTAGTTTTTCATTATTTATTTACATCCACATGTAAATATTGATTAATTCATGGTTGTCAATCTATAAATAAAATATTTCTCTTTGGTTAAAATAAATGAATATAACTCATTCGCAACTCTTAAGGTGCGTGCATACCACAGCAACATTGTTGGCAACGATTAATCGTATAAATGTTGAAATTTGTCTAGAACAAGTTGTCCAGACCAAATAAATATTGTCGTCAGGACATAAAGTTTGATTTTTATAAGAGCAAACTTTTAGGATTTCTATAAATTTTCTTAGATTCTCAGAATTTATCTCAACGCCAAAGGCCATGTAAATCTGTCACTTTAGCACTAGGTTGATTAAAGCACACGCAGCTTAAATTTATAATTTATTAGAAATCTATTAGTTCCAACGATATTTGATTTATTAAATATGGGTTATTAAAATAATCGTTTGAACACTTAATGTTGTAAGGACGCTATTTTTTTTTTTATTATTGAAAAGAGTGGTGAATATTGAAAGTGAAAGTGGCCGTTCCAAAAAAAAAATTACAAATGGCGAACTTGCAGAATTTAGTTAGTGATACCATTATGAAATGTAATTTGTTTATATGTGTGAGAGTGTAAAAAATAGATTGATAATAATAAAACCTATGTTTTATTCACCTTTGTATATAAGTTTTTAAAATATAAATAAACCATTAAACAAATTAAAATATCCTAGCAGGATAAAACTGTACATATAATGAATTAGCAATAATTTATCTCATGTTCCCACAATGGTGAAAATATAAATATAAAATAGTGTTTAATTCATTGTGTAAAGAGAAATTATAAAGTAATTGTTAAGGAAGTATTGTTTAAACCTCTGATAACATTTTATATTTACTATCCATAGTAAATAAATCAAATAAAACTTTTTTCTATAGTATAAAATGTTAGTTACTTTCTATCAAGATCGTTGCTCAAAAAGTTTGCTCCTAAAAAAATAATACTATAGTTGAATACAGGATGCTGAGAGAGGAAGATGTGCTTCTTGCAGATGCGGCAAATGCTCTAATTTTTAGTGTGCGTCCAGCTAAACATCAATTTTAGGCTCGTCCAGAGTTGCCCAAGATACTCTGGAGCAGATTTATTGTGGGATCTAAAATATGACGACTTTGGACTTTCTAGAGGTGAAATAAGATTATCAGGTGGCTTTAAGAATACCAAATTCACAAAGTGTGAATGAAGACAACCTTCTCAGGTAGAGCCTCCAAGCAAACTAAATGCTGATTACTATGTTGCCAACAATGTGGTACAGTGCAGAAAATATAAAAATTACACCAAATGTATATATGCTAAACAAACCAAGGATAGTAGGTTAGAAAGATCGTTTTGTTGCAATGTTTTTATTATTATGTATTTTAATACTAAGCACTGATCACTAATTGGCTGTTATAATAGCTCAGAGCCGTCTTAAGTCGGGGATAAAATTGACCCTGGCCCAGGGGGACTCTTTTTTAGAGTCGCGATTAAACATTAACTTTAAAATATTCACTAACTATCGAATAGTTAAAAAGAAAGTATTTTTTAAGCTTAGAGAAAGCTACGCCCGTACTTATTGGCAGGTCATAGAAAGCAGGGAGGATTGAGAGATAAGACCGCTGCCTCGCAGATAGAGATAAGAAGTAAACATTTTTACTCCTAATCTTTTATAGTCTAGATCTTACTTATAGTTTACAGGACACAGAGGATTCAGGATCTATGGAAATGGAATTTCGGGGGCCCCCTTTCACACACAAAAATGAACTATATCTTAGTGTTGAAATATATGTTCATAAAAACTAATATAACTGTGTGAATAAAAAAAATAATTATAAGGTTCCTTGAATAACTTCTTCCTCATTTTTATTTTTATTCTCATCATTTTTGTCCCTGCGTTCATTTAAAATATGAATTATCTTTTGAACTTTTTCAAGTATAATGTTCACTTTTACGGAAAGCCAAGTATTTGACATAAACACCGACATGAAATTCTTGTGATGGAAAAATATCAAAATATGTATTTATCAATAAACTCCATCAAACTACCCGGAACTTGTGAAAGGAGCACAAGTGTTGCTTCATAGAATCAGCACACTCTCCATCGCCCTGGCACAAGGATGGTCGACCACCCTAGCAGCTAGCGGAGAAATTGCAAGGGACCTGGCCATCTTCATCTCCAGCCACCGCAAATTCAATACTACTAATACTTAGCACCGCGGCTTATTTCTCGTTCAGGCTTTATATTTTAAGTATGAATTACTCTAATAGGTTAAGAATATGGAAGGTTGAATATAGAGGAAGTGAACCCACATTTATGTTGAGGGAGAGTGGAAAATTAAGGAATAAGGGAAAGCCACCCACGTTCACCCGACTGAGATTCAAACTCGATCTCCCCGTCCTCGGCAGTCTAGCTCAAAAATAACCTTTCGTGTTAGCTAACTTTGACACTGAGGTGGGTATAAGCCAAATTTAGTTTGCAGGGACAAGTTGACGTAAACCTGGCCCCACCCACCAGCTTTCGGCACAGCGCTAACGTCAAAACCTAATGCAATTGTTAATGCTATGCTAGTGCTAATCATTAAACACACATTTCTCTTTAGTGCAATCAATAGTGCTACACTAACATAACAATTTTGTCAGCTCTCCATTAATTTGGGAGTCACATCACATATTAAGTCAACTTCAACTGGTTGATATTTCTCTTATAAGATTAAGGATTGTCATCAGTGGGCTTGGGAATAAAGTTATAAGTTCTATCTCTATAGGGTGACAAATGAATTTGAGCTGGGCTTCTGATCCCAGCCCATTGTTCTAGTTTTAACAATCAGTTTCCCAATCTCCTCCCACTAGTGTGTGGTTTCACTTATTTTTTACTATCCGACGAATCACTATCTGACTCATGTAACTAAAGTGTGAGTAGCACAAAATGGATTCAAACGGTTAGCAATGGTTAAAAGGTTATAGTGAGTATAGATTGCTTGACCTTCCGGCTGTTGTCCTACTCGACAGAAATGTCAAAGTCAGCATGAAAGTCTCAACGATAGTAATCATAACAATAATAATTTAAATAAATAAGAATAAGAAGGATCACTTAAAGGACATACTTCTGCATTTTCGTGGTGTAAGGATGAAAGAAACAAAGCGATAACCTTATGATGAAAAATAATGTCAACTTCTCTGTTACCGCAACCAAGTGAAGTGTGAGTATAACAACTTAGACAACATAGCCACTGGTGTGGGCTCCACTAAATTTCAAATAGTGTGTTACTGCATATTAAGTTATTTGTGTGTGAATCATGCAAATATTTCCATTCTTAGTTCACAGTTTATGATTATTTGTGGTTATCTATTGGCTTATGCCTTATGGTGAAGCTTATTTGACCAAAACTCCTCTCTAATGTGTAGCACAAATGGAACACTAATATTTATATTAGTTTAAATAGTTTGTTATACTACTAAATATTAAAGGCTTTGTCAACTTGATATCAATTTGGCTTGGATCTAAACTATGCACTTTATGTTTAAATGGCAACAATAACTTAGCACTAACAATTCTATTTCATTTTGTTGTTAGCTCTTGATCAGATTATAGTGGCCAGAGTTATGTTTGTGATAGCTAAATATGTGATGTACAAAATCAAAAACAACTAAATGTTTAATGATATTGATCAACTGACGTGCCATTCACTTCTGTGGTCACATGGTTGAAGGTGTCACTCTCACAATAGACTGGCTGCCGATGACAGGCGGATCAGGATTAAATCCCTGTTGGGGGCACTGAGGGTTGTTTTTCCTAAATAGTTTTCCAATCTTTACCCATGCAAATGTGGATGCACCTCCGTGAACCTCAACCATCTTCACTCCTAATACATTAGCATAATTAATTATTCTGTTTTATGTAAATATAGATATTTTAATAAAAACATCAATAATTAATGTAGTGTTCATAGTAAAAGAAATTTTTTTTATATACTTAGCTTGAAAACAGGGCTATTTTTTTCCCTTGACTGTCTTCATATGACAAACATGTAAACTTTTATTTCTCTATATACTGTAATGTTTACATTATATTATGTAAGCATTAAACACTATTGCCCTTTGTTTTTTGGTTCATTTGAGCTTTATATAATGATAAGTGCATTGTAGAACAAGCTATTTGCTCGGTTGGATTAAAACTTTAGTGCTCCTCCAGCTCCAAAATAAGATGGTCTGGTTTGGGCCATGTGTTTTATATTAATTAAGTTTCGTGAGTTCGTGCATGCGCATTGGGAAGACTTGTTATCGGAGATTTATAGGAAGGAAGGTGGGAAGGACTCTTGGCCATGTGTTTATCTAGAGTAGACGTGTTTTAATAACTCGGAATAATAATTTGGAGACCAAGGACATAAGCAGAGTCATGATCATAGAAAATAATAATATATTTATTATGAGGGTCAAATGATAATGATGATAACAATACATTTAAAATAAGCTATATATTGTTCACACATAAATTTAACTATTTTTTTATTGGTTTTCAAAATTGGGAGAAAAATTTACTACAAATAACACATGTTCCCAAAAATTAGATGTGATTAAAAGTATTAAAAGAAAAAGTTTCTAACAAGGCAACATTTTCATGTTTTACTTTAAATATTTCAAGAGGTATAAATAAATTTTTGCTTTGTATGGAACTGAAACATGGACCACAAGGAAAAAGGAAAATACATTTTTGGAAATTTTTGATATGTGGTGTTGAAGGAGAATAGTGAAGATCAAATGGATGGACATAATGACTAATTAAGAGAATCTAAGAAGAGTTTATGGAAAGAGAACCATTACCCAAGTTATTCTGTGGAGAAAGGCTAACTGGTTGTGTCACATTACGAGAAGAAATGTCTTATTGAGTAACGTCATAGAAGGCAAAGTGGAAGGTATGTGGGGCCAGGAAGACCATGAATTAAACTGATTGATGACCTAAAACAAGAAAAGGAGATTAAGTCTTAGGATTTAAAAAGAGAAGCTTATAATAAGAAACTCTTCATGACTCAATTTGAACAAGGCAATGGATCTGTCATAAGACAGAACATCTAATAACAATAATGATGATGATAATATGATACCCATTTCAGACAAGGTGGATGTTGTTCATAAATAAGTATACAGCCAAAATAAAATTATTGCTTTTCCCACACAATTGGAACGAGGCTTAAAATGTGATAAATTTGAAAACTCTTGTATTTAGACACAATTTTAATTTTTAAATTTTGTAAAAAATAATATGTTTAAATTAATTTTTGTAGCTTAGATTGCTTTTATTATACAGCTCTTTCAGGAATAATATCATTTAAAATTGATATTTAAAAAATAATATCTACACAAAATCATGCTTAAAAATACAGAATTGAACACTGCAACTTTTAAAAAAATCTGATCGATTGGAATGTGGTCTAAGCTCATTCATGCTGGTCTCTAACTTGAATTACTTATGAATAAACGTATGGCGTGCCTTATATAAATTACAAACATATTTATTTGGTCAACATTTATAACACTTTACTAGATTATTGGCATTATTTTATAAGTATCAAAGATATCAATGTGACAGTGTCATATTAATTCATGCAAGTAGGTTTATTAACTTTTCTAGCTATCAAATATGTCCTTTCATAAGAAAATTGGGGTATATACTAGTTTTCCATTAACGGGGAGGTTGGGCTTCGAATACCGGCTGGGTGGGAGGCATATAAAGAGCTATAAAGAGTTTTAAAAGGTTTGCCAATATACCTCCACGTGCTATTGATAGACGCTTATTGTTAGTTATCGTAACATATTATTGTATCACAACAATACGGCGATAGCAACAAAGAATGCATTTATTTGCGAGGTCTTTATTTCCTCAGTGTTAGATTAATCAACTATACTGGGTTGACGAAAGAATGACAAATATTAAACATTACAAAGCAAATTTAAATGTTTTTACAATCGTAAACAAATACAAACGGTAGTTAGTATGTATATTATATACAAGGTACTTTTGTTGTACTTTAATTATTTTTTCTTACTACCATATATGAAGAGGGTGATTAAGGTCAACTAGTTTTAATCACTACTTTTAGGCCAACTGACGGGTACTATTATTCATATTTATTTTATCGGATTTGAAAACCAGAAAATTTTATGCAGCTAGCTATTTAAAAGAATAATTTGGGGATAGGTATTTTACCATATTTCAAGACTCCTTACATAAAAAAAATCTAACATTCACCGTTATTCTCTTAGATATAATAAAAACTAATTGTCTAGTTTAACAACTTCACCACCAAGTGTATCTACAACTAGTTTGCAAAGCAGGTCATATCTTAACTTGACAAAACTAAGCCATATACGCAATATCACACTTTTATGCCATTGTATGAAATGGAAAGGCCAGAAAGAAATGAGTAATTTAACTTATGGGTTTTTGTGTTTATCTTCTGGGTAACACTTTCTCTCTTACACTGACAATTACAAGCACTCACTCTACTATTTGCACCTGAATTACATTGACATGCAATTCAAAATAAACTTTTTCTTGTTTCATATTTTAGATAAACATATGCTTCACAGATGTTTTTAATTTAAATCATGGAAAGGCGATACATATTGACCATGTTTGTGCCTTTATAGACTAGTGAGCTGTGATTTTGGATCAAGTGGTCCGCCTAAGTCTGCTAACAATACTTTTTAACACAATTATTATAAGATATTAAATGTGTAAATGAAATTTCAATTAACATGAACACAATGTTTTACTGCTTTATAGATATGTATTTGAATTACATTTGCAGCTTCTGCAAAGAGCAAGTAGTTTGGAGGTCCACATGTGCCTCAAATTCTTATCAACTTTTTTACATACGTCGATCACTCATTAAATCATCCACTTATGAGTCAAATGCTTATCAATATATGTGCATATGTGCCACACGCTTATAAATTGGCCCTTTATTTTTAATTATCTTGTTAGCATTACTTTAGAGGTGAGTGAAATTTGGCTTTTTATAAAGTTTACTACAGTTTGGAAGGTTCATTAGTGTTTATAAGAGGTTCATTTTACCTAAATGGGTAGAAAAATTCAGTTGCTACAAAACCTAATGTTTCAGGTGCAAAAAAATGTAGGGGTAGTATAAAACATTTTATAGAATCAGTTTTCTTATTTCTTTAGTTCGATTTTATTCCCTGCTATGTCCAACTAACTAAATCTGTAATTTAATATCCCAAATTCACAATATTTTATTATTAATTTTAGTTTTTTTATAAGGTTTTTTTGTGTTTTCCTGATTTTCCCCTGACATCCAAAATTCCCTATATTTTCAAACCAACCCTTGACTTGTTTAGTATGAATACATGGTTTAATAATATTTTATTTGAGATGATATTCCTTCTTGGGAAGAGTATTACCCTAAATAAATCTTTATTTAGGGTAATAATTTTCCCAAGAAGAAAGATCATATCAACAAAATATAATACCAATAGGATTCCAGATCTAAAGAACTTCTCTCTTGAGAACATGTGTTCTATAACTTGTTTATAAGACATCCATGTCTACCTTATAATGATGCTCCCACGTTACATTGTTGTAGTGTACCTTTCAGATGAACTACTATTATATTTTGTTTCAAGAGTGCTGTGTTATTTTTGTTATCACTGCGGGTTACTCCAAGTTTAACTAATACCCTCTATTTTAATTTCTTTAATGGGGTAGGTATTATTATTATTATTATTATTATTATTATTATTATTATTATTATTATTATTAGCAGCAGCAGCACCGCGTCTTACTACCCATTAAAGTTATACACACTTACGCTAATGTGTAATGGTAAGGTGATTGTGAGATGAAATAGAGGACCTAAAGTTTAACGTGGAATCCGAACCACGGTGGAGGCCTGGCATTCCCCACATTCACAAGTTGTGATAAATACACGCCTTGTCAGGAGTGAAGGAAGGGTTTGGTAGTCAGATAAATTGGTTCCGGGACCAAGGATTGAACCCCGGACCCCAACTCAGAAGTCTGACACCTTACCCCTAGACCGCCAGGTCACCGTAGGTATTATGAAAGCCCACATTTGAGTGGAAGGATATTGTTAAACCAATTAGGATAAACCACACTCAGTAGACCCGGCCGGGATTCTAACTTTGATCTTCCTGTCATCAGCAGGCCAATCTATTATTAGAGTGGCGCTTTATATCATTTTACCACTGAAGAGTGCCATGTTGTTCCTTGTATTTGGATTGGCTTATACCTAAGGCCCAGACAAGATCCAACCTTCTTCTGGCACTGGCTCAACCTGCCACTAACTCTTGTCCAGTACTGTTGTCTGTTATGTGTAATTATAATTCAGCTCTCTACATGCTCTCTTTTTTGTTATTGCATTATTAGCTGTCACTTTTTAGGAGTTTTGTGGTTAAAAAAGAATGTGTTACCCAAACAAACATAAACCAGACTTAAATTAACAGCATTGGCATGTATAATTATTGATCCTTGTCTCGCATATATCTCAACTATTCTTGATGGGTATATAATAACAAACAAGTCACCAATACAAATATAATTAATTAAAAAGTAATATATGTAGCTAATATTGTTTGTCCTTGATGAATATTTGTATTTTTACCTGTAGGATGAGTTTAACACCTCAGAATATGAAGACGAAATTGTGAATACTAAGCTGGAGTTTTCTGGCTCTTCTCTAGAAAAAAGTGAATCAACCCAATACTACTGTACCCCAGAAAACAAATCTCAGGTATCAGCTATTATTTTAAATTAAACATTAAATAATATTAGTCCACCTCTTGTATCTCTCTTACCCCATCACTCAAACTCATAATATATTTTTTAATAATCCTGGACATTTATGAACACAATGGAAGGAATAAATTAGGTCTCATTGAATATTATAGAAATATATTTTTCTAATATTTGTTGTAAGATAACAACCCGCTATTTGACACAATACACTTATTCATGCTTAAGCTAACCATTAATCACCAATTAGCTAATATATCATAGTTTGTCAAATGTTCCTCTTTGGAGAATAGAATATTATTTTATTATATTGATTAGATTTTCAATAAATTATAAGTTAAATAATTTGTTACCATACCTGTAAATTGAAGAAAAATAAACACAAAATAACTTTCATACAAAAGTGTTGAATAGTTTTTAGCAAGTAAATGTTTATTGGTAAAAGATATGATTCAATTATAAAAAAACTATTCAAATGCGTCCTGGACACGGGGATTGATCCCAGTATATCTCGGTCAGCATAAAGGTTCTATGATTTAGCCATATAGGATATTCACGAATACAGGGTCATTCACCATTTGTTCAAAGATGATAGCTGTAGAATTCATATCAGAGGACCACATTAGAGTGTACTTAGAAATTTCATTTAATATTGAACCACATAAACTAATTGATACAGAAATCACTTGGCTGATGTATTCTAACACAAACAACTCTGGTTGATTGTGCGCACCAACATAAAGTGCTATCATTACTAGAAGCTGCACACACAAATTTTTAACATAGTCAGTAGACAAAATACTGCCTCCCTAAAATATTACATTTTATCTACTGAAATAAATGATGGATTAAATAGATAAGAAATCATATTTGTAAGTTCCAGTTATAGCCACATTTAAATAATCATATTCTTTAAATTGAAAAACGACACCCAGACATAGGAGTTAAACCCAGGAACTTTGGTCAGAGCAGTGGCATACTAAGCCAAGCCACAAGTTCTGAGTTCAATATCCATGTCCAGGTGTCCTTTTTTAATTTAAAGAAACATAAAGAAAACAAAATCACAAAAAAAAATACGCCAAAAACACTGGTGCACTTTAGTCAATTAAGTAATTCGGAAGGGGGTACAGCTTGTGTATCACATGTTTGACAACATTGGATGACACTAGCTACTCAAACACAAGTGTCAAGGCCAAGGTGAACATCTTCGGCCACTGCCCATTTCCAGTGTAGTATGATAACATAATCATCCTTCAGGAGCACAGCATGCCTGAATCGATAGACCCATTGACCCCCATGACTCATGTAGTCAGATGACCACAACTCCCGCAACTGATGATTGCACTGTTGGACAAGTTAAGTTGGCAGTCTGTTCATGGGAATATAGGTTTAATTTGATCCTGGAAGCTCAGTGATAGCACTACCAATCCATAGCGGTCAGACTCTGAGGATCATTGGGATCAGCTGATAACTAACGGAGAGTACGATAATTGAGGCACACTTTCACTTTTGACAATATTCTACACAATTCTTCAAAGATAAGACTTGTATTTCCCACAACACGTCTTATGTGGAATTTCACTTCACATACACCACTAAATTGTGTTAATCTGGGAGGGATTGCTTATAAAGTGAACACAATAACTTATCACTTGATTTAAACGATTGATGCTTCTTCCTCAGGCGCAATATTCTTAGAATGAGGCCAATGGTTATTCTACTTTCCCAGCTTTCTAGCCAATATTGATCATGCCACCAATGTTGAAGCTTAAGAAGGTCTTCGCGAACGGCTCTTTAGGAAATAATGTCAGCAGGATTGTCCTTTATTGGAACATGTTTACAATCACAATTTGGTGCCAAGGGGTAGTTTTTAATACTCTGTTTTCTAAATAGGTTTTCCATCTTCTGGATGTTGCTGCCAACCATAATGGATAAACTAGTGTTTCCATTTTGTTTTACACACTTGCCTATTATCATATAAGCTGGTATATAGGAAATTGTTACATTTTTTCGGCTGTGAATGTTATTACCACAGTAATATTTGTGCCCTTGTGAAGTGCTCATTAGGGATTTGGTATAGTGGAGAAACCTTGTAACCTTGAAATTACCATCATGTTTACATAAATTAACATGTCCATTATCAAACGATCTTATATTCTTTAATGTCTGCTTTCGGTGTTCAAAAAATTAAATTAAATTGTATAATTTTGGAAATAACTTATCAAATAATATAATATCCTAGTTTCACTCTATGATAGCACTTAAATCTGTATGTGAAGAAATGGACAAGAAAGAAGTAGGTAATCTAGAGTTTTGTCAATCTTGAATGTCATAGCAGCATTTAAGTTACCCTTTGAAGTGTTAATGAATTTTAATTTCTCTACTGCCAATTCCTTCTGGACAGGTTGAATATCTAACATTTAAATTATATGAGTACATGCCTCAAGTTTTTGTTAGGTATTCATCCAGAGTACTTTCCATGACACTGAATAATGTTGCCATTTCAACTTTGTGGCTTGACTTTAAAGTGATGAAACTAAATAATGAAACTTACAGATTATAGGGAATTGACCGTTCTCATATACAAAGACCTTGAAACTCTCTCATAGTCACAGTTGAAAGTAGATATTATTATTGCAGGTGACTGTATGACTGAATTAGTTCAGGACAGGAGTGTCACTTGAATTTACTGGCTCTGTTAACCCACCAATTGGTAAAAGGGCACCTACTATGGAGTGTTCTATTAAATCCTTCACTAATGTGCTAGCGGTGTGGTATTTTATCATCAAATTCCTGCCTATTGTTTTCACGTTCAGTAATTGAGTAAAGATCATTTTCTTCAAATTTATAACGTCACCATTTGTAACGTCAGACGTTGGGTGTATTTTTAAGGTCAGCCCCTTTAATTACTTATCTTCTAACTCTATGCGAATGGGCGCTATCTTATAAATACTAATAACTTCTCCATATGCTTCAGAGTGTAGTTACAGTAGGCCCATGGCTTCTTTGGTGCTGATTTGACAGCTCACAGCCGACTTCCGACAGTCAACATTTAGGCATACATCTAAATTTTGACCGTTAGAAGTGACAGCTGCCAAACAAATGTTTTTGCAGATCATATAGTTTGGCATAGAGATACATAATTTGGTCTAGTAATTTTTAAAAGCAGTCAGTCAGCACCAAAGAAGCCATGGGGCTACTGTAGTTTATTTTCACATGAATTTAATTTTACAGTTGAGCCAGTTTTGTCAAACGTGTAAACATTGTACATAATATACATTAAATAGACAGTGTGCCCATATATTCATACATTTTTATATGATCGTATAAAAAAGTCTACTCCATTAGACATCCAAGCAGGGGAGTGCTTTTACAAGACTAGCGTCTTGCTGAGCTGATGATTGTGAACCCCATAGTTTCTTACTCTCGAACCCAGATCACTACTTGATTTCTTTCCATCGACCAATGGGGTTACTTTCTACGAGCGTGAAAACTATAAACAGACGTGGCTTCACTTTGCACCTGCTAATTATTACTGTGTAATACAACCCGGAAATAAACAATGCTTCTGACACGTGCAGCTAAACGAAAGAAAAAAAGACACATGGCTGTAGTCTAGAAAATATGAGTTTAATTTAAATTAACTGAAAAGAAGAGATATGAAAATATTCACTCTAAAATATGATCTCAAATATTAATAAAGACAGAAAAATTGATATCATTACAAATTGTAATGGAAATTTTTGAAATTTGTCCAAGATTTAAATTAATTTTCTGATAACTTCATTTACCTCATTTTATCCTTATGTTTCTTTCATTAAATTATTGATCTACAAATTTTGGTTAACATATGAGGCTTCGTTTTTAAAACCCATGATTCCATATTAGCAGCTAAAGTTGCTCTTTCACCATGATTATAATGAATGAAAACACATGAACAGACTAACTTTATACAAAAATATTTTATTTATTTTAAGTTTATTAATTGACTTTCTATATTTGGGAGTACGCCACTGTGCTGGTTTCAACAGTACCCACTATCCAAATTGACTTGCTTTAGCTGGTCAACTAAATGACCAGCATCATTAATATTTCAGTCAAATAAAGTAGATGGCTTTGTGAAGTCATCGGCTACTTGAGCTTAATTTCGAAAGACACTCTACCAGCAACTCAGAATATATTGTATTTTGCCAAGTGTTAACTACTTGATTATCTTACTTGTGCCTGTGGTCTCGTTGTTCAATATTATTGCACGAAGTCAACATCTTTAGGTTTTATTTCTGTGTTGAGGCATTATTTTAAACCAGATGATGGGAGTTGAGTCACCACTTAATTCTATTATTTGAATTGTGTTTACAGATCAAATTAGAAGATCAATCATCTTCATCGAGTGAAATATTGCAGTCAAAATTATTTGTTCAAGTAAACTCTGATTCTAATATCGAATTTGTCAAAGAGAATCAAGAATTGTCTTTTAATGTGTTACACAAGAAAGAATATTGCAGTAACTTTTTTATACAAAGATCATGTTTTGAATTAAATTCCATTCACAAGGGAGAATATATAAAAGAGAATGATAGTGGTGATAATAAAAATACATCTACAACACAAGCTTGCTTGGATAATTATTTGACTAGTGAGGACTTTAAATGTAAACAAAAAGACAAAATAATTTGTAAACATGCTCTATCAGGAGGATTTTGTATTTCACATGAAGCAACTAACACAAAATCCAAATCAAGAAATTGTACTAAACGTCCTCACAGAAGAGGTCATTATGCAGCTTATAGAGGGATAACAAAATGTAAAACTGAAAATTGTACTAAGTATACTAAAAAGGGAGGACATTGTATCACACATAGAGGAAGAATTAAATGTAAAACCGAAAATTGTAGTAAGTATGCTCTGGTAGGAGGACATTGTGTCGCACATGGGGGAGGAAGAAAATGTAAGACTGAAAAATGTAGTAAATTGGCTCAGGTGGGAGGACATTGTATTGCACATGGAGGAGGAAAGAAATGTAAAACTGAAAATTGTAGTAAACTAGCTAGGGTAGGAGGACATTGTATTGCACATGGTGGAGTAAAGAGATGTAAAACTGTAAATTGTCCTAAGAAGGCTGGGGCAGAAGGACATTGTATTGCACATGGAGGTGGATAGAAATGTAAAGTTGAAAATTGTAGTGTGTTTGCTCGGTTAAGAGGACGTTGTAGTGCACATGGAGGAATAAATAAATGTAAATCCGTTTTTTGTAGTAAGCATGCTCAGATAGGAGGACATTGTATTGCACATGGAGGTGGAAAGAAATGTAAAACTGAGAATTGTAGTAAGTTTGCTAAAGTAGGAGTACATTGTGCTGAACATGGTGAAAGAAAGAATTGTAAAACTGAAAATTGTAGTAAGCGTGCCCTGGTAGCAGTAAATTGTGTTGCACATGGAGGAGGAAGGAAATGTATAACAGAAAATTGTAGTAAGCATGCTATATTAAAAGGACATTGTGTTGCACATGGAGGCGGAAGGAAATGTAAAACAGAAAATTGTAGTAAGCATGCTATATTAAGAGGACATTGTGTTGCACATGGAGTTGGAAGGAAATGTAAGACTGAAAATTGTAGTAAACTAGCTCGGGTAGGAGGTCATTGTATTGCACATGGCGGAGGAAAGAGATGTAAAATTGAAAATTGTCATAAGAAGGCTGAGACAGAAGGACATTGTATTGCACATGGAGGTGGAAAGAAATGTAAAACTGAAAATTGTAGTAAACATGCTTAGATAGGAGGACATTGTAAAGCACATATTGTAATACATAATTTTAATGCCTATCTTACTCTAAATAATAAGGCATTAAAAATATATTCATAGGAACCAAATGTAAAACTTATTTTTATTGAATAGTATTCTTGTTACACTTTTTTTTCTGTTAGCATATCCACAATGAAATGGAAGAAATGACGAGTAATAGTGTGGAAAGGCGATCAAAGTTGGAAAAAAAAACTATACACTACACTAAGATATGAGTCTTGAAATCTTATCTTCAGCAATCAGTCTTCTTTCGCGAGTTATGTCTTAGGCCATAGAACAGGTGAAGGAAATACAATAGGATCGCCAGTAAGTGGAACAATAATTTCTATAAATATTATTGGATTTATTCTTTAATAGGAAGAAGTTATGTTGCACATTTATACGTTACATTTGTATTGCTATTTTAGCTATATATTAATGTGTTACAGATTATAAAGTTTCAATCCAAAGGTCATAATAAACTAAGAAACCAGGATGATTACTGTATGTAGCTTAAAGGCTCATTAAGTTGCCCTCCACAATATTAGCCTTGGCAGGATGGATAATAGGAATACAGGGTGAACCTGAAAGTATCGAGGGACTTTAGGGAAAAAGCTGTGTAGCTTTTATATATACATCAGGGTGTCTACTGGGTCACGAAAGTCAAGAAAATTCACTAATTGCAACAGAAAAAGTCAAGAATTTTTAGTATTTTGGTCATAAAGTCACGAAAATTATTTTAGTTTGAATTTCCCGCACATCGTAACAACGCGAATGCTTCAAAGATAGCGCTATCCACTACACGTGATGGCATGCGCCAGTCGGAAGTTGCCTGATTGTTTTGTTTGTGATTCCAACAACATCATCTTCTATTAAATTTTAATGTAGCATGCTACTTGTCTTGTGGGGTGTGTGAGTGCATTATGCCATGTGTGTCTACAAAAAATGGTTTTCGAGTGAATGAATTGGAATTCAGGTTTTGTAGATGATACAGGAAAATACTAGGACATTTTCTACACAAACCGTGCATTCATCTGTGTTGTGGATCTGGATCAAGATTCTGGCGGTTATTATCAATTTTTTACGCTTTCAGTGATCCGACTGCAATTTGAAGGCGGTGTAAAATGTATATTATAATTTCAAATTAACGTTGGCAATAAATAGCAATCGTTTTTGTAGTGAAATATGGCGTATTTTTTTTTATAAAATATTAAATATTACCATTAGTGTTGATCCTTTACATAATTCATTTAATTTTAAAGACCATTCATTCAAAAGAGTTGAAATTTACCAATTTTTAAAATGATTTTCGTTGTTTTATGGGCATATAAAATATTAGGCCTAAATTATTTTTTAATCGTGTGTTGCGAAAAAAATCCATAATTTTTTTGGGGGGCATTCAAAGATTTTATGTGTGAAGTTTAGGCTAATCTGTTAAAATATGCCTGGTGGACTATTTGTGCAGCTGTTTAGCGTTGGTCCTCTGAGGAGTGGCCGCAGAGGTACTACTGCAGGAGCTATCACTGCCCTAGAAGTTAACACAAAATAGGTTAGTTTTTGTTCTAAGCATTGCATACTAATACTTGTGTAGGTTAAACACATACCAACACACATACTAACTACATTAATAAATTAGGGATGAGGAGTTTTTTTAGCATTGCGTCTTACTACCCCTTTTGGGTTATATACGCTTATGTACTGATTAAACTAATTTTTTTAAGGATTAGGGAGATTATATTTATAGGAAGTGTACCCGCATATGTGTGGAGGGAGAGTGGAAAACCATTTTGGAAAAACCTCAGTACACCCAACTGAGATTTGAACCTCGATTTCCCCGTCATCGGCTGTCTAGTCTACTGTGAGAGTAGCTTGTTAGACCAAGCGGCCACCGAAGCGGGTATCAGGGATGTTGAATTTAGAGGAAGTTCACCTGCATTTATGTGGAGGGAGGTTAAAAACTATTTAAGGAAAACTACCCTCTGTACACCTAACCAGGATTTGAACCCTGAACTCCCTCTTAACAGCAGTCTAGTCTAATGCGAGAGTGATGTCCTAAAACAGGGGTTTCCAACTTAAGGTGGCCGATGGCCATATTTGACTCCACGAGTCTAGTGGAATATTAGGCTAATTTTTGATAAGTTATGCATAAACAAAAACCGGTATTTAATCGTGAATTAAATAAGAAGTGGTAGTTTAAACGTGCTAGGTATTAAATAAATTCCATGACTAAAATATACTATTTTTGATAGGTACATTGATGTACGCTACAGCAGATGAAAGGGAGAAACTAAAATATCAACATCAGTTGGAGATGTTATGGCTTTTTTCCACACTTAGGTTTAAACTTTCTATTTCTCAGGTAAAAACATCAATATTACTACAGTAGGGCCTACATTACTTTTCCAAGAAATTTAGTGGTCTGCAAAAAAAAAAAGGCATTGCAGTCAGCATACCGCCTGTTGGAAACTTAGATTTGCCTTAGACTATGTGGCCATTGAAGCAGGTTACAGATTCATTAATTATGCTATTGAAATAAGAAATAGTAAAATTAAATTTTAGAGGAAAAGTACCCGCATTTACATGGGGGGAGAATGATAGACCATTTAGAAAATACCAACCTCAGTGCACTCGACCAAGACTAAAAACTAGATCTCATTTTCGAATATCCAGCCTATTGCGAGTTTGACGCTTAAGACCACTCAACCTCAGAATCAGATGGCCCTTTATAAATAGGCCTTGTTCAAAATGCCAAATATAAGTGAAATGCAAATGAAATATGTTTTTTGTAATTACAGGAAACAATTTCTCATCTTCTTAAGGATGGTTTTGCTATCAATTCCACTGTCCTCCATTAAAGATAAACTATCTGAATTTTAAAAGTAGAAGTTTCGCTTCAAGCTTCATCTCGGCCATTATTTGCCGTTCTGCAAAAGACGGCCCTGAATAAAAATGACCATTAGGTTTTACCAGAAAATTGTAGGCCTCAAAGTTCGTAATTAAAGGCCTACATCAGTCTCCCTCTTCAGCATAAGAGAGTTTTCACCAACTGGACTATGGCTGCACAGTCAAGAAACTGGCAACAACACTATCTAAGCTACCTCTAGTGATGCTGTTGTAGTCAAGTCTGTGTTTTATTACTCTCTTCTGTTGAAGGGGACTGATGAATTGCAAAAATTACATAATAGTTTTGTTTTGTTTTTAATTTAGAATTTTGAGACTTTAAATTATCCTTTTTTCAACGTTTAATTCAAACTAGCCGTCTGGTGTTTACATTACTAGATAAAGAACCTGTAAATATTTACCGAGGAGTTTAGACACAAATTTATTAGAACAAATAAGAGTAGCATTCATGAAAGTACATTAAATCAGGGTTACAGTACATTAAAACAATTGAAATACCGCCCAAAGTATTGCTGCACCTATGGTTATTTTTATAGTTTTATGAGTGTACTTGCCCAAGCTAAGTGGCTCTAACTTCAGGGCTATTTTGAACAAAATTACATTTGTTATTAGATCTCTATGTCCATCATACCAAGGGGCTTCTTTGATACACAATAAGAAAAATTTGTTGCTTTTTTTAAAAAATAAATCCCTTAGCTAAACAAAAGTACTGTATACTCCCAATCTTCTTAGGGAATTGTTGGATAAAACTGTGGCATCACCTGGTTTTAAGGTCAAGTGTCGCATTGTTCCTCCATGTTAAATTATATCCCACCTTCCCCTACTCGCTCATGGCTATTATAATGTGATTTCATAACTAAACCTTTTAGCAAATGGCTTAAATAAAACATTAGAGTTTAATACATATTAAATTCAAATTGCATTAATTCACTAACAAAGTAGGGATGACATAGGTCTGGGAAATTTGTAATATTTTGGGAATTGTCCTCAAAAATTGGAAAATGAATGGTCCTGTTACCCTATATTATGAAATCATCCAAAATCTTCAAGGGAGGAATATACAAAGAGGTGGCGGTATTCATCTTTTTCTATCTCATATTATGAGAAATTAAATATTTTTACCATCTATAGGCCTACAAACAGCAAAAGCAAATTTCCAATTATAACAAAATGAATGGGGTCTAACATAAAATGGGGATAAGCCTTAGGAATCATAACTTAAACAAATTTGTTTCCTCTAATAAACCTTTAAATCACAAAATGTGTAGACCTACTAGCATTGCACTAAAAAAATGCAAGAAATAAATCAGAACCAGAATCTCAATTCAATATTACCAAAACAAATGATTTGACTTTAATAACATAGATGACATATCGTATGGAATCACAGACCAAACAAGGTGTTGGTCTGGTATGTTTACATTTTAACCTAGGTTTTATTGTTTGTTTAAATGCTTTATGAATACACAATTTTCAAATTAATATAATTATAGTAGGCCTACCTTATCGTTAAATTGGGAGTTTCCTTACAATTATAATACTAGTATTAAATTTTTAACTGATTGCTATTTTAATTGAAATACAGTGTATCATAACATATTATAAGGTGATAAAGCATCGTATATTAAAATACATTTGGTGACATTTTGTTACATTCTTTTTAACAAATAGGTTCAAGCTATTATCGTTTTTCTTTGATTAAGATGAGCCTTTTTATATTTGTTAAATTAAATTATTTTAAGAATTAATTTGTTATAAATAGAAATTTGCTTTTGTTTTTGTGTGTGTATAAGCTAGCAAAATATTTAACATAGAAAATTATTAAAGAATCCCACTCTCTTTGCGTACTATTCCCATCTTCAACTTTCCCGCCTCAATTTGTCCCATAATTATTGCAACTATAACTTAATGCTCGTTGGTTTGTTCTTATCTCCAGTTGTCTTTCAAATTATTTATCTACATATCAGAAAAATCTGTTATAAATATAATATATGTTATTTTGTCCTGCATCACCATTCCTTTAAACTTTTTTTTTAGCACTGCACGGTTTAGGTTATGTTAACTAATTAAATACCTACCTAGGGTGAAGACATTTTTAATTATTCAAAAAAAAAATACAATAAAAGAAGAGCATCCTATTATATTTAGAAGTGTTAATAAAAATCCAGAGTGTTTGTTAAAACTATTTCAACAGGAATTGATTCGAGCAGACTGAACTTTTCCACATTCACATAAACTTTTATTCTAGGGGAAGAAGGACATTGGCATGGTGACAACTAAAGATATTATAGCCAGATATTACTATATTAAAAACAAGTAAATAATTGATAAATGCTATTAAAATTCATGAATAATATAAATTATCACACAAATTGGGACAGTATTTTAATCTGTGCTATTAAATTGTGATTCTTTTCCAAACTTTCAGAAAATGAAAGCAATTAAAAACATAACCTTAATTTAAAATCACAAAGTTTAAGGTGCCACAGTTTCTATATTTGAAATTGCAGCATGAGCACTTTTGTTGGGGATTGTAGTACTAGGTGCCTACAAACACCCTACATAGTCTTGGAACCTGGTTCTTATGGAAATTTTGAGATAATTGATTTTGAACGCACATCCCACATGGACCTAATCACATAAAATCGCCAAGTTTAAAGTGCCACAGTTTCTATATTTGGAATTGCGGCACGAGCACTCTTGTTGAGGATTGTAGTACTAGGTGCCTTCAACCACCCTACGTAATCTTCAAACCTGTTTCTTCTGGAAATCTTGAAATATTTGACTTTGAACTTACATCAGACATGAAACTAGCACTCTAAAATCACCAAGTTTAAGGTGCCACAGTTTCTTTATTTGTAATTGCAGCAAGAGAATTCTTGTTGGGGATTGTAGTATTAGGTACCTACAACAATCCTACATTGCTGTTTATCCTTGTACACATATGTACAGTATAAAATATTCTAATGTTATAGGGAAGTAGATGCTTGAATTTAAAGGCAGTGTACCCGCGTTTGCTTAGAGATAAAGAGTGGAAATCTTTTCATGAAATTAATCTAATGTAAACGCGGTTTGGATCGAATCAACTTTATTATTTCAAATATAGAAACAATGGCTGATGTAAGTTAAAAGTCAAATATCACTCTACTTTTGGTATATATTTGTATATTAGTTATTTAAATTTCACACACAGTCACAAGTTGTATAAAATATGTTATCTACATTTTTTTCAGAACCCAAATTACATTTGAAAGCTACAGACTAGTTCTGCATTTCAATGATTTCCAGTTTTCAACGGTACTTTGGTACATAAAGTGTTGAATTAGTGGGGGGTGTATGTACTTGTAAATTGTTTCCACCCGTTCATTATACCAGTCAAATGCAGACATTCGCTCGCTACATTGTGTGCTTATCAATTGGAAAGTTAGAAGGAGGGGATGGATTAATAGTACAGTCCTGCCATTCCTGAATTACCTTGGCAACCACCCATTATCAGCCATGTGTGAATAATACTCTATATCCTAATTGTTTTTAATACTGGTCAACTCGATAGGTAAGGAACTTGTGGTGTTTTTTTTTGTTCTAAACACTGGATAAGTTAAGGCAGTAAATAAATCATTCTTTTGTTGATTTTTTAATTTCAGGTACATATATTATGTCTTTTTTTTTATTTTCTTTTTTTTTGTTTTTTTTTTGTTCTAAACACTGGCGAAGTTAAGGCAGTAAATAAATCATTTTTTTCTTTATTTTTTTATTTCAAGTACATATATTAAATCTTTAGTTTACCTATTTACAAATCGCCATTTTTGTTGTTTTTTTTTCCCAAAGTGCCTGTACATTACTAGTATCCTCTAAGTAGGCCTAATTTTCTTTTCTATGCTTTTTCTTATATTCTTTAGTTGACAAAGATGTTTATCTTTTCTCATTTTTCTCTAACAGTGTTCCTAGTTTCTAATGCAATAGTCTGGAGCGGCCAGAGGTAAATTTCGCGCCCGGGTGGTATTTCTTTTTGGCACCTAGCTACGTAACCGGTGGATACTATAGTCAATTCACTATAGGAGTGTAGGTAATTAAAAGCTAGCATAAGTTAGCAGATCAAATCTCATGTAACCATTTTCAAACCATATGATCGGCAATAAACATATGTTGATTTATTGTCACTTTTGGCAGTCAAAACTTTCACAAAAACAATTTTATCTTTAGTTTGGTTTATCTTTTGGCAGTTCTTTAAATCTTCTGCTAGCTGCCAGCTTCCACATTTCTCATGGTGACTGTACTCTAGGAAACTATGAAAATCGGCAAACCTAACAACTCCAAACCTAACGTAGCCTGGACATAATAAGAAAATAATTTGGAGGGAAACTCCACAAATGTTAGCTATACGCTAAACGTTCCACTTAAATATTGTACAAAAACTGTTAGGATTACAAATAAAGATATAAGAACCTGTTTTGTAGACAATGTTATTCTCTATTTTTTAATTATAAGTTTAATCAACACTTGGACATTATAAACGGTTTACATTATAATTGCAAAAAAAGAAGTTTTAGGGCACCATTATTTAAAGCTGTCAAATGTGAAATAACTTTTTAAAAGTGCCACTATATTCTTGTTTTACTCACTATAAAATTATACTAATGTGTAAAATTTCAAGTTAGTATCAAAAATTGAACGATTGTTAAGTTTAGCAATTCCACTATCATGCCCTGTCTACGTTAAGTTTTAGGATTATTTTCATATCCCGCCCAAGCTATGTTAGGTCATGTCTAGCTCTGTTTGGCGCCCCCTCAAGCTGGCACCCTAGGCAGCCGCCCGGCCCTTAAGCCACCCCTGCATATAGTAAGTAACTGTATATTATTTCATTTTATGAATTTTGGTCTAGTATTTCTACAACAATATATATACCTATTAATTCACTTTATAAATCTTAACAAGTTTTTAATAAATATCAATTTCAAGATAAAAGAGAGAAAGTCTGTGTGATGCACCATACCATTTATTTTTTATTACTAAAATACAAAATTGCCTTTACTTCTATGTGAGTAGGTTTGTGGACTTATAATTTCTAAGACGCTCTTATTATTTTTATTATTATTTATTAATAACACTAATTATTATTATTTATTAATAATGATTATTTATTATTATTATTATTATTATTCGAGTTTACCGACACATTGATATAGCTAGAGGTCATGTAACATCATTAAAATTATTCTACTCAGGTTAATGTGTACAACAAGATACATAATTTCTTAACCCTTTTTTATAACAACCTCTATATATATATATATATGTGTGTGTGTGTGTGTAATTTATCTAAAAAAAAATATGTCTTAAACTAAAATAATTTGAAGAATATTTCCAGGGGATAGAAATAATAGCTTTGACACACATGCCCACCCTTCCCTAAGTAAACTCCTGGATGAGCCACTGAATCTTAATAGCTTCCAAATTAATTCTACTATAAGTATGAAAGGGTCTTGTTCGTCTATAAAACATGAATATATCTATTTAGAGAAATCATTTTCACCTCTTTTTACAAAACCAATGTTACACAATTAGGTTTTATCTAATCAAGGAAGCACTGTTTCTGCAAATTATTTATTAGGTAAACATAATCAAAGTCTACTCTATTAAAAAAACTATTAACATAGATCTACGAATATATCACAGGGAAAATGTTCAATAACTCTGATATAGAGGTAATATTAGTAAGAAAGTGACAGAAATTTTTATTTTTTTATTTTTTTATTTTAAAAATATTCAAAATTAGATTAATAAAGAAAAAACTTAATTTTTAAATTTGATACTATGTATTTAAAACCATTAATGTGTGTAAGCCTATTTAGTATGTTTTAAAACTCATATTTTATCAGATGTTTATGTTGGTTAACGAAATGCGCCACGCAGCAGCCTATTTAATAAATTTTGTAAATAAATATTCCAGCAGACGAGTATTTAAGGTGAAAATAAAGATGGCACAGTTAAAAATAGCTCAAACTAGGTTTTCCATTATTATTAAAGATGATGTAACTAATACTAAATTTAAGCTTGTGCTCTTAATATGACTGTGATAGTAATATAAAAGGCCGCGAGTTTGCGACCCCTGGACTAAACTCTTGTGGTCTGTTAAACGAGAACATAGATTTTCAGCTACTTGGTGACCTGGTGGTCTAGGGGTAAGGTGCCAGACTTCTGTGCTGGCGGCCGGGGTTCAATCCTCGGTCCGGCACAGATTTATCTGATTGCCAGACCCTTCCTTCACCTCTGACAAGACATCTTGTGAATGTGGGGAATGCCAGGCCTCCACCGTGGTTCGAATCCCACGTTAAACTGTAGGTCCTCCATTTCATCTCACAATCACCCTACCATTACACATTAGCGTAAGTGCGTATAACCCGGACGGGTAGTAAGACGCGGTGCTAATAA
>CABEEJ010000060.1:480551-506747 GCA_901482245.1 Timema douglasi
TGTTTAATAATTGATTCTAATTTTTATAAATCAAGTTAGGTACAACATGTAATTCAATTCCAATTTCTCCATATGGTTATTAATTTGTATATTGTGATTTATATTTGTAAGAAGGTACAGTAAAGGTGGATAGAAACATATAAAAGGAACAAACCATATGTATTTTACAATGAAAAGAACACAGTTCACACTTTACATTGCTGCCACTGGACACTGAGATAATGGCTGCCTCTTGAAGAAAATTGATCGTCTCTTATTATAAACTAAGACAGTGTAGAAACACTGTACAGTGATGTAAAATAAGTGATAGTGAAGGAAGCCAACCTGAAAGAAGAGTTGGATTAGGCTTAGATAGATACAAACACACTTCTCTCCTCATTTATTTTTACACTTTTAACACTCCCCACTTCTTCAAAACTTTCACAGTTGCACATTGTTTTAATTATCAGAAATATTCCACCTTTTTCATATAAAGATAAACGTAAAAACACAAAGAAAGATAAGATATGGAACTCATTATGTTTCCAGCCTGTGGCTGGGTCAGTTTAGTTTAATGCCGGCTTCTTCCTCTTTTTTTCAAGCATTCTTCTCCTTTCACTCGCACCCTTTCTATTATCTGATCCTCTTTTGCGGTCTTTTCCCTACAAACTTCATCTCCAGAACTACATGCTTGATTAATTTGAAATATAACTGAAAACTTGCCGTGTTTTAAATGGTTCTAATTAGAAACTGTTTAGCTAGAACACTAAAAAACACACAAACACATTTTTATGAACGAGCTTTCACTGTCACAGACAGCTTCATCAGGTCAAGAGATCAGATATGTCTCCGTTTAAGGGGGGGGGGAAAGGGATATTACCAAAAATTTAAAACAATGTGCAACTGCGAAAGTTTGAAGACGTGGGAAGTGTAAAGATGTTTAAAAATGAGGTGACCCAATGGCTAGATAATTTTATAATAAAGGAAATTGATAAAACTAAAGAAAAAGGAAAAATCAACTAATAAGAATAAATTTGATGAAGAAAGCCCACCAATGGAGAGAGGAAAAATGTGGGAAGAGTCCAATGCACAAAGGTGACATCTTCTTCCTTTCTTCTGTTGTCTATAGCAGTAGTAGTTACACACATTTTAACACAAATAAAATAATATTTTGGCATTGTTGCCTTTATCAAACACAAAGAAGAAGAAAATACAAATAACACAAACAATGGATTACTCCATTTTGAATTTTAAGTGTAAAGATGTAAGAAGAAATGAAGAGAGAAATGTTTTTTTCTCTCTAGACCTGACCTAACATAACTATCCTTTCAGGTTGGCTTCCTTCACAATTATTACTTTACATTATTGTACAGTGTTTCTACAATATCATATTATACATTTCTAATCCATTAGGCAGTAATTAATTTGATTATGATTGAAAGTATTTGAGTATTTTAGCTATGAATGATTTTATTGTCGAAGTTGATATTTTGTTTGAAAATAAAGTCAAAGTTTCAAAGCTTTGCATGTTCCTAATTGCAATTTAAAGCTATTCTTTTTATATATTATTATTTATAGTTGGTATAGCTTTATAAATGAATATAATGTACTAAAATATTCCATTATTGAAAGTGTTTTTGAAAATTTGGCTAGTATTTTTGTTTGAAAAATGCTTCATTATGAGCTGTGAAATAGAACTTGACATATTAAGTATTTTGGGTATTTAATTTGTCAACTAAAAACTTTGTGATTTTTTTTTTATTTTGATATTTATTTATCCCCATCCCTCTTTTCTGTGTTTTCTTCCATGTGGAAAAGATTGTACCTCAGTAATGTAATGAGATATGATACCATCCTATATTGCAAATGTCAGCCATCTTGTCACTTATTATAAATATAAACTAATATAGATAATAAAATAACAAATTAAAACTCTACAACATTACAAATGTCTTTAATTTGTTTATATCTAAATAATAGCAGTGAGATAATTTTAATATCTATAGAGGTCTTGGTGACCTGGCAGTCTAGGGGTAAGGTGTCAGACTTCTGTGCTGGCGGCCGGGGTTCAATCCTCGGTCCCGGCATAGATTTATCTGATTACCAAACCCTTCCTTCACCTCTGACAAGACATCTTGTGCATGTGGGGAATGCCAGGCCTTAATCGTGGTTCGGATTCCACGTTAAGCTGTAGGTCCTCCATTTCATCTCACAATCACCCTACCATTACACATTAGCGTAAGTGCGTATAACCCGAACGGGTAGTAAGACACGCTACTAATAATAATAATATAGAGGTCTTGAGGATATTTGAGATTTAAAAAAAAAATTGTTTGGAATTTGCTATTTTACCGACCATGCCAATTATTAGTTACCGCTGATCATTTGGTTTATTTAGGCCGGTCACCCACCAATCTGACAAAAACATTCATATGACAGTCCGACGAAGAATTTTATGCGTTTAAATCAGTTGCCGCACACCAAACTGACTGTCATATGACGTAGAACATATGCCCGACAAAGTTCTGTGCACTATTATGATTATTTGTGTTTTGCTTACATTAATCTTATGAACAATCTCTCATTTGCTGTGATGCTTTCTAATCTTGTCTTCAAGCAACAAACAAAGACAATCAAAAGTTTCCACACTTATGCGGGTGAAATTTTTGAACTTCTTTTCATCTTCTCTCAATTTATTTAAAAATATCTTTATTTGTACAGAGGATGCAACCAACACTTTCTTTGGCCTTCTATTCATACAATATCAGTAAAGAACAACTACTTAAAAGTAAAAGAACCTATATCATCCTCACATGACGCCATGACAGTGACTGGGCTTGAATTTTGTCCGGCCTTTGTCACACCGTCGTCGCTCACTGGGTCTAACAATTTGTCAAATGACATTTTGTCATATGACAACATGGGACGTTTTGTCAGATTGGTGGGCGACAGGCCTTAATTTCAAATATTTGTAGCCTAGTCAAGCCCCTAAATGATGAGGTTTGATTTAATTTAACAATTTGTTTTCAAACTTTCCAAATGCATAGTGTTTTGCTTGAGAAGTTACGTTAAGTTACGTTACAAAGTGAATCTCCGGATCACACACAAGTTTATTTAGATTAATTCTTCTTTCTTTAATACGACATAGTCACAAACACATTGCAAGCTTTTTCAAATTGATTTAGTTCAATAGATGGGCATCACAGTTTAATGCTGGAAATGATTCAAACTTCAAAGTGAATCAGTTCCTTAAATGAGTAGTTCACTAAGTTAGTTAAAATATAGTGCATAACAGTTCCAGTTTGGGATTAGTTCAAAGGGATACAGTTCACAGAAATTCATAATTCATTCTAGTTAATAGTTTGCGAACTACATAATTAGAGATGGTCATAACTGTTAAATGACGCCTTAGACCATGTGGGCAACGAAGCAGGCTCCTAAGTCATTTTGTTTAGTGAAATTAAGCTATTTAGTTTAAAAGTCTGTTAAAAACATATTCAAGTTGGTACAAAACGGGTGAAATTAATTTAGTTCAATGTAAAGAGTAGTTCTTTTGTCTAGTTCAATAGTTCGTGAAACACATAATACCATTATGGGAACAGTTAAAAGTGTTTAAATCTATCATTAAAATGGATACTTCATTTATCTCGCTACATAATACATTTTAATTTTAAACTTAAAGTATTAAAAACAAAAAATTGTAAAAGAGATTTTAAAATACCTTAAAATAGTATATTAAAAGAAATGAAAATTTTCAAATACTATTTAATTTGAATAATATTGCCTTATTTTATCAACCAAAAGCAACTATTTAAGAAAATATCTTATCACGACAAATTTTCACTGTTTTAAAGGTACCACAAATAGGGCTAGCAGAGCCATCTGTGAATTAATAAATGTACTGTTTGGTACATTTTCGGAAAAACATTACAGACAGAGCCATCTGTGATACAATGAATGTACTATTTGGAAAACGCTCATTACATTTAAAAAAACCTCCTGGTATCCTCTAGTCTCCTAATACTTAAGAACGAAATTTCACTATTTTAGAAGCGCGTGACCAAGAAGGCTAGCAGAGCCATCTATGAAGTAATAAATGTACTGTTTGAAACATTTTCAGGAAAACATTATATACAGAGCCATCTGTGATAACAATGTATGTACTATTTGGACAATGCTTAATATACTTTAAAAACAGAGAGCAGCACGCCATTAGCCGCTACTAGTGACATCTACTTAATTAAGCATTAAGCATTTGCTATTTATGAGACAGCTTTCAAGAGAAAACGCATGTGTTCTCATACACGTATTTTTATTACTATTATATTGGGATGAAAGAAAGTTTAATTTTAAACAATTAAAGGAATTTTGCACAATCTTGTGTTTTCCTATTGTGTACACTATATTTATTTTTATGGTTTTAAAAATAATTAAACCGAATGTTAGTGAGTGGGGTTATGATATTGAAATAAATAAAAAATTATTTATATATAATTTTTTTTTAATAATGGTCATTTTTATTTATTAAAGAGGTCAAATTAAGAATAAATAAATTTATACTATAATTACTGGGATAGATTTGAAAATAAAATCAATATTTCCTTTATTTTAGTAGTGTATTTTATTAAATTTTTTATGAAAGATATTGAATTTAAAATCTTCGTGTCAAAAAATATAAAATAGATATAAATGAATATAGTAATTATATCACTCAAATCAAATTCTTAATGAGCCATCGAGACGCTGTTTGATATAATCAGAAGTGCACAAGATTCTAACTAGACAGCAGCACATTCACGGTAAACACACACAGTCTAGTATATATTAGTATATATTAGACTGTGGCCTTACCAGCCTAATAGACCTCACTTAAGTTATCTGGCCTAACAATGCCTGTGCAGGCTTTCTCAATTATTTTCGGTGCCTCTGTGCTATTGTGCGTGACTTACGCGTCAGCTGACAGTGTCCGATTCGCTTACGTGTCAACCGCCGACGGCGAATATGAAGTTTCTTTCTCTGACGCGGGATCTATGCGAGAAATTCAGTGCGAGGTTGATTGGACGGCGACTTTAAAATATGAAAATACCG
Source organism: Timema douglasi (assembly GCA_901482245.1). Taxonomy (NCBI): domain Eukaryota; kingdom Metazoa; phylum Arthropoda; class Insecta; order Phasmatodea; family Timematidae; genus Timema; species Timema douglasi. The sequence continues at coordinate 485,619 of CABEEJ010000060.1, forward strand.
TCAACCTGACTGGGTGAGTGCTCTTGATACATTGTTAGACCACATATTATTAGACTTGCTTTTGATCAACCGTGGGCAGACGATTTCATGCAAGAGGTGGAATGGCACACATCCCGATGAGTCGGGTTTGATTTGGACTGCCACAACTATTTTGGAAATTAACAAAGCTATGCATTCATTCTATTTAAAATTATTATTTTTATTTAATTTTAATCAAAAGATCCAGTGACTAAATCTTGAGGGTCCCCAGAATACAACATTTGTGAGAAAAACATGAGGCGTCTGTGTAATTTTCTTGAATTAAGTCTCAATTCTGTATAATCTTATACTCTGTAATTAGTACATGGGCGTATAGACCGAACGATTAGTAAGAAACGGTACACACACAAAAAAGTAATGCACCCTTCAGATGGAGCCACTTCAGTGACACTGTTAACGCTCTGAGTAGTTGTTTCCGCCAACAATGGCGACGGTCATCGCGAAAACTACAATTGAATTATATATTTTACACGGAAACTAATTTTTAGCGGCGCTTATGTAGTGCGACGGAAGTGCTGTTAACGCGCGGCTGTTTAGCACCAACTCAGTCTCCTTACCTAAAAAAATACAGCCAGTCTCTACTTGGAAGTAAACTAGGTTGATTGTGTTTTACAAACATTTTATTTTTCATAGAATAGTGTTGGATATGGATTTTCCCAATAAAAAGAATTTAATAAGAGATTGAAAAGTGGACGGTAATATGATCATCAAATAAGGCATGAAACAGCCCCAAATAGGTATTTCCAAAAGCAATAAATGGAACCAGAATCTTCTGTTACTTTTAATTCGTTTATTCTTTATATGTGTGAGTAGCATCGCTAAAGGGAGATCTTTTTCCCTGTCCACGTTAATTTGAAGATAGATTTTTAAAATTATAGAAATAGCTTGTGTAGGCAAAATTTAGAGCGCCCTTTAGCAGCACCACTGCCAGCCGTTAGTAACACCACCAACGGCCGTCAATTCCACCACCAGCGGCCGTTAACAGCACCCAATTAGGAGCACCACCAACAGCCATTATTAGCACCCTATTAGTAGTGTCACCAACGACCATTATAACACTATCCACGGCAGTTAGCAGCAGCCCCATTGAAATGGATCTGACCGAATGGGCTCTTAACGCTAAGGGTGCTACATAGGACGTAACTGAAAATCGTAGCAGACTTTTAGAAATCTCAAATTATCTATTAAGGAGATTTTCGTGTAAATGCGTCATTGTTTTTTATATTTAAATTCAAAATATATATTTTTCAACAGATCAGAAACCTTGTTTCTAATGTTCGTCAAAATTATGTTTAAAATAATATTTAAAAAGATAGCTTACAATTTCTGAAATAGAGCAGAATTAATAAAACTTAAGTACGACGTATATAAGTGTTCCCTGTAGACTAATAAAGGCTACTAATTTAATAATGAAAATATAGAAATCGTGGCAATTTAAACTGGCGGTCATACGGTGCAATTTTAGAGTTTAATATGGTACCATATACACCAAAATAACGGCAGAACCAGTCTCCACACTTATAAGGGACATTGTATACATGTCTACCTTTAATTTCCACCATGTATACTCATTCCACAGATTCAAATATAGAAAATGTGAAACATTAAACGGGCGGTTGTACAGCGGTATTTTCGAGTCTAATATGGTTTTAAGGCCTAAAGTATATCCAAAAATAACGTCAGAACCAGGCTCCACTCTTGTGTAGGGTCATTGTATACATGTAGAACTATAATTCCCACCATGTACGCTAGCTCTGCATATTCAAATATAGAAACTGTGGTACCTTAAACTAGTGTATTCGGTTAATATAGTTTAAAGGCAATTAATCGGAAATAATGGCAGAACAAGTTTCCACACCTATGTAGTGTCTCTTTTTACATGTATAACTATAATTCCCACCATGCTTGCTCATTCCACTGATTCAACCATAGTTACGGTGGCGCCTTAAACATGGCGGTGCTGTGAATGAGTAAAATCTAGCTTAAAATACATATTATTTGAAAATAAGGGCAGATCTAGGTCACCCAAGGTTCCACACCTATGTAGGATTTCTTTTTACACCCAATTAATACTTACGACCAATAATTAATTAATAACGATACAATTAAAATTAACTGCTAATATATAGAATCTTTCTTTTAATTATTATTTATGATAATGTTTTTGCTTTCAACTTATATTAAAAATAATGGATCAAGTCATAAAATTGATTTCAATATTTCTGAATTAATTAACCATTTAATAGTGATACAATTAAAATTAAATGCTGATAATTCGATTTTTTTTAATTATTTATGATAGTTAATGTTTTGGCTTTTTTTTATATCATAAGAAATGATTTAAAACATATATTTATTTCAATATTATCTAATTTATTAACCATTTCTTAAATTATTTGTCTTTTTTTTTTACCACATTTATGATCATGTTTGCTACTGCCATCTTTTGTCATAACTTATAACGTAATTTATTTATTTATGATTAGAGTGCAGTCTAAAGGTTTAATTATAAGCTAATAGTTATATCTAATTCAAAAGTTGGATGTTGTCACCCTGCGAATTGCTTCTTTTACCCTAGAATAAACGTTTATTTGAATGTGGACTTCTTCTGTCAGGTTCTTTATACTAGGTATTCCTTTATATAATAACATTTTAATACATACAACAATATTGGTAATGTATATACAAAATGGATAGTTTTGATATTTCACTTGTGAAGAAGGAAATTGGTGAATGCATTGAGACCAAACTTGAAAGTATTAATGAATTCGATATTAGTGTAAAACACCGAATCAAAACTGAGGTCAGTAATTAATAAACCAATAACAGTGGGTGGAATTAAATAAAAGCTAAGCATAGTACTTTTGCAGTTACTTAGGGAAAAAAATTGACGAAAATCAAAATAGGGCTTTAGTAGAATAATGTATTTCTTAGTTTTCTACAATTTATAATCATCATTTCAAAAATAGTTGCCATATACACTAACAAATTATAAGTTTTTTAAGTAAATATTTAAAGTAAACATATCCTTAAAATTACTATATAGTATACAAAAATTGTTTTTTGTTTTATTTGATTGTATGGCTGCTTTCATATAATAATTATACACTTAAGATGACAGTGAATCTAATCATACCAAGATTTATAAAGTTGTATAAGAGTGAATAATTAGGCCTATACAAAATAAAAATAAATCAATACAATCGTAAGGGAAATGTAGAAACATACACATGGACCAACTTGTTGAGTTGTAAGAAGTGTTATTTCCCTTTGGTTTGGTATGCTAGGTTTGTATCCTAATAAATATAAATATAAATTTGAGCATTTTATATTTTTGATGTCATCTAACTATACACGTGATTGTGGCAGTTGTGAGTGTTCTAGTTCGAATGTACACTTTTGTGTTTAATTTCATTAATAATTGTTCAAGAGTTCTTCAAACGAGATAAAAATACAAATTATGTCTTATTTGCAAGAGTTGGGTATGCTACCAAAATAGGTACAATGTTGCCATAGATTAGACCTATTAACTGTATATAAAAATTAAATGTGTTCTCGAAATAAAATTCGGCATTCCAGGTTATTTTTGCAACATTGCCGACTGACTTTTAGTCTCTTGGAAAAATTTTTAATTTTTTAATTTGTCATAGTACTAACTAATATTGGTATTTTTACATATATAGAGAGAGATTTGAACATGTTGATATTTAGAAAAATAAAAATAAATCTCATAAGCCCCATATGATGGGTGTTTACCGTGGATTTTTTTTTCTATCAAAGGGCAAAATCCTTAAGATTTTACAAAAGGTTTTAGATAAATAAATTTTAAAAATTTAATTGAACCAAATTTTTTTTATTGTTTAAGAAAGTATGTTTTATAAAAACTGTAAAAATACTGGCTATATTCCCTATAGCTTAGGTAACCTTGTTTCACAGCTCATTAACTATTGATTTATTTATCTTTTAGTTACACTTATTTATATTTAATCTTCCAGGCATGAGGTACTACAACAAAGAACTTAACTATACTATGGTTACAGGATGACCCTAAGCTTGGGATGATTCCTGGTTAGCTCAGTGGTAGAGCATTGACGTTATAATCCAAATGTTCTTGATTTAGTTCCCTTGTTTGGGTGTTATTTTTAACCAATGGAAATATGTCATTGACGGGTATATCTGTAACCTAAAATCATTTCCTTCTTCACCTAAAGTTTATAACTGAACTTCCTCTCATTCATTGGCTGCTTCATATAAATGAATAGAACTAAAACCACCCTCAGAGTGTGTATGAGTTTGTGGGGTGGAAAATGTTCACCAATCAATCCTGTTAGCTGAGGTTATAGTCACAGTAAGCTACCGGTTTTTCATGCCTACACAGTTTGTGCTAATAATTGTTTTATTCTCATCTGACTGTTACTTTTTCATGGTTAGTAGTTTTATCTAAGCTAATATCATTATAAAATAAATTAAGTTACAGTCAAATTTTCATAGTAAGAACATTATTTGATTGCTATTAAAATTACTAATTCTAGTTACATGTATTTATTCGCTAGGTCATGAGACCTGAAGCTATCACTGTTAAAATATATTTTCAGCACTCATAAAATTACACTTGATAAATTAAAATACTATCAATTTTGGGCGTTTTTCTCTCTAGTTTTTTTTTAAAGGCCTTATGAAAATTGAACCATATATTACTATTCCTTTGAATATAAATGTTAAGTGTAAGTATCTTTAGGTTAAGGATAGCTATTATAGTTGTCATGAAATAAGATAATGATAATTTACTAATAGTAGGTATCAAAATTGTGTTAAAACAGTAAGCTACTACTAGAAACACTTGCTATGTATTTTTAAATAGTAGCCTACTTTGACTATAAACTTGTAAATTTGTACTTTGATTCATAAAATTTATCTTATGTTTGCAGAACATCTAAGCTTTAAACACAATTTAAATTATATATTTTGATAACTCATGTGCTATATAAACATGTTAAATTGATATTAATACAATTATATATTTTAATTCTAGGAGGAATCCAATTCTGCGGCCAATTTTAATGATAGCCTAAATTACGAAACGGGATGTTTTCAAACATCAACTGTGAAAATGAAATCCAAGTGGGATGGCTTTCTTCCAATCAAAGAACAAATTAAGGTAGTCGCCCGCCATAAACTAACTTATTTTTTAAAGCTGGCGCACTTTAGCAGTTTTTATCACTACACAAAAAGCGTTTTAAAACTGGTCCTAAAAAATCAATCATAATTGATACACAAAAATCTAAATGTAAATAAATTAAAATTATTTACACTCGAAATATTATTTATATATCATTGTATTGCCAAACATACATATATAATAAATGCTTTAGAGTAAACAAAATTCTATAATATTGCAATAACTAATAAACAGATTTGAATTTACTTTTTTGGGTGGCTATTTAAATACACTTCTATTAATGAAGACGGGGCAATAGGCCTAAAGTCAATTGACCTAAAAGTAAGTTGACCTAAAATTATTCATTTGGCCTCAAATATAATGTTAAAGCTTTCGGGTATCTTTGTAAAATAACACAGTTTTTTCATCTGATTATAGATAGAACAAGTAATGGTAGATGATGTTAAGTTGTTTCTAAAAACATAGACTTTATTTAAACACAGAATTACTCTACTTACTTACTCTCTGTCATTAAAAACTCAAAATGCTCACTACTGCTTTAACAAAAGTATGCCACCTATTCTTATCGTGAGCTAATTCTATCTATTCTATCTCATTACAGCCTATCTCTCTCAAATATATTCTAATGGTATCATCCCATCTGCATCTGGGTCCTCCCAGTGGGTTTGTCAGTCAATAACTTGAACCCCGTTCTAGATACTCCCATTCACGCTGCATGACCTGCCCACTGTAACCTGCGAGATTTTATTACCCTATCAATGTCTGGTGAAGATTACAGGGTATGCAGCTCATCATTATGTAGCCTCCTCCACTCTCAATTATTTTCACCTATTTTTTGACGAAATATATTCCTAAACACCGTGTTTTTGACCACCTTAAATTTATTTTTGTCGGTCAAGGTAAGAGACCATGTTTCACATTTATAAAGAACAACCAGCAAAAGTATGGTTTTGTTTATTATAAGTTTTACATTGCTTCATAGCAGGCGAGACGCCTGACCTAGTAATAACAAGCATTTCCCGACTGTATTCTTTTCCTAATTTCCAATCTAATACTGTTATCGCCAATTAAAAATGTTTCTAAATATTTAAACTCACTAATCCTATCAAATGATATGTAGTTTTCTGTAATATTTAAGCTATCGACCTCAATCTGTGTTCTTTGTGTGACCATATACTTAGTCTTTTCATACTTAAATATGGACATTTGTTCTTATTCATTAATGTTAATTATATGGTAAACACAATTCAACCGTAAAATATCTTCTAGAAGCCAATCAAAAATCAACACACTAGGCGCATTGGTTCCTGAACTGTTCTCCGTGGATCCCAAGGAATCCGTAGACAATAACCAAGAGATAATTTCTTTAATGGTTTCTTTGAATTCTATTTAATTTTTAAAAATATATAATATTTTGACTAAAAAAATCATGAAACTTCTTTAATTGACTAAAAAATAGGTTTTTCCCATTATGATTGTTAGAATAATATATAACCAAGAAACCCGCTGTTGAATATCTTTATTTTCGATTGAATCACCAAAGTTCACACTGTTGATGCAATATCTTCTAGCAAATTTCTGAACAACGCACTAGGCCCAAAATCATACTTGTTAGTTTTTGGAGTGAAATTGTTATTTACCTTCTTCATTCTTCTTCATGAATATCCTTAAATGTTTAAATGGACATTTACAGCTTCCAACAACTTAAGTGTATGAAGCTGAATTTTCATGCTATGCAGCAACAAAATCTAAATATTGTTACGGACTGAATGTCACACCCAACATGATAATAGCTGTCTACAACCGCTCCCAACTTTAAAGAACTATGTGAGACGAAGAAGCAACATCATTATTCACACTAGAAACTTATGAAATAATATTGAATGTACAGTACATAATTTTTAATGTATTTGTTTTGTGTTAGCCTGGATTGTTTTAAATATACATTTTTAATTTTGAGTACCAATCATCCGGACATTCTATATTTATGTAAGAGAGGGTGTGAGTATCCATGGATGTTTTATAAATCGTTTTATAAATCGTTTAAGAACCACTGCAATAAAGCAATGTTAACTCACATACATTCAAATCTTTTTGAGCTATCCTTAAATTTAACTAACAATGACAGATAAAACATGTCCTGTGTACCTACACCAATGTCAGGATTTCCTTAGTTATCCATGTCTATATTATATTCTATACTACTTATAAAACAAAGTGTCGGTCTGTATTCATGAAACTCCCGCCTGCCTGTTGCCTAGGATCTTTGGAATCACTTAGCTTATTTCAATAGTCTTTTTTAATTTGTAGGATATTTATACAGGTAGATTTTTTCATATAATTAATATGATGCCTCATCAGTTAGCTAAGCAGTGTCTAAAAATCGACTGTGTCTTTTTTGCATCTTATATTTGTATAAATTCAAACACATTTACTTTTAATGCCTACATCATTTTTTTAAGAGCCCTTGGCAACAATCTGTTTGGAAAGAACAAGAAATGAATTATAAATCTCCTTAGCGACGAGTGTTTTGGAATATAAACAAACATGAATAATTCCTTATGTATAATTAGATAAGCCTATTTACAGTAATAGAAATTCTGTTAAAATTACTGAACAGATTTTGACAAACGATCACTCAATTTAAAGGTTAGTAAGGCTCCAGAATATCGTTAAAAATAGTAATGGTAACTAAAAATCCATTTTCACCGTAAATTTCGAGTTTTTCATTATTTATTTACATGCCCATGTAAATATTGATTAATTCATGGTTGTAAATCTATAAATAAAATATTCCTCTTTGGTTAAAATAAATATGACTTATTCTCAACTCTTAAGGTGTGTGTATACCATAGCAACATTGTTAGCAACATAACATAACATTCTTTAATTCACTTTTATTCCCTGCAATGTCCAACTAACTAAACCTGTAATTTAATATCCCAAATTCACAATATTTTATTATTGATTTTAGTTTTTTTATAAGCTTTTTTGTGTTTTCCCGATTTTCCTCAAACATCCAAAATTCCCTATATTTTCAAACCAACCCTTGACATAGGTGACTTGCTTAGTATGAATTCATGGTTTAATAATAATTTATTTGAGATGATCTTTCTTCTTGGGAAGAGTATTAACCTAAATAAATCTTTATTTAGGCTAATACTCTTCCCAAGAAGAAAGATCATATCAACGAAATATGATACCAATAGGATTCCAGATCTAAAGAACTTCTCTCTTGAGAACATGTGTTCTATAACTTGTTCATAAGACATTCATGTCTACCTTATAATGATGCTGCCATGTTACATTGTTGTAGTGTACCTTTCAGATGAACTACTATTATATTTTGTTTCAAGATTGCTGTGTTATTTTTTGTTATCACTGCAGGTTACTTCAAGTTTAACTAATACCCTCTATGTTAATTTTTTAATGGGGTAGGTATTATTATTATTAGCACCGCGTCTTACTACCCATTCGAGTTATACACACTTACGCGAATATGTAATGTTAGGGTGATTGTGAGATGAAATAGACGACCTACAGTTTAACGTGGAATCCGAACCAAGGTGGAGGCCTGGCATTCCCCACATTCACAAGTTGTGATTAATACACGCCATGTCAGAGGTGAAGGAAGAGTTTGGTAATCAGATAAATCTGTGCCTGGACCAAGGATTGAACCCCGGACCCCAACTCAGAAGTCTGACACCTTACCCCTAGACCACCAGGTCACCGTAGGTATTATGAAAGCCCACATTTGAGTGAAAGGATATTGTTAAACCAATTAGGATAAACCACACCTAGTAGACCCGACCGGGATTGTAACTTTGATCTTCCTGTCATCAGCAGGACAATCTATTATTAGAGTGGCGCTTTAGATCATTTTACCACTGAAGAGTGCTATGTTGTTCCCTGTATTTGGATTGGCTTACACCTAAGGCCCGGACAAGATCCAACCTTCTTCTGGCACCGGCTACACCTGCCACTAACTCTTGTCCAGTACTGTTGTCTATTATGTGTAATTATAATTCAGCTCTATAAACACTATCTTTTTCTTTGTTGCATTATTAGTTGTCACTTTTTAGGGGTTTTGTGGTTAAAAAAGAATGTATTACATAAACAAACCTAAACCAGACTTAACTTAACAGTATTGACACATATAATTATTGATCCTTGTCTCGCATATATCTCAATTATCCTTGTTGGGTATATAATAATAACCAAGTCACCAATACAAATATAATTAATTAAAAGGTAATATATGTAGCTAATATTGTTTGTCCTTGATAAATATTTGTATTACTACTTGTAGGATGAGGTTAACATCTCCGATTATGAAGATGAAATTTTGAATACTAAGCTGGAGTTTTCTGGCTCTTCCCTAGAAAAAAATGAATCAACCCAATACTACTGTACCCCAGAAAACAAATCTCAGGTATAAGCTATAATTTTAAATTAAACATTAAATAATATTAGTCCACCTCTTGTATCTCTCTTACCCCATCACTCAAACTCATAATATATTTTTTTAATAATCCTGGACATTTATAACACAATGAAAGGAATAAATTAGGTCTCATTGAATATTATAGAAAATATTTTTCTAATATTTGTTGTAAGATAACCCGCTATTTGACACAATATACTTATTCATGCTTAAGCAAACAATTAATCACCAATTAGCTAATATATCATAGTTTGTCAAATTTTCCTGTTTGGAAAATAGAGTATTATTTTATTATATTGATTAGATTTTCAATAAGTTATAAGTTAATTAATTTGGCCTTCAACAATACTAGCGTCTTGCTGAGCTATTGATTGTGATCCCCGTAGTTTCTTACTCTCGAACACAGATCACTACTTGATTTCTTTCCATTGACCAATGGGGTTATTTTCTACGAGCGTGAAAACTAAAAACAAACGTGGCTTCACTTTGCACCTGCTATTAATTACTGCGTAATACAACCCGGAAATAAACAATCCTTCTGACACGTGCAGCTAAACGAAAGAAAAAAAAGAAACGTGGCTGTAGTCTAGAAAAGATTAGTTTAATTTAAATTAACTGAATAAAAGAAATATGAAAATATTCACTCTAAAATATTATCTCAAATATTAATAAAGACAGAAAAATCGATATCATTACAAATTGTAATGGAGACATTTGAAATTTGTCCAAGATTTAAATTAATTTCTGATAACTTCATTTACCTCATTTTATTCTTATGTTTCTTTCATTAAATTTAAAGTATTGATCTACAAATTTTGGTTAACATATGAGGCTTCCCTTTTAAAACCCATGATTCTGGGCTAGTGTCTAATGTTGCTCTTGCACCATGATTATAATGAATGAAAACACATGAACAGACTAACTTTATATAAAAATATCTTATTTATTTTAATTTTATTAATTGACTTTCTATATTTGGGAGTACGCCACTGTGCTGGTTGCGACAGGACCCACTATCCAAATTGACTTGCTTTAGAAGGTCAACTAAATGACCAGCATCGTTAATATTTCAGTCAAATAAAATAGATGGTTTTGTGAAGTCATTGACTACTTGAGCTTAATTTCGAAAGCTAATCTACCAGCAACTCAGAATATATTGTATTCTGCCAGGTGTTAACTACTTGATTATCTTACTGGTGTCTGTGGTCTCGTTGTTCAATATTATTGCACAAAGTCAACATCTTTAGGTTTTAATCTGTGTTGAGGCATTATTTTAAACCAGATGATGGGAGTTGAATCACCATTTAATTCTGTTATTTGAATTATGTTTACAGATCAAGTTAGAAGATCAATCATCTTCATCAAGTGAAATATTGCAGTCAAAATTATTTGTTCAAGTAAACTCTGATTCTAATATCGAATTTGTCAAAGAGAATCAAGAATTGTCTTTTAATGTGTTACACAAGAAAGAATATTGCAGTAACTTTTTTATACAAAGATCATGTTTTGAATTAAATTCCATTCACAAGGGAGAATATATAAAAGAGAATGATAGTGGTGATAATAAAAATACATCTACAACACAAGCTTGCTTGGATAATTATTTGACTAGTGAGGACTTTAAATGTAAACAAAAAGACAAAATAATTTGTAAACATGCTCGATCAGGAGGATTTTGTATTTCACATAAAGCAACTAACACAAAATGTAAAACTGAAAATTGTACTAAGTATGCTAACAAAAGAGGACAATGTATCACACATGGTGGAGGAATTAATTGTAAAACAGAAAATTGTAGTAAGCATGCTCAGTTAGGAGGACATTGTGTTGCACATGGGGGTAGAAGGAAATGTAAGACTGAAAATTGTAGTAAACTAGCTCAGGTGGGAGGACATTGTATTGCACGTGGAGGAGGAAAGAAATGTAAAACTGAAAATTGTAGTAAACTAGCTCGGGTAGGAGGACATTGTATTGCACATGGTGGAGTAAGCAGATGTAAAACTGAAAATTGTACTAAGTATGCTTACAAAAGAGGACATTGTATCACACATGGTGGACGAATTAATTGTAGAAAGCATGTTCTGGTAGGAGGCCATTGTGTAGTACATGGGGGTGGAAGGAAATGTAAGATTGTAAATTGTAGTAAACTAGCTCAGGTGGGAGGACATTGTATTGCACATGGAGGAGGTATGAAATGTACAACTGAAAATTGTAGTAAACTATCTCGGTTAGGAGGACATTGTAGTGCACATGGTGGAAGAAAGAAATGTAAAACTGAAAATTGTAGTAAGTATGCTATATTAGGAGGACATTGTGTTGCACATGGAGATAGAAGAATATTGTAGTAAACTAGCTCGGGTAGGAGGACATTGTATTGCACATGGGTGAGTAAAAAGATTTAAAACTGAAAATTGTCATATGAAGGCTGGGGCAGAAGGACATTGTATTGCATATTGTGGTGGAATGAAATGTAAAACTGAAAATTGTAGTAAACATGTTTAGTTAGGAGGACATTGTAAAGCACATGTTGTTAGAGATAAACAAAAATTTTTTACCGATCTTACTCCAAATATTAAGGCATTAAAAATATATTCATAGAAACCAAATGTAAAACTTTTTATTATTGAATAGTATTCATGTTACACTTTTTTTTCTGTTAGCATATCCACAATAAAAGGGAAGAAATGACGAATAATAGTGTGGAAAGGCGATCAAAGTTGGAAAAAAAAACCTCTATATACACCACTAAGATATGAGTCTTAAAATCTTATCTTCAGCAATCGGTCTTCTTTCACGAGTTATGTCTTAGGCCATAGAACAGGTGAAGAACATAAAATAGTATCACCAGTAAATGAAACTATAATGTCTATAAATACTATTGTATTTATTCTTTTTGGGAGAAGTTACGATGCACATTTATACATTATAATTGTATTGCTATTTTAGCTATATATTGATGTGTTACAGATTATAAAGTTTCAAGCCAAAGGTCATAATAAACTAAGAAACCAGGAAGATTACTGTATGTAGTTTAAAGGCTCATTAAGTTGCCCTCCACAATATGAGCCTTGACAGGATGGATAATAGGAATACAGGGTAAACCTGAAAGTATAGAGGGAATTTAGGGAAAAAGCTATGTAGCTTTATATATATATATATATATATATATATATATAACTACAGACAACAAAACTGAACACTATCTTTTTGAGTCATATCCCACCACAACTACAATAGTGATGTCTAAACTCACCAATGCCCCATTCTTCTTCTGTTATGAGTACGTGCCGAGCTGGCTGTCTTAAACGTGCACAACTGACTATCGCAAACATATTATTTTGACTGAAAGTGCGAGGCCATGAGGCGCGTCAACATCATGTGTTAGCGAAGGATTCCAGGAAGAATGATTAATACATACCACCACTAGTTGGTTGTGTATGTCAATAACACTATTCTGGAGTCCTCCAATCGCTGCTCGTATCATGTTCCCCGTACACTTTTACATCTTACCTCTTTTTTCTCTGTGTATCCACCTCATGTGTGTAACCCCTACTTCCCACCCCCTTAGCAACAAATATCAAATAAATACTGCCAGTGGAGCAGTGGTCAAGCCACTCTTGGAAGGATAACTATCTGGGGCATGTTTATGTGTCCAATAGAAACAAATTTAAGCTCTAAATTAAGTTTCGACCATTATAATTCTAAATTTCCCTTCGGTTTAATATCACTGTTTGAATTTCAAAGTCCTTTTGAATTAAGCATATTTAATATATTTAAACTTTGAAATCTTTTTGCGTTGTGCAATATTTAATATATTCAAATTATGAAGTTCTTTATACTTGTGCCTATTTAATAATTTTCAATGTTCAAAAGTCTTTTGACTTAGACAAGATACAAGAATGTTTGATCTCATACTTGTGTATGTGCAAGAAAACATTGAGAGTTCTGTTAATAAGAAAATATTTAATATGTTAAATGTATATGTCCCTTAGATCTGTGTATGATGCAAAATGCGATTTAATATTCATAATCCTTCTTAACTGCTGGAACTTACAATTGAATATTTAGGATACTCATGACGTGTGTAAATTTAATAATTTGGAATATATTCGGAGTCCTTTTTATAATATTGCTAGGTAAATTACCATAGGTAATTTATCTTATCTATATAATTTACATATATCCAATTTATTAATACTATTTATCTATTTATATATAATACTTACCTTTATTGTTTATAAATAAAACTCCTGTTTTTTCACTCATTTCCTACTTAAGTATTTTACTCAAACCTGGAAATACTCTTGAATTATCGTCTGGTGATCCCTTTCCTTTGTTTAGGGCAATAATGCTGAGTGGGTTGCAGGGAAACAGAAGCAAATATGTTTTATTTGTTTTTATTGTCCTATCGACTTACTCTACATTTATTCCCCTTTTTTATGCTGTTTAATTTTTGTATGCTTACCTTGGGTCTTGTAGGACGAAAAAGAGGCTACAGATGGAACTAAAAATAACTATAAAAAGTAAATAGAATTTTCAGGTATTTTTGTAATAATCTATAAAATACAATGTAGAGAGCATAACCAAATGGAGGCAATTAATTGTATCTTCAATTAATGTGATTTGTTGATAGTATTGGTTCCAAAATTCTTAACAGAAAATAGGGAATTTATAATATTTTTTATTATAGCTTTTCATTGTTCTGTTAAACCCGGGAAAGATTGGGAATTTCAAAATTTTAAGGTTAATCAGTCTATTTTGGATGTGCTTGTATCTGATAGTTACTAAAGTTACTAATACTGATATATACATTCAACATTGATAGATAGTATTAGGGGTGATGTAACTGGGACTAGAAGGCGGGAATGAGTACAGGACGTCTATTACCCAGTTGGGAATAATAATATATTTATGTGAAAACCAATCTAAATTGGTTATAAGGGTATCCAAATTTAAAATAAATCCGAGATCTTCCATATCTCCTAATTCCTTTTGGTTTGTGGGCCTCATTTAAAACCTTATTTTGTTATCTGTTTTCAAAAGTAAGATTCTATCAGCTGTAACTTAAAAATACCCGCCTTGGTAGCGTAGTTGGCTAACGCGCTAGTCGTGTTGAGCTCGACTGCCGAGGACGGGAAGATCGAGGTTCGAATNGGGGGGGTTCTTCCTAAATGGTTTTCCACTCTCCCTCCATGCAAATGCGGGTTCACTTCATCTAATTCAACCTTCCCAATTCTTAATCCATTAGCGTAATTAGTACTTAAAGCGTATAACCCACACGGATAGTAAGACGCGGTGCTAAATATTATTATTATTATTATTATTAACTTAAAAATAAAGTATAAATTATCATTGTTGACTAAAAAAAGTTTGTATTTTATTATCCTTTCTTCCTGCTATGTTATTACTATACTTTACGATAAAGAAAGGCATAAATCACTACTACCCATGTAAAGTAAACCTTCTTCAAATATCTTAAAGTTGTCATTAAATTCCAGGACACCCTTGACAAATATTCAATAACTGTTGAGGTCACCGCTTGAAGAAAATTAAACTATGATTCTGATGCTGAAACTGAGAAATGATGTTTGATTTACTTCACAAAAAAAGTTTTTGTATAAAAACTGTAAAAATAATGGCCCTAGCACATGTTCCATATATTCCCACCTTAAACTGTTTTTTAAAATACCTATTTAGCCTAACAAAGTAATTTTGGGTCACCTGAATACTGCCGCGACATCTACCGGTTACTGACAATTAATCTACGTGTATTACATTGTAAACTATATTTGACTCTTGCGACTATCATCTCACAGCTGTATCTGGCTTTGAATTATGATGTAAGGTTAATAAATATTTATTTTGTTATAAAGTGCCCCAAACGCCTTAGCTTAATCAATAACATGTCTGCTTATTTACACAGAGGTCCCAAGTTTAATAATACCGTATGGCCGAAAAATATACCATTGGTAAAATTGGGGCTTCTGTTTTAAGGTGATGAATTAAAGTTCAGGGGGCTATGTGTTGTGTTTGTTGTATATTTAAGATAATTTATATGTGAGATGAAATAATCCGTCGGTTCAGAAAGTTCACTTCAAATACCTCAAACAAAAAAATATCTAATTTCACAAGATGTGAGATGTGCTAGGATACAAACTAGTAATAAGAACACAGTTCTAATGTCCTTGACCATTTCCTAGAGTTCGCTTGCAGTTCCAATTCTATTAACCCATCTGTTCGAGTTCATAAACACCCAAAGACTAATTCTAAAGCTACACTGGCTGAATTCCTAAAATATTTAAGTCTTCGTGCATCACACTTCCTCAAATTTATACTTTCATTGTGTGAATTTAACTAACAAATATAACTGTAATCACAATAAAAATCCCGTGCCTCAATAAAAACATCTGATTTAAATATATAATAGTTCATCGCACACAGTTTGTATTTTATTTTTCCACAATATTGGTCTACTTGGTTGTCAAACTTGTGACCTTACTGTTCTTAAAATTGATGGTGAAATAACAACCAATTAACTGAAGATTCAAAATGAATACCTGTTATTTTCCAGACTTATATCGGTTTAATTGTATACAGAAGATTCTAAGATAATTGTGGAATGTTTTATTTTTTTAAGCTTCAGAATTGACATTCCCATAATAAGTATGACAGTTTATGGATCATACCAGAACTTACTATGATAGTTGAGGGTTGTGTTAGTGGTTTTGGAGTGTAAGAAATGGCGTTCCCATCATAAATACAGTTATGAACTTAGAGTTTACCCATTCTTGTACAAATACATGAAAACCATGATAACATTTTTGCACTTTATGACATTTTCCAATAAGCAGCATCAATTAACCTAGGATTGGAATTTGCAAAGATATTTGAATATAAACATTAAGAAAATTATTCACCAGGTCTTCATCACCTGTGATTCACTCTTAAGATGAGAGAGGTAAGTTAGAACATGAAACCAGCGATGCAAATTTTATTCTCATTGCTCCTAATTATTTGTCACCCACCCCGGTGGTTTAGTTGGCTAATGTGCTAGTTTCGTGTTGAGCCAGGCTGCCAGGAATGAGAGATAAATGTTTGAATCCCGGTCGGGTGAACTGGGAAGTGATTTTTTCCTAAATCGTTTTTGCACTCACCCTCCAGAAAAATGTGGATTCAATTCCTCTAAATTCAACCTTCCCAATTCCTAATCCATTAGTATAATTAGTACTTAAGCATAACCTTAACGGTAGCGTTGTTTGTATAAAATATTCATTCCTCGCCTCACATTTTGTGTTCTATTTAAACTATTCTATGGAGGAACAACTTGGACGTAAATCTACATAGGCGAACCAGCTACTGGTGACTACGATGTGTGAGGCGTCGATCTCTCCACCTCACCGCAGTTGAAGCCTCGTCTGAGACCGTGAGTATTTGAAAGTGAGAATCTGTGTTGGAGTCTTAGTAACCTTTTTTTCTATGTCCATATGACATTGTTTTGTTTGTCAGAATTTCTGACTTGTTTTTCTATGTCCATATGACATAGTTTTGTTTTGTCAAAGTTTCTGACTTGTTTTTCTATGCCCATTTGGCGTAGTTTTGAATTATGGGTTTTATGCTCTATTTATCTAGGTTGATATGACATGATTTGGTATATCAATGTTTCTGACTTATTTTCTTATGTCCTTAAGACATAAAACTATATACTATGGAAATGTACTGACACCATAAAAACTAAGGCCATGCTTAGGCTTACTTAATACTTAGGATCACATAATGGTGGAAATCAGTTTATCTAACACTTTTTTCAGTGACCTAATTAGGTCTGTGACTGGTACGAGTCCCTATTAATTCTCATAAATGTACCTTATTTTTGGTGCAAAACCTTTGGGATTGCTACTAGTTCGTAGAAGTGGCGCTCTGGGATAGTGGACAGTGTCCGGCCCCCTTCAGGCGCCATTTGTATTAGTTAATATATTTGTTGTTTGCACTCGTTATAGTGTCCTAGATAGGGTGGAAGTATAAATATATTATTGAGTGTTTAGGCAGTAATATTTAGGAATAGACAAGCCATGGTATATTTAGAGCCTAAATTCCTGGTAGCCCACCATTTACTATTTATAAACCAATACTTCCTTTACGAGGAGATTAATATTAGTGTTACGTAACTCATTATGGAGCTAGCTCATTTAACAACCATCCATGGCTATTTTAAGAAAATATGAGGCCCGGTGCAAAAAAATTGGACGCCACCTTTGTACGGCAGTTTTTCAGTTATAGCATTAAGCTGTTATATTGAAATGTACACGGCACTTATATTAAGTACTTAATAATTTCTCATACTATATTGAATATTGATCAATCAAATAAATGATTGTACTTTATTAAATGCATACAAATTAAGTTACATAAGTAAATTCCTCTCTGTATCATTACACAGTTTTCTGTGGACCCACATCGATAGCAAAATGGTGGTGTATTCTACTCTACTGCAACACATTACTCGGATAATATTAATCTTAAATTATGTAAAGTTAGGGTTTTCAAGGATCTGGAAATAAATACTAACACTAAGCTCACTAAAAGAATACTTATTGTTGTTAATTATCTGTACACTATTTGATGAAAAATTCAGAATAATAAATGCAATAGAATTTAATAGTTTTTGGAGGAAATGTGGGATGTGAGGCCCAGGGTGATTGGCGCCTTTGCCCCTTCTTCCCCTGACGCGGCACTATTAATATTGTAGAAACTCTTTAAACAAGGACTTACTAAAATTTGATATAATTACCTATTATTCAACTATATACCATGTACATGCCTTTCAGGTCTAAGTCTAGTAGTCGCTAGGATAGATGGATGTTGTGTATTGTAGCTTAATTTTAAATTAATATTTGCTTCCTATTTGAATTGCTGTTGTGTTGAGGCAGACGCACCTTCGTAGCAGAATGTGTGTTAGATCTAATTAAAGGATTTACTAGACTAAACAAAAGACTCAACCTTACTTCTGCAGACTCCTAGTTACCAAGGTGTTTAATTCAATTCTTCCCTATTAGGATGTATACATTTATTGTAACCGATTTAATTCCCATTAAACTTGTATATCTCTCTTATGTTTGAACCTTCGCAAACCTTCATTATATTTCTTCATAGTAGTATTCGTCACTTCTTCTATTATATAGAAGAAGTGACTCTACAAGGTGGTTAGAAATATTCATTTATTATTGAAGCCCTATCAACAAAATATTAATTATACTATCTTTGTTTAGAATGAATCAGAAGATGTTTGTTTAGATCCCACTTCACCTTAAAGCCCTTATCACAAACATTACACTTATACGTTCTTTGTTTTGAATGATTCAGAAGGTGTTTGTTTAAATCCCACTTAACCTTAAAGCACTTATCACAAACATTACACTTATACTTTCTTTGTTCTGAATGAATAAAAACGTGTTTGTACAAATTACTCTTCATCTTGAAGCCCTTATCACAAATATCACACTTATATTTTCTTTGATCTGAATGTGTAAGAAGGTGTTTGTATAAATAATCCTTCCACTTAAAGCCCTTATCACAAACATCACACTTATACTTTCTTTGTTCTGAATGTATAATAAGGTGTTTGTTAAAGTTATCCTTCGCCTTGAATTCCTTATTACAAACATCACACTTATACTTTCTTTGTTCTGAATGAATAAGAAGGTGTCTATTTAAATTACCCTTCATCTTAAAGCCCTTATCACAAACATCACACTTATACTTTCTGTGTTCTGAATGAATAATAAGGTGACTGTTTAAATTACTCTTCACCTTGAAGCTCTTATCACAAACATCACACTTATACTTTCTATGTTCTGAATGAACTAGAAGGTGTTTTTTAAGACTCCCCTTTCCTTTAAGTAACTTATTGCAAACATTACACGTGTACTTTCTATGTAGAGTACAGATCAGATTTTGATTGGTATTATTGCGCTTAACAATAGAGTCTTTAAAATCACAAACCTTTTCAAACAAATTTACATCTTTCTTCTCAATTATATTTTGACAAGATCTTGCACCGTTTTCACCCAGTGAAGAATCATTCAGAAACATATTCTCATTTTGACTCATATGGTTGGAGAAAGTTAAATTATAATTTCTTTGTTCTTCTTTGTGAATTAAACATTTCTCAAAATTAGAATATTTGCATGGTAGTGAGACATCAGTAACATGTGATGGTAAATCATGTGTGGAAGGTGGTAATTCAGTCTGTAAAGAAATTGGAAAAAGAAATTAAACATTAGTCTAAATATTTATCAAATAATAGCACATATATTGATTTTTAAGTCCTACTAGTCCAATTTTGGGGCTAACAAATTAAGATTATTGTCAGTCATATTAAGGGGGAAAAAACTTATCAAAACAAAGTTTTAAAAAATCCCAGTTAAAATAATCAATGAAATAATGGAATTGCTACTTGATGTCACTTAGGGTATTTTTTAATAATATAAGTCTAAATCAAAGAACTGTCATTCTACAATGATGTACCACAATATTATGTTACAGAACATGAATTAGAAATGGTGATATCTACAAAGTCTAAAGGTAATTTGAGTTTTTTGAGATGAATGAAAAATATTTTAATGTTGCCCAAAATAAAGCCAGCCTCTGATGGATATAATAAATTTGAATATATGTAACGTCAGAGCTCTGGTCGCTGACTTACTTATCTCATACTCTTTATGCGAATGGGTGCTATTTTAAATGTACTGGGAACTTCTCCAGATGATTCAGAGTGTAATTAGTTTATTTTCACATGAATTTAAATTTACAGTTGAACCAGTTTTGTCAAACGTGTAAACATTGTAAATAATATACATTAAATAGACAGTATGGCCATATATTCATACATTTTAGTGCTCGAGAGTGCTTCTACAAGACTAGCGTCTTGTTGAGCTAAGGACTGTGACCCCGTAGTTTCTTACTCTCGAACCCAGATCACTACTTGATTTCTTTCTATCAACCAATGGGGTTATTTTCTACAAGCGTGAAAGCTAAAAACAGACGCAGCTTTACTCTGCACCTGCTATTAATTACTGTGTAATACAACCCGGAAATAAACCATGCTTCTGACACATGCAGCTAAATGAAAGAAAAAAAACATGGCTGTAGTTTAGAAAAGATGAGTTTAATTTAAATTATCTGAAAAGAAGAAATATGAAAATATTTACTCTAAAATATGACCTCAAATATTAATAAAGACAGGAAAATTGATATCATTACATACATAATAACTCTTAATTATTTAAATTCACCCTAAACAGCCCAGGAATGGTTGAATACTTAAACAAAACCACCAATATGAGAAAAGTGGCATATATCAACTCACCTGTGAATGTAATCTTGTATATAGGATTATCTGGACAGTAAATTTAAACCAGGTTTCCTGCACACCTAAAACAGTCCGGACATCAATTGATACCGATCCCCC
>CABEEJ010000061.1:0-12536 GCA_901482245.1 Timema douglasi
CCTCAGAATTTCTCGTGGGTGTTTTAACTTCGTAAAAGGTTCAACTAAACGAACGCCCGAATCAATCTCATCCTCCACCATCATCTCTCCTAAAAGTCATTGTAGTAACCCTTCCCCTTTCAAACAGAACAAAGTGAATAAATATAGAAAAAAAAAGGGTTGACACCAAGTCTTATCTCCCGACATGCACTTCGACTCTTTTCTCTGCCGACTTCCGATTGACCGTCCAGGGAAATAACCCTCTGATCAGATAACCCTCTTATTACTATTGTGCATGTGCCCGAGACTACTGTTTTTACTCGATACCTTTCGAGGGGGGAGGGGGGGCTATTACAATCACAACGGACATTAGAGATTACGTTATTCTTCGTGGAATAATGAGAAACTGCGTCCAGTTCTCCCTACAGGCGTGATGGTATCTTTACTAGATAATGGATTCACTGTCCGTTGCTTTATTACTGTCTGAAAGTGTGTTTCAATTCTCATGTCACTATACAGCTTACCAGATATCTTTAGGCCTACTTACGAAACCCTACCACATGTGTACTGTGCTGACGAACCATATTATAAAGAGGCAGCTACATCAAGTGAGTGTATTGTTTTGGTTTTTTTCTGGGAAGTCACGTCATTCTTTTCTTAAATTATTATTCAGGTTTATCAATAATTCCATAACTCAAAGCACACTAGTAAATAAAATATATTTATTTACCAGAAATATCTAGTATGAATATTTTATTATGAGATAATCTCTTGTTCAACTCAGTAGCTTGGAGCACAATTCCCCTAATTGAGGTTGAGTGTTTTTATTTATTGTAAGCAGCTCAAAAGTATGTTTACAATCGATGACTCAGGAATTTAATTTAAGCTCAACAAAGCTCTACTAAACTAAGAGTTTCGGATGCAATTCCCGATATTGCCAAATAATTGATCGGTAGTCTCATAAATTGAAGCTTCCCTTTTCACAGTGATGAATTAACTAGCTGGAGACTTGGTTATGTGTATGTTTTATGATTAATTCGTTTAAAAATCATGTGATAATACAATATATTAAATTATTTGTTTGCTAAATAATACGTTACTTTAAATTATTAAAGTAAATAGATAACTATTACCTGCGATTTTTTTTCTTTCATCTTATACCACTAGGGTTTGTTGGTTAGACACTTATAGTTTTCTGCTGGCAGTGGCGGATATTTAGCCGTCTTCTAATGTTGAAGCAACATGTAGGTGTGGCTACCTCGTACCGACGAGAAGAAGTTATGATTTTGATGATGATTATGTGTTGCCAGTAGAAGTATTAAACATAAATTAATACTAATTAGCCAGGCCATAACGACCATAGGAACAATTCCTCTACAGGGATAATTTCTAAGGTACTACTGTGAATCGAACACAGGACCTCTAGGCTAGTAGCCAGCAATGCCGACAACTTGACCAAAAGGCCGGCCTACCACCTGAGATTGAGGGTGTAGGAGAAATGTATATTGGTCATAGTTAAGCCTATCTATATATTGGTTAGTTTTACACTTTCTGACTTTTATAAGTGCAGCTATGAAATTGGCATTTCTCTACTAAGCTAATGGGTCCGGGTTTGTCTAGGAGCATGCAATAGAAATTTAAATTTTGTTAAATAAGTTATTTTCCTTTCGCAGATAAATATTGATAGTCGTGGAACTGGATTTGATGTTTATGTATAAAATTAATCAAGTTTCTTAATAATGTTCGAGCAATTATAGTCATTTGGTTAAAAATAATAAAATAATGTGTAAAATATACCTTAAATAATAACATTGGTATTGCAATTTTAAACATATGAAGCTACGACCCTACCATGATATTTATAATTTATGGTGAAAGTTTGATGGCTATAAACTAGATAAAATAAAGCCACTTTAAATATAACTTTCTTAACTGACTTACTATATCTGGATATGACTTACAAACTAACTTGGTGTTATAACAGACAAACCACACAGTCCTTTGGCTGTTATTTAATTTTATCCCTATGAAACATAACTGGAGGAATGGAACTTAAAACTCTTAGCTCATTAGAAAGTAGAATATTTGATTCCTCACATTTAGTTTCCTTAATTAAACCAAATAGCTTGGTAGCTGTCTTTTCACATTAATTTTAATAAAAACCTATAATTTATTTATGCCTCATATATCTAATCATTTCGACTTCGTTGTGCTATTTTCTGTAGGCCTATGTCTCGTAGGAAAATAGTTGATAGAATACTCTTGGTATGGGTGAAGAGTAATGCATTAATGCAATCAACAATATTTGGCGTGGAGATAAATTGTAAGATATGCGGGGTAATCCCCCTTTACTAAACCACGTTTAGTGAACATGGCCGTGATGCGAATCTTGGCTCTAATCGCTGGCTAGAGGTCACAAATATTTGTCAATATAGTCTATATTTATTTATAGTTCGTAATGAAAATATATACTCACATACCTTGAGCGGTGAGAAACAGGGTCAGCTCACAACTGATGTTTAAAATGATACCATCCAGCCTTCAGGTGCTTTTCCCCTCGACCCGCCAAATTGTGGAATACTTTTCTTAAAGTGTCTTCAGTAATGGCTTCAATAATCTCCTAACTTATAGCTTCGTTGAGGAATGCGATTGTGATGGGGGTTTTTTCTGTGCAGTCTTACTTTCAATTACCCCCACATAAATAAGTCAGGTGGTGTTAAATCTGTAGATCTTGGCGGTCAAAGATTTTTTGAGATTACACAGTCTCCAAAAAAACTTTCAATTTCTTTCTTTCATGCTGACATTTGAAATGTGATATGTTGCTTCATTTTGTTTAAAATATACATCAATTCGTTCATCGTCTGTTAATTGCTTTACAAACTCACTGGAAATGTCCAAGTAGACTTTTGATATAACGGCTCGTTAAAAAAAGAAGAAGATAGGGATGATAATTCGTCTACGAGTTACACCACACTCTGACTTTATCTTAAAGCAGAGATTGTTTATGCAGTGTATGAGGACTTCTTGTGTTTTGAGAATTCATGTGGCCTTTCATCCGTAAACCAAGTGAGATCCAAAATCCCAAAATTCTGAATAGTAAAACCTTGAAACCATAAACTAAGCCACACACATTATTCATGGTCCATCGAAAGCAATTCTTGAACACATAGCACACGATAAGGATGCAGTTTTGATTTTTTGGCAGCTCTATGACATGCGGAATATGAAAGATTAGTCTCTTGGAAAAGTCTGCGTAATAATTTAGATGGTAATATTTCTAATCGCACCTTTATACACTGTATTGTCTCTTTAGTCAGTTTCCGGCCTCCTGAATAAATGACCAATTTCTCGATACAACTCTTGAAGCTACACTTCTTAAACGCAATGCATTCTGAAATGTCCTTTGACATACTTAAAACGAACCCGTTTGTCAATATTTACGAAAGAGGAACACCCATTGTTCGGTTTTGTACATGCCTATGGCTCAAAAATCTAGTTAACACTGGCGCTAGGCATACGTAATACGTCAAGGTCACTGGAAAGTCAAGGGAAGAGTCCACCCCTGTTGTGAGGGGGAAGGTCCTATCCAGCCAACACTGCCACAATTAATACGTAAAAAGAAAGTTTACGAGATCTATAAATAAATAACGATTGTATTGACCAAAGTTTGGGGCCTCTATCTAGCGAATCCCCATGTAGTTAGGCAACAAAGTGCACTGTGAGTCTAACGACTTTGAACCCTCAGGCAACGCTGAGAGTATTTCTTGAATTTTATAATCTATTTAAAAAATAATATTAACCGTTTCATCCATTATACCAAGCATATCGATTTTAATGGTTTCACCGAGTAATTGTTTTAATTTGCGTGTAAATAGAATAAGAATATAATAAGAAAATAAATAAATATCAGCATTTTAATCCCTATTTGATTTTTAAATTAATTAATATCCACATCTAATAAAAATCTATTTTAAATTATGATTGATAGGTTCTTCTATAATGCTGTTTTGAATATAAATAGCTGCTAAATAAATCAATCAAATAAGTATTGTAAAACTAATTTAAATAAAATATTCCGAAAAAAATAAATGAGATTTTTGTCAATTTGAGTGAATCATATTATATCTCCGAGGGGATACATTACAATAATAATCTTGATCTATCTTATTCATTTGATTGATGAGATTACTTATAGTTGTCACAGTTAATGAAATAAGGTAGTGTAAAAAGTGTCCATGGCTTTATATGACACTCTTGCATAAAGAAAAAATAAATATAGCAACATGGTAATTTTACTCCATTATTTTGACATCCAACTTTTAATTAAAAAGTTATTCAACTGTCCGTAGCGTTCATATCCAAATTTTACTGTGCGAAAAAATCGTAGAGTGTCTACAGCCCTTCGAAAACAAAGGCACTATGTTGTATTTAACTGGACAGGTACGGCCATACGTTTATTATTATTATTATTATTATTATTATTAGCACCGCGTCTTACTACATGTTCGGGTTATACGCACTTACACTAATGTGTAGTGGTAGGGTGATTGTGAGATGAAGTGGAGGACCTACAGTTTAACGTGGAATCAGAACCACGGTGGAGGCCTGGCATTCCTCACATTCACAAGATGTCTTGTCAGAGGTGAACAGATAAATATGTGCCGGGACCGAGGATTGAACCCCAGCCGCCAGCACAGAAGTCTGACACCTTACCCCTAGACCGCCAGGTCACCGACCATACGTTTATCCCTAAATGTTTAGGCATAAGCACTTCGGTGGACGCATGGTCCAAGGCGTCACTCTCACAGTATAATAGACTGCCGATGACCGAGGATCGTTGTTCGATACCGGTCGGATATACTGACAGTGGTTTTCCATAAATGTTTTTCCACTCTCCCTCCACTCAAATGTGTATACACTTCCTCTAGATTCAAACTTACTAATACCTAGTACATTAGATTAATTAGTAAATAGGCGTAGAGCCCGATCGTGTTGTAAGACACGTTGCTTAAAAAAAAATCACACTTCAAAATCTACTTGCAGAAATGCAAATCATTGAAAATAAAAATTTATCTTTTTAGTCCTTAGAGATTGATGTTATTTTTTTCTGACATGGCATGATTTGCATTTGAAAATAAATATATTCATTGGTAGGGGTGAATGGGGTGAATGAAACAGGAAATTAAAGTGTCCATGTTTTAAATGTCTCTTCATTCATCAACCTTTCAAGGTTGAATGGTGTTTTTCTGTCCAAGTTAGAATATGGATGGGTGCATTTGGGGTGTACAATTCAGCACTGAGAGGCATCGCATGATCGCAATCGTTTCATCGCAAGCAGGCAAAATATAATCGTTGATGAAATATTACTAAGGGATCAGTTAATTATTAAATCAGTTTGAGGCTGGTTATATTATCTGAATATTGGAATTTGATAGACTTTGACTAAATTAAATAAATTAAAAACAAGGGGGTTGTTAAGAAACTCGGTGGAACGTTGCCAGAATAATAAATGTTAGTTTAATCTGTACCTTAGATATGTTTATTATTATTAATATTATTATTATTATCACCGCGTCTTACTACCCGTTCGGGTTCTACGCACTTACGCTAATGTGAAATGGTAGGGTGATTGTGAGATGAAATGGACCTACAGTTTAACGTGGAATCCGAACCATGGTGGAGGCCTGGCATTCCACACATTCACAAGTTGTGATTAATACACTTCTTGTCAAAGGGGAAGGAAATGTTTGGTAATCAAATTAATCTGTGCCGGTACCGAGGATTGAACTCCGGCCCCCCAGCACAGAATTCTGCTTAGATATGTTCTCAGCAATAAATAGGACACTTATTGATAAGATATAATTATAAATACATTTACCATGTGAGGTATGTAAAGATTAGCTAAAATTGTATTGGTCAAATGGGGACCAACCGGGTAAGGTAATATTCCAGGTACAGTTTTAAAAAGCTCTGCTTATCCTTTAAAGTGTGAATATGCCAAATCACCCCAAAGACCAAATTCGATATCTGTTATTTTAGGAAAGAATATAATAAAACCAGCTTCAGTGGTCGAACTAAGGCGTCACTTTCGCTGTTGATGGGGAGATCTGAGTTTGAATCTCGGTCTGGTGTAATGAGAGTGATTTTTACAAAATGATTTTTACACTCTTCCTTCACGTAAATGCTGATACACTTCCTCTAGTTACAATCTTACTTAGCCCTAACCCATTATCGTAAATAGTAAATATGGCTATAATCCGACCGGGTAGTAAGACCCGGCGCTAAAAATATAGACAGATATTTGAATCAGTCACTTTTGACTAACGATTCGGCACTTTACCAACTAAACTCACTTCATTTTTCTTAAAATTCGTTGGTGACCTGGCGGTTTAGGGGTAAGGTGTCAGACTTCTGTGCTGGCGGCCGGGGTTCAATCCTCGGTCCTGGCATAGATTTATCTGGTTACCAAACCCTTCCTTCGCCTCTGACAAGACATCTTGTGAATGTGGGGAATGCCAGGCCTCCACCGTGGTTCGGATCCCACGTTAAAACTGTAGGTCCTCCATTTCATCTCACAATCACCCTACCATTACGTATTAGCGTAAGTGCGTATAATCCGAACGGGTAGTAAGACGCGGTGCTAATAATAATAATCTTAAAATTCAAATTATTACTTCTAAAATTGCCAGGAAAAAATAAATTTAATGTACCAACACATATTTATATATTATTATTACTATCCCTATATAATAATAATAATATTGTTGTATTATAGTATATATATAATCTTAATAAATAATTATAAATATAATTATTTATATATATTATTACTTATTATTTATATATAAAAAAAACCGCTTCAGTGGCCGCGTGGTATAAGGCTCTACTCTCGCAGTAGATTGGACTGCCGATGACAGAGAGATCGAGGTTCAAATCTCAGTTAGGTGGTTTTTACAAACTGGTTTTCCACTTGACTTTCACGCAAATGTGGGTACACTTCCTATAAATATCACCTTCCTAATACTTAAACCTTAGCGTAATTATTACATCCGCGTATAACCCGAACGGTTAATAAGAGGAAGAGCAAAAAAAATAAATTATACATATATTATTGTGTTACAGCATGTTTATTTAAATTGAAAAGAGACACCTGGACACTGGAACCGAACCTGGATCTTAGTCTTTGTAGACCTATATTCCAACCTCTGAGCTATCCTGTAGTTGACATATGCCCAGGATTATTCTTCACTCGATTTCCGTGTCAAAATGTTATTCTTCAATTAAAAGAATACGAAATTTAGCTGTGACTATAACCGTAGCTAGAAAAGATAATAGCTTGACTATTTAATCCATTACTTGATTTTTGTCAGTAGTAAGACATTCTTTGATAATTTTACCAAATGCGCTCTTGTACAGCGTGGGGTCAAAATAATTAAGATGATTAGTAATTTGAAAACTAACACTTTAATCAAAAGTAAATATTCATTAGCTAAATAAAAACAAACTCCATACTAAATTTTTCATTTTTTGACAATAATTTCACTCAGGTGAGGTCCATTGGACGTCAAGCAAACCTCAGCCCATTGTCCATAGTTTTATTTGGTATATTATTATTAGCACCGCATCTTACTACCCGTTCGGGTTATACGCACTTACACTAATGTGTAATGGTATGGTGATTGTGAGATGAAATGGAGGACTTACAGTTTAACGTGGGATCCGAACCGTGGTGGAGGCCTGGCATTCTCCACATGCACAAGTTGTGATTAATACACGCCTTGTCAGAGGTGAAGGAAGGGTTTGGCAATAAGATAAATCTGTGCCGAGACCAAGGATTGAACCCCGGACCCCCAGCACAGAGGTCCGACACCTTACCCCTAGGCCACCAGCTCACCCTTCTTTATTAGAGATCGTCTAATTGTTTTCATCCCACCCTGTAGTAGTATTATTAGCACTGTATAATATCTAGTCTTAAACTGAATTAAGTAAATATTAAATGCCCTAGTTCTATTTGTAATTGAGTTAACCATCGTCAAGAACTTCTAATAACCTTCGTTTTTAGTCAATAACCAAATCTACTTTCAAGACCAATATTCAGCTTAATATGATGAGGGAGAACAATTTATTTTCAGTGTATTTTAAATGAATTTTCTGAATATGACAGCCCTACTTGCGCGAGTTGAATTTATAAACGTTATATGGTTATAGTATTAACAAAAATAATACCTATACTATTATTAATAATATGGTGGGCATGTGGGCACCAAATTCACGTGGTGCTGGTAAAGGGGGTATCTGGGTTTGAATCCCAGCTGTGTGTACTGAGGTTTATTTTATCTAAATAATTGTCTGTTTTCACTACGAGCGAACTCGGATAGATATAATCTAAGATATGCCTTTCTCATATTTGAAGTTTTAGTATAAATACGTGGATAGCCCAAACGAGTAGTAAGATATGTTAAGCAAAAAAAAAAAATAAGTAGGAATAGAGCTGGTGTAGAGTAAATTTTATTTTTGAAACATATAATTATTCTTAATAATATTAATCTATATTAACAAAACAATTAGTTTTTGTACATATCACGAACATTACTTGATATCTACCCCACGCAGAGGTTTGACATTTAAAAAAATAAGTCCTTGTGCACAAACATGTTAACGTCGAAGCCGGAATTTGAAAATTTAGATTAGGTTATTTTAAATTAATTAGAAACTGGGCTGGAATAAATAAAATGAAGAGCTTTTTTCTCTCTGTTTGAAACGACGTTTCTCAGGGTAACGACGCAATCAATTGGTGTTATTACCCTTTGCATTGCTATCATAGGCAACGCCGGGTACTTCCGAGAGTCTATTATATTACTATCCATCAATTTTTTAATACTCAAATTAACTATACCTTTACCCACTTCGGTGACCGAAGGTTTGACGTGCGACTCTCACAGAAGAATATATTTTCGATGACAGGAAGATAAGGGTTCGAATCTCAGTCGGGTATACTGAGGGTACTTTTGTTCTACATACTTTCCACTCTACCTCCACGAAAATGCGGTTACGCTTCCTCTCAATGTAACCTTCCTGATCCCTAAGCCCTAAGCGTAATTAATACATGAGCGTATAACACGAACGGGTAGTAAGACGCAGTGCTGAAAATATTCAATATAATATTTAGCGATAAACTAATTAACTAAAGAAATACATTCATAATATTTAGCTGACAACTCTCTTAATTTTCCTTCAGGAAGTTAAACTAGTAAACGTAATGATAAGTCTTAAAGTGCTTAAATTTTATTTAATTTTTAGGTTAACTCACGTTAAATAATGTATACTGCTTTTAATTACTGCTCGTTATTTTGACAATCTTTACTCTTTTATTATAGACTTCTTAATTGGAGAAAGATCCACAGACTTGGTTTTTATAGGAAATTGCAAAAGGGGCTTATGTTTTTCTTTGTCATTTCAGACGTATATAAAGGACGAACGTTAGTATATATACTTTTTCAAATGACAACTAAGTTATTTGATTTATTGAATTCTTGCTTAACTGATTGGCCTACGGTATAAGTAGGCCTTAATATAAGATATCTTCTATAAACTATTATAACTTTTGTTGAGTCGAGGATTATAATTTAACTTCTTACGATGAGTTAATATAAACAAGCCTAACTCAATAAATTATACATTAATCTAATATTATTTTATGTAATTTCTTATCATCATTTTTTCTATCTGTTCAGGCCACACCCACGTATGATAATTAGTCTAATGTGGTGGGGATGATGAAGGAAGCATTTTAGTGCTGATCTACCCTGATTTACATAGAGGGGGATTGGGAAAATGTTTAGAGTAAACCACCCTCAATAGACCATAACAGAACTAAAAACCTAATATCCCCAATTTATTAGTTTGTCTTAAGGTGATTGGCCCCTTTTCATTTGGCGTGGAAATGCAGAGACATGGGAACAAACGGTTATCTTCAAGAATATGTATTGTTTTGCAATTTTCTTTTCGGAAACGGTTTGTTCAAGAATAGAAAGTATGTTGATTAAATAATACTTTTTATATACACACCTCCTATATAATTTTAACATTGATCAAATATCTATAAAATTGACATTTTTCAACAGAAAACTGCCGGCTTCATAACAAAAAATAAGAAAATGTAACAGTTAATAAACATAGATACATTATCTTATAAGGAGTGTTGAAAATATTAACACAAAATTTTCACTCGTTCTCTAGGAAACTGATATTTTCAAACGAATGATTTTTACGTAAGACCTATCCAGTAGCTAGCGCCATCTACTATTTCCATGATCCATCTGTTCTTGTTGGCGTGGAAGGATACTTTGGTCTGTTGTAAATCCACGCCATACCTTTCACCCTGCCACCCACCATCCCACAAAGCAGGTTTTAGACTTACACTCGACAGAACCAAGGGCCTTAACATTAATGTATATCATATGATGCAATGTTATTTTAGTACAATCAAATATCTATATTCAGCTGTGAGTAGACATTTTGAAAATTCCCTTCTTTCATAAAAAAGAAACAGAATCAAGTAAAACATCTAAGATGTTTTGTGTTGAAGCTTAAATTATTTTTTCTTATTCTGTGAAATATTTTAAAAACCTAAATTACCTTTTGTTAAACATCATACGAATAAACTAGATTTTAAGACCACAACATTAGTAATAATTATTTGTCATAATTTATAAAATATATGTGTTGTTTTCTTAGTATATTGTTCTTGGTAATAGATTTTATCGAGACATTTTTAATGCAAACATTCTTCAAGTTCTAATATTGCTGATGAATGAAATAATATTTCTTAAATTTGATTTTATCTAATCCCTATAAAAAGATCGTATTTTTCTTTTTATTATATTGTTGTCTGTATTTTAATATTTATTGTACTCGAAGCTTTACTTTAGTAATAATTTAACTAAGAATTAACATAATATGATGCCATACTAGTTTATAATAGTAGTAATTAAATAATCATTAGTTGAAGCAGCTTTACAATTTAGTAACCTCAATTTTAAAGACGAAAATTTCAAATATCCAAAGTAAAGGCAAGTCGTTTAATTGTGTGTATTTTCAGTCAAGAATAGACAAATACCAGAGATATTGTATTTTTTTAAATCAATATTTAAGTATCTAGATCAAAAGAATTATATATAAATATATAGTTTTGCAATGTAAATAATAATATAGTTGTTTATTTCACTCCAACGAATGGGTATTAATGGTGATGGTGCAGTTTATATGAACACGGACATTCCAAAATGCGGCTATTCTGGCTCACCTACATGTCTGGACTAACACTAATCCATCATTCCGTACGCTGGTGACGCTGACAGATGTAACACACACGCACACCACACGATTATACACGCACTTTGCGTGCCCACTTGGCAACAGTCAGCTCTGATTAATTACACAATTACGTAGACACTTTGAATGTATGTGGTTTTTTTAATTACTGATACTTTTTTTTAAGTAGGTATTTAACAAGTAAAATTATTCTACTCCTTGAAGAGAATTATAAGTTCCGAGCTTGTATTATTATTATTATTATTATTATTATTATTAGCACCACGTCTTACTACCCGTTCGGTTTATACGCACTTACGCTAATGTGTAATGAAAATCTGTGCCGGGACCGAGGATTGAACCCCGGCCGCCAGCACAGAAGTCTGACACCTTACCCCTAGACCGCCAGGTCACCCTTAACGTGAAAAGGTTTTTTATTTTGTTTTTAGCGCCTGGGGGGGAGCACTAAGTCACTTAGCAGGCACCTCGCGTGAGCCTGAGGGCCATAATTAAGGAGGGAGTGCAAGGGAATTCCTTTCTCTGGTGTCTAGTGTTTATAGTTCCTGGATACAGATCCAGAAGTCCCAGGTTCAGTCCCCAGTGCTTCCAATTTTTTTTTCTGTGAAGCAAGGGATCTGGAACAGGATCAAACTCAGCCTCGTGAGGACAAATGAGGAGCTACTTATGTAGCATCTCCGTTCTAAAGAACTGAGATTAATGGCCGTTGGATTCGTTGTGCTGACCACATGACACTCTCTATCTGAAAATGTTGGCACTATTATCGCTAACAGTGGCAGCTGCACGGTCGGAATAGCTCGCGTGTGGCATTGAGTTTAATTTTATGATGGACAAAAGGCAGTACTTGCACAATAATTTAAAGCTATTAGCAATTTTAGCATTAAAATAATATTTTCGATTTTATTCCCCCTATCCGCCTAGACTATACTCTTGAGTGTATTCCTTTTGGCACTGAGCCACTGGAAAGCCAAACTCGATGTGTTTCTACAACAATATATAGACATATTATTTCATTTCACAAATCTTAACGAGTTTTAGTAAATGTTTATTTTAAGAAAAAAGCGGTAGAAAGGGTGCACCGTACCATTTATTTGTGCAGACAAGAGTTAAGCCTTTCTACCTTTTTAGAATGATTAACCATTATTGGGGATTAAATCATGGTACGAGTTCAGGAAAGTACCCCGGCTTTAATTTTAGGAGTGTGTGTGTGTGTGTGTGTGTGTGTG
>CABEEJ010000061.1:13272-88509 GCA_901482245.1 Timema douglasi
CCGTGGTTTGGATCCCACGTTAAACTGTAGGTCCTCCATTTCATCTCACAATCACCCTACCATTACACATTAGCACAAGTGCGTATAACCCGAACGGGTAGTAAGACGCAGTGCTAATAATAATAATAATAATTCTCGGGGAATTAGAGGGGAAGCCCGTGCACTTATTTTGACAATGTTAGATATAACTTTAGAGTCAATTATGGTTATAATATAGCTACATCCTAGAAACAAGCAAAATATAACAGAAACAGTATATTCATGAAATGGACAAGTATTTATAAAATAATAATTTGTCCTATCTAAATTTGTCTTTGAATATGATAATCCTAATCCTAATGGTCAAGGGTTGAAACTTATCAATTTTTCAATAATTGCCAAACTACTACAAACGAAACAAAAACATACTGTTTGAAAAAAATAATATATTTTCTTGAAGAATATCAGATCTATGAATAAATAAAATAATCGATTAGTCTCGTTCAATAATATTCTGTTTGTATATTTAAGGGTTTGAAGTAGAATATAAAATTTTAAATAAAGAATGTAACAATCATTTTTAATTATGGCATTTGATTGTAGCATTGTACGACCGCAACAATTATTATGAATCTACTTTTGTCACCTATTCCTATTATTATTAGCTAAGCTTATTGGTAAGAAGTGGACATTTGCTTATCTGTTAAAACATCCACGTTTATTAATAAACTCGTGTCAAGTTTTTAAGTATTAAGGCTTACCTTGACTAGTCACACGTTTTATGACTATAATATCCGAAGGGTTTGACAGAGAAGAACATTTGCACTTATGTAAGCCAGCCATATTGTCTTCCTGTACGTCTGAAACTGACGAGTGGCTTTCATTACAATCCAAGCGTTTTACCGAGATATTTTTTATTAGATTAATTTTTTAGTTATTGTTCACTAGAAAAATTAATCGAAGTTACCTGGGATAACCGTGCAATTTATTGAATCACAACCCCATGCAAATCTTTATTTTGATTCAAACAAACAGACAAAAAATATTTTTTTAGTTACTTCCCATCCGGTTTTTAATTATCTAACATTTTTTAAAATCGAAATTGTAAAATTCTGGCTTCGAGGCGCACACATTCATGCTTAGGGGCTACTAATTTTAAAATTTAGGTCCTCTGAGTGCTCTATATATCGTGCAATGCTCATTTCAGAAAAAACAATAGCCTCTTTATTTTATTAATATCGATTGTGGGCTCTCATTAAAAATATTGATTTTGTTTTGTGCACATTGTCCTTCTAACCGTTCGGGTTATCCAAATATCAAAACTAATTGATTTGGGGTGAGAAATTTAGAATCTAAGGGAAATGTACCAGCATTTAAGTGGAGATAAAGGGAAAAACCACTTGAGAAAACACTAACCTCAACAAACTCATTCATAATTCTAGCCCCGACATCCTTTTCAGGCAACAATAATTTGAGGACATAGCGCTCGTTCCAATCTACGCATGCCCTAATGTTTTTTTTTATATTCACTATAACCTTAAGTTAGTAAAGTGTGGTGATAAGAATATAATAAGCTTTAAGAACAACCTCCCACAATTCTAAGACAGTCACCTACTTAGTCGGCCACAAACCACCCCTGCAGAAGATTTTACGATTCAATGTTTATCTGAAAATTGTCATCTCTTGTGTCAAGATTGCATATCAAAAAATGATTAGTCCATCTTTCATCTCTAATACAATAATTATTTATTGACCATAAAGATTTTTACGTTTGACATTTGATTTCTTCCAAGGGGGGCAAACAAAATTATGAAGTAATGATTAGAGGGGATTGTTATGGCACTCCCCCATATATTTTAAACAAAATTTAAAATATATATTTAAAATTTATAACAAAAGACTCACAGCCTAATTTTTGTTATTCTTGAACAGAAGAAAAAAAAGGAGACGGGGTATTAATCATTCATCTCCCCCTGTCCCCCATAATATAGCCCTAAAACTGTGACTAGGAATGATTCATTTTTAGTTTTAACACCAAATTAAAATTACTTACAGTTACAGAAACAATCGTGCTTCAAAAGATACACCATTTCTGCCTTTTTAAGTTGACAGATGGTGCCCTAATGAATATATATTCTAGTACTGTTCTTGAAACCTACTTGACAAAAGATCTGCAGGAAAAGTATTATATTGATTTGCCAGTTATAGATACATAATTGAGTTAAGGCTCAAATTGGGCACTTGTCAAAGTTATGACAATATTAAAAATAAATAACCTAAAAATGTTGTATAAAGATATTTATTAAATTATTTATGTGATATAATATATGAAAACCAGATATTATTTTATTAAAAAAAAATAATTCTGAAAGGTAAAATTAGTATATTTGAATCAAGATTTGAAATATTATTTAAAATGTATGTTTTTCATTTACAACCAACCGATAGCTTATCATCATACCCCTAAGAATTGTCTTTCATTTTTAGAATGTAATGCAATGAAAAGGCTCAATTTGGTACTTAATTCATTAACAAGGTTCATATGCCCTAAATAACTTATTACTCTAAGTATATATTAGTGTATATTTAACCACATTGGCTATATTAGGAAGGGAAATGACGGAGATACAGTTCTAAAATGAAGCCATGTTTATCAACACATTTATTATCGACACTTAATAATA
Source organism: Timema douglasi (assembly GCA_901482245.1). NCBI lineage: Eukaryota > Metazoa > Arthropoda > Insecta > Phasmatodea > Timematidae > Timema > Timema douglasi. Next base: position 15,936 of record CABEEJ010000061.1, read on the forward strand.
CAAAAGCATTTCAATTGAGATATTGTGGCACAAACCTTTACAACTATATTGTAAAATGGTACTCATGATATTTTGTAGACTCATTATTAAATGTGATATGTCTAATCAAGAAACAAGCAAAATAAAAATGTTATTTTCCACAACAGTCACACGACTAAAATCTTCAATTATTCATCTATTTGGATAAAACAAATTATCAATTATATATATGTGCCATAAATACATATTATTGATTCCCTGTCATTTAGCTCTTCACTTATGAAATATATTTAATTTATGATATGTGTAGGTAAATTAAATAGAAACAATAAATACACCATTTTATTGAACATGATGAATTACTTAAAAACACCTCTTATACTTAATTAATCTAATATTGAATACTTTGGATAATTATTAGTATTAGATTTAAAGTAGAAAATTGTTTTATGAATTAATGATAAAATCAAGTCTAAATTTATCCTTCACCTATTATTATATAGTAGGCAATTATAATTCTTATCAAATTTTATTTCAGAAAAGTGCTCAGCATTTGATAGACATATTTTGAAAAATTTAAAATCAAACTATTAAACCTGTCTTCCAATTAAAATATAACAAATATGCTATATTTTATAAACGAATTATACCTTAAAAAACATGTTCTCGTTAAAGCAATACAATAGAACAGTTACTACTGTTATTTTGACCTCACTTTTCAAAAAATGTTTACATTAAAACGTGTAATTGGTATTTTTATTACGTTCTTAAGATAATTATTTTTAAAATTTACGAGTTTCTTACATATTTTTATTAAATGTAGTTGGTGTCTGTTTATGTTGTTAAAACTTACTAATGCTTTTAATTCACTTTCTTAGATTTTTTAAAGATCTGGTAAAATTTTGTAAAACCAATGCCTCATAAGACCTATATTCTTTTCTTTATATAAAATAAACACAATCCATAAGTAAGAGATTTTGACAGATATAAAAAAAAGAGATGAATTATACTATGCAATAATTTATTTAATGTTTTATTTATTAAGTCAGGGAAGTAGTAGTAGTAGCGTCAATCATACAATTTATTATTTTATTTTTCACATGAGCAATGAATATACCAATAAGAATAGTTTCATTTATAATCTAATAATTATTAATTAATTTTTTAAGGGTGACACCTTGTGCTTCGTTGATATTTTTCATGATTTAAGACAAAATAGAATTGGAATGCTTAAAATGAAACATTTATGTACAAATAATAAAATTTCACAAACTAAAAGTTATGTATAACCAATCACTTTAATTTAAATACATCAACCTAGTATTATTAAATTATCATATCAATATTTTTTATTGATAGCTGAAAATTATATATATTGAGCGGGGTGGGGGGAGGAAGAATTATGATTTTGTGTTTAGTAAACACAATTTTTAGTTTTGAGTAATCATTAAAATATTACTAAATAATAGTGAAAATTTTAAATTAAATAAATAAAATATTTGAATAATTTTAGATATAATTAAATATAATTCAGAGGGTAGATGGCTAAACATAACAATGTTAAGATTTATTCTACAAAACACACACTTAAAAAACTGTTATTTAGCGTGCATATATTAATGTATTATGCAACATTATATTCCTAAGTAGTTGCTTTAAGAAACTTATTTCAAAAACACTTTTACAATGTACATAAAACAATTATTCACACATACAAAAGAAAAAAAGAAAATAACATCTATATCGAATGTAGTTACTAAACGGTGGGCGAAGAAACAAAAAAATCCCTAAAGAAGGAATTACACTTATTATAGTGACTAGTTTTTATGTACATGGTATCCTTTCCACTGCACTGATTGTCACGGGGCAATGAATGGAGTCAGAGATCGTTGAAAGAATATCTGGCTCGTTATAATATATAGTGACTCGTAGGATAATGTACAAGGATCAACAAGTCTAGGTAAGAGATCAAATCGATTGATTTATTCAAGAGCGTTCATTTATTTTGATTTCAAATTTTCTTAAAATATTATTTTCTTAGAAAAATTACCCTATTCACCATTCACTCCAGTGCCCAACCAAACCTCATGTATTCTTGAAAGAGAGGACAGTAATTTTGTCCCTAACTAAGACACTCGGTGAAGTTTTATTCTAAATGGAAATTCGGGGAGGAAAAAAATACAAATTAACTACTTGATCGTTAAATTAAAATAAGCGAAAATATATGTATACATTTTTTTGGGGGGGCGTGGGGTGGAAGAGGGGGGGGGGGGAAGCTACAACCATTTGATATACAAACGTTCTTGGAAAGATAAATTAATAAAATCAGGCCCTTAGCTGTTTGAGGACTTAAAATAATTTTAATTAATTTTTTTTTGCCTAAATATCTACTTAAAATAAAAAGTACTATTTATCAACGAAATGTATATTCTGGTATAGAGAGTAATTAAACCTAATTAATCCCATGCGATGCATAAGAGAACATATTTTCTATCACTTTCACGTAACTTTACAAGATATATCTACGTGTAATGTAGTGATAATAATCAGTAAAATATGTTTATTTGCAAAGTTCTACAGGCAGCACAAGTTTAGAATTGATTAGTTTCGTGTCGTGTACAAAAAACACAGGTTATATTTCCTAGAGCTGATATATTATCATGCTCGTAATTAAATATTGTACAGCAAATAACTAAAATGTTAACTCAGGAAATATATAAGTTACAGTGTTAGAAGGTAATCAGATTTGATCACCATTTAACGTTAAAAAGATTCTAACTCTTTAGACATAAATTTTATTTTAATATATTTATATGTAATACATTATAATAATATATGGTTTAGAAGAAACAGTCTTTAATATGTTATTCTGATTATAAAGCATATACTCTAATTCCTATCTAAAATACAGTTGTAATATTTTAACTATTAATTGAGGACTGCACGAAAGAAATAGCATAGTTCATTAAACGATACATTAAAAAAAATTCTATCTAAGTAATCACTTACATAAGTTTTAAATGTATATTTCCCAGATTACAAGGTTAAACACTAATTAGACTTACGATCACCTTATATAGTTTCAATTTTATTCAAGTTTAATAACAGGAACTAATATTGGTTTTGAAAAACAAAACAAAAAACCTTTACGCAACTTCAAAATTAAAAATAAATCCATGGCATGAGCCTAAAAGTGTGCTATACCGACCTACTATCTGCCACTGTTATTGATGATAGTACCAACATTTTAGGATTGATGGTATAATGTGGTCAGCACAACGAGTATACCAGCCCATTAATATCACTTTTCTAAGCCGGAGTTGCTACATCATCATTCAAGTATTTCCTCGTTTGTCTTCACGAGACTAAGATAACCCCGTTACAGACCCACTACTTAATAGAAAAATATATAAGCACCGGGGATCGAACCCGGTACCTCTGGATCTGTAACCAGAAACTATGACCATAAGACCACAGAGGCTGTCTTCAAATTAAAAACAACCCTTTTTTTTATTCTACCAAATTTATTTAATATTTCCAATGACTAGTTCCTCAGTTGATGGTAATACATATTTATGGAATTCGTCTTTATCAAATTTACCTACAGTAACACTCCTTGGTCATTTAATTAATTTTAAAATTAATTTTATTATTAGGATTTAAAAATAAAACAAAAAATATGAATTTTTAGCCAAGTTATATGGCTTGTATGTAATTTCACTACTAGCTATTATATAGCCAGTATATTCATAGCTATTTAAATATATTATTTAAATTGAGATTAATTATAACTCAATAAAAATAAATAAAATTCAGTGAACATAAATGTCATGTGGCTTGCTATTCTGATAGGTTAATTAGAAAAAAATACTATCACTTTTCTAATAATGAATATTTCTAATCATTATTTTTCACACAGCACCAAATTAGCTTCAAAACATTAGAACTAACCTGATTTTTTTAAATGTACATATTGTGTATAAAAAAAAATTTAATTACAAAACTGATATTAAGTAAATTAAAAAACATATATTACTCAAAAATAATGCACGACTTTCCCCTCAGTATTATTGTGCATCGCACAGAAAAAAATCATTATAAAGTAATATCTTTACTTACGAATTAAGTGATGTATATCAGTCAGATAATTTTAAACAAAGGATAATATATTATTAAATAAGGTGTAAATAAAGATTTGAATAATCTTTCAGAATTTTAATTTTTGATAAAAATCACAACCATAATAATTAAATGAATCAAATTCAATTATAAATATAACTATGTCTCTTTACTGAACTAATATTTAGAAAATTAAATCATATGTATTGAAGAATAAACCGGACAAAATAATAAATATAGAATAAATAACTAGGAATATTCTAATAGATATGTCATTTTACATGTCATGTCTACCTTACTTCCGATTAACAAATCATTAAGCACATAAATACCTTTTTTTATACTGAATTCTTTACTTTCGCATTATATTTATAGCGTTACAGCCTAAGGGAAGTAACTATAAATCTTAAGTAGTATCACAATATTTCTTCAAACCTAGAAAAGTAACACATTTCTTGATACTAATGTCAAATCACTCTTTCTATCCAAATTATTCGTAAGATATTCTAGTTAATAATATTAATCCGTCATGCGTAGACAGCTCAATCATCCAGGATCAGATTTACAACGCATATACATCCACACTCTGTTATTGTATAGGCCTGTAGAGGCAAGGGCGAAGACCAATGATAAAACCATTACCAGTATCTCCGAAAGAAATGGTGGGTATCAGTATAGTCCATTTTCCATTTCAAGCTTTTATATTACAAACATAAATCAACAAATGAATAGATACATTCAAGACTATTGAGCTAATTATCTCGAATTTAAATGAGAATCTTTTTTAATACTTGCATTTTAAAAAGTATAGGCTGTTGGTGGAAAATTATTCATTCTTACATTATATGTAGGTCATTTTTTTTGTACACTGCTTCTTAATACCCGTCCTGTATGTCAACATATTTACAGCATTTGCGTGGAAGGAGATTGGGAAACCATTGAGGAAAAACACACCTCACGTAGATAAGTCTGGGATTCAAAACCCTAAACTCCCAATAAAAGTTTAGCCAGTTTAATGTGACAATGATGTATTAGATCATGCGACCACCGATGCGGGTATTTCTATAAATATAGTTGGGAGAGTAAGAGTAATCAAACATACGATCAAACAACTGTGGAATAAATAACTTTATATACTTTAGCTAGGCATAATTCATTTATTCAAAACTTAATATTTACATATATGTGTTTTGAGTAGTTTTGAAAAGGAAAAAGAGATCAGTCGTCTGTATCAAGTTGTTCAAATTACAACACGCATCCATTCATTCGAGGACGAACACATAAATACATGCTCGCACAACCTAACAGTAGATTGTGCGTAATAGTGGCAGACATGCGTCGACTGCCACACATACGTCACGCACCACTGCAAGAAAGACACTAGAGTGATTCAGAAGGTGTGAAAAATAGTGTTTTATATACATACGATCAACATCCAATGTATAGAACACTTTTTCATATAATTATTATTGATTGTAAAAACATGAGACGATTAAGTAAAAGAAAAGATACCAATTACATTTAATATGATAATAATCTTTTAACGAAAATTATGTTTCTTATTTTATGCTAAAGTTAAACTCTTTTATCATTAAGTTCCATTCAATTAGAATTCATTTCTACTAAAAGGTAAGATTCAACTTTACAACAAATATTTGTTTTTCTTGTTGTATGTGAAACAACCTATCATAATCCGTTAATAAACTACAATAAATTTCATGTTACTATAATTTTTCTAGCATGGACCTACCTCCCACAAAAAAAAAGGCATCTTTGCAAAACCTTTAGGAAAAAGATTGCAGTTTTTCGCTTTGAGATCATTCTTATCCATACAATTCCAAAAGAATATTCAATCTTATTTTTTGTCAAAATTTACCAGTTTTTAACGCACTTTATATTTTGGTCCAGCACAAAATCACCACACTACAGATACTTCCACATTCCAGTAAATATAAAGTCACCCTTATTCCCAAAGGAAGTTGATTGGTCCATTGAAAATGATCATCACACGGCAAGCATATGGTTAGGAGTGAGGCACTCGCCCAGTCTTTGGCCGATATCGACCTATAATGACAGAGATATCTGTTACCCGGTCGCCGGGACATACCCCAGGTTCTTCCGCTGAAGGAACAGATGGATTTCACCGAAACGTGGCCGGTCCGACTCGTGCCTCTTCCAGCACTCGCCCATCAGATCGTAGATCTCTCTAGGGCATGCCGGGGGTCGAGCAAGGTACCGCTGGAGACCGTCGTTCTGGTACCAGTGGTTGCTGTTCTCCACGACCTGTTCGCTCGTCAGCTCCGCGAAGGGTTGCTGAGCGCACAGCATGAGGATCTCCCATAGCGTCACGGCGAATGACCACACGTCACTTTTTGGACTGTGTTTGCCCTTTAAGAAAATGGAACATAAGCTCAGATCTTTGCAGGGACTATCAAAAGAACATTAATAAATGAGTTAATTCTTGCAATCATGTTCAGAAGAAAATTATTTTTAAGCCAAATTTTGTAAAGTGATCATCACTAGACAACAGAAAACATTTGTTTATTCAAGACATTTGATATTCAAAAGAAACATAATTCATTAGTTTGTCTGTCCAATTTGGTCGCACGTAGAGGTTATCTTACCAAAAGAAGGCTCTCCCACGCCATCCATCGTATGGGGAGTTTTGCTTTGGTATCGCTGACATAGTAGTCCGCCTCGTAACGACAGCAGTACATGGCATGATCCGATACTTTTACATGATAATCCTTACCCAGTACGCAATTCCTGAAAACAAATTCACACCTGTGACTAAGATGATCTCATTTCATTCAACATTCACAATGATCCAAGATAAGCCACAACCACCAAACAACTGTATCAATTGATAAAAAAAAGGTGAATAAAATATAAACATCTTTACCTTGGCACCAAATAGGAAAGGTCTTAATAATTAACACATAAAAATCAACTATATCCATCGACAAAAAGAAACAGCTTTACCAGACAACCAAAAAGAAAGAACTCTACCACTAGATGAAAAATAAGAAGTCGCTTCAAATAAACCAAAAATAAGCTAACTTAGAACTCAATAAAAAAGAAAAAAATATTTAACCGATCAACACACACTTGATTACCTTCTACACACTTGGTATTTTATGTACAGTTGAACCGTTAAACGTAGGTACGGGGTGGGACGGAAACAATTAGACGGTCTATCCTGAGGAAAGTGATGGACAACATGCTGAGGTTTGCCTGACGTCCATTGGAGCTCACCTGGGTGGCATCTTCAAAAAGTGAAAAAGTATAGTTTGCAGTTTAATTTTATTTATCTGGTGAATATTTAGGTTTCAATTAAAGTGTTAATTTTCAAGATATTAATAGTCCAATTGTTTCGGCCCCATCACGTGTATATTTGTGTCAATTTTGGCATATTCTAGCATATTTTGTTTTTGTTGTGATCAAATTACTTTAAAAATTCCTTTTACAGCTAAAATAATTTATATTCACTTTAGGGCAATAGTATGAAGAGGAAAATGATACATGGCTTTTTATTTTAATAAAAAGCCTAAGCCCATATTGTGAGTAGTGAATACCAAAGCTAATTTTGAGGAACTATTTAGTTGTCTACCATACCTTGACGTATTCAACCTTTGTACTCACAAATATCAACATGACCTTGTATTCCCGTTGTATGTCAACGATCAGTCTTGTGATGTGGATTGTGTATGAATCCCTTTACAAAGTGGACAGACAGTCCAATCAAGTCTAGCGGTATAGCTATCAGCGCTGCCAGAAAACGTGACTGATCACATTACAGTTAAGTACAGGTGTGTGTGTGTGTGTGTGTGTATCAGAGTATTTTCGAAAATGACTCCATTTACATAAGGCTAACAATGGGATTTTAGTTATAACCTGATCGTCATAGGAAGAAACTTATGTGACGGTTCAAAATATTTTTATATCTCACAATTATTTGTGCGTCGGTTGTTCATTTGAATGCTTGTCACATATTTATTCGTCTACCTATGAAATAAAATCTTACTCAGCCCACATGTCGAGCATAATTATATACCCATCGAATCATGATTTAGTAATATGAACAATTTGAACTATTATGTAGTATATTAAATATTTGCAAAGAAGATATGTAACGATCACGTGTCAAAATCATTTGATTCTGACAAATAATAATTCTTAAGTTTTCAAAATAATGTAATGTTTTAGAACAGAATATTTTAGGCACACCTAGTTAAAAATATTATTTAAATTACATATACAATCCTATTTATGTTGCCCTAATCTTTATAGGGATGTCTCAACTTATGGAGGTATATAATCTGACCCCTACTGACTATAAAATTCAACTATATCAGATCTGCACAATTAATGTCCCACAAAGTCCTTTCATTACGTCCATTCCCTGCGGTTCATTATGGTCAAAAAATGTTATTGTAAAATGTAGCTTGAATGTTTTTAAATTTGTGGGCCTCTGTATGATAATGCTCCTGTGATTCGAAAAAATAACAGAGGGGTGTAACTCATTAAAGAGATTTGAGGTAAGCAAGTAGTCTAATAGGGTGACCTGGTGGTCTAGGGATAAGGTGTTGGAATTCTGTGCTGGGTTCCGGGGTTCAACCCTCGGTCCCGGCACAGATTTATCTGATTGCCAAACCCTTCCTTCACCTATGACAAGACGTGTATTAATCCCAATTTGTGAATATGTGGAATGCCAAGCCTCCACCGTGGTTCGGATCTCCCGTTAAACTGCAGGTCCTCCATTTCATCTCGCAATCACCCTAACATTATACATTAGCGTAAGTGCGTATAGCCCAAACGGGTAGTAAGACGCAGTACTACTAATAATAATAATAATAAAGCTAAGTAGTCTTAAAAGGCATAACGGTAACAACGATGGTTGATTTTATTTTGTTAGACACTTTAAGGACATATACCACAAATGTAATAAATGATTACGTGAGAAAATTGCTGATGAAAAATGTGTAAGGTACCCTATTACATTTCTAAGTCTTTCTTCACTTAAAACACTTTGATTTGTTTCAATTTTATTTACTTACACCCCACACCCCCTATATTATATAAAACAACAACCGGTACTGTAGTTAGATAAATATTAGGGACATAAGATAAAATACTCAAAACTAACTGTGAACCTAAAGAGTAATAATTTATTATTTTCGCACCTTCCTCTTTCTAAGTGATACAACCCTGCAGAATATAATGGATCACGGACGGCTCTGTAATAAATGCATGATAACGACGCATTTCAGAAGAATATCTTCTTAAACTTTAATTTGATTACTGTTATATTTTAAACGGATTAAAAAAAAACTAACAATGCACATAAATGAATGTTTTTACCATCTTCTCCTAAACTTAATGTGTTTGTTTGCATCTTGCTTAGGGCAAGGGAATAAAGAGTAAATAAAACGGAAATGCATAAAAAATTCCAGTGAAGATGAAGACTATATTTTCCAGTTTTAATTTCCGTCGTAATTCAGGTGGCCAGTAGATACATAGACACAAAGAACTGCTGCATGCATATTATTAGATAGTTCTCTCCCTTTTTGTATATATAGATATACATAAACACACCCACACACACATATATATTACACTGCTACAAGGAGCATTTGTAGAATATATCGACTACTTGAGCTTGAAGTCAACTTATGTCGCTTGATGAGAAATGTAATCCATTGAAAGTAAGCTACAGTAGCCCATGGCTTCTTTGGCGCTGACTGACAGCTCACAGATTATGGCTTTGAAAAATTACCAGACCAAATTATGTATCCCTACGCCGAACCATATGATCTGCAAAAACATGTGTTTAGCAGCTGTCACTTCTGACAGTCATAATTTAGGTATATACCTAAATGTTGACTATCAGAAATCAGCTGTGAGCTGTCAGTCAGCACCAAAGAAGCCACGGGGCTACTGTAGCTGAATGAGTGTTCATGAAAGAAAGTACTTTACCTTGCTGATAAGTCTCTGTGAACCAGTTCTAAACACTCTAAATACTTCATTCCAGAAGCGATCTGCGTTGCAAGATAGATTAAACATCCGTAACTAAAACAAACGAGAAAAACAATTGGTGGATACACAATCATAAGTGTATTTGTTAATTACATCAATTATGCTAACTATATTAGATCAATAATAAGTTTTTGAAGCTATTACTGATTTATAAATATCATTATTAAAAGCAAAAATATTTTTGGAGAGCTTACTCTATTTCTAGATAAACGAGAAATAAAATATGTATACATTTATCAACTAAAGATAAAACTAACCAATACTTATTTTTATTAAGACTCCGTCTCACCTCACAGATAATACCCAAACGTTGGTGTCATTTCCATCAAATGAACCTTATCCAACAGATAAAAAAGCTACTAGTACCACTTTCATGTTACATCAAGTCATGCGAACTCCAGCTGTAACTTTTGATATTTATTATTAATATCTATTAAATAACTCTTAGTAACCTTGACATGTTTTCCATTTTAGTTGCAAAAAAAAAGCTTGTAGTTCCTAAAAGTAATTTTATATGAAAATTGGAATGTATATAGTACAGTTGTATGTTTGTTCTTGACGTGGAGAAAATATATGAAATCACATTAGTAAATAAATTAGGCTATCTCCCTCGACCAGGGATAGAACCACAATCCACCACTTTGGAATCAATTGAAACCTACAGGGTATGTATTGAATATTATTTGACGAGCCAGGGTTCAATATACAGCCAAGCTTACTGGGATCAGTTATGTCTTTCAAAACTTTGTTTGTTTTTTATCCTTACTTGAGGCGGATACTATATAATTTTCTTAAAATAGGCAGTTATCTTTTCATCACTCAGAATAAATAGTTTGAGTCGTGTTACAACGAACAAAGACTAATTGTAAATATATTTGTCAGCACCACATGGAAACGAACTAAATCTCCTTTGATATGGTGTCGATTATTCTATACTTGTAACGTGGTGAAGGTCTGTCATTGTTAACAATGCAGAAAGCTAAATTTTCTAGGGAGGGTCCACTAGAAAATCTTACTATAACTTTAGCCAATAAAGGATTTTATGCCGGGGGTAGTCCGTTCTCCCCTAACCCCCCCTTTTCAACATTCTTGGACTCATTATCTTATAGTATTACTAGTCGACGAATACATTTAAGAATTTACCGTATACTATAATATTTTATAACATTATTAAAGTGAATAGAGCTACCAAACTATCAATAACAAAGCTTTGTTATGTGTACCAAAAATTAAACATTTTTATCCTCCAAATAATATGCGGGTCAACAATTAAATAGTTTTATCTTCCTCATAAAGTGGGTTCTTTTTCATTTATATATTATGAAACAGTAAAATTTCCCTCGTATGTATTTTTTAGTGTTAACATAGACTCACTACTATTGTATATATCCTTTCATATTCCCCAGTTCCCAGGTTAAAAAACAACATATTACGACCACATACTGCAAGCACTTTCGACGCTTATAACCTTACATGTTACCTCCTCAAACATCAAAACCACACTCATTCTTTTTTTTCCCTTTAACTATTTTTTTTTCTGCTTCGGAATATGGGAAACACCATAAAACTCCTTATTTCCTTGGGTCGTAAGTTATAACATCCCATCATACGGAAGACTTAACTTCGGGAGAGTCGAGGGGAAGAAACAGGGTGGCTTTTCCTCGGTTACCTTTTGATCAGATCTAACTTTTCCCACAACTCCTGTCTCTGTCTTCGATCATTAATTATTAAATTCATTTCTCTCACCCTTAGCGCTCTCTCATTTTTTTTTTCTTTCTAGTTTTCCTCTTCCAATGTCCAATGTCTCGACTCTTCTGTGGAACCTAGATCTCCCGCGGTACTAGGACGTCCTCGAAATTGGCTTCTCGCCGAGTGGAAGGTAATTTAGTGTTTTTTAGGGTTAGAGGNATAATTTATGGGGGGGGGGGGGGGGGGGGGGGGAACGACGAGGGAAGGGAATATGAGTTAGATTCTATAATATGTCTTCGGCCTCGTAAAATGTGGTTTTATGGGTGGAGAAATGTAACGTAAGGTAAACGACATGAAGTCTGGTTTAGGAAGGGGTATGCACACACTGCAATGCAATTTAACGGCGTCACTTCATCCCTCCAAGTGTTTTTTTTTACCGGTAACGAACACAGGCGAGGTTGTTGTGTCCAGAAATAAGTTTACATGTGGTCCGCAGTGAGGTAGTTTTGAAATGTTCTTAACAGAAATTTGATCTGATGAGCAGAATTTCTAGACCGGTTGTTGAATTTTCAATAAACGTAACGATGCTTAATTTTATCTTTGAATTTGAGCAGAGTAAAATTGTTTTATATGTTCCAACGTTGGTATTTTTATTAATTAGAAATGTGTTTAAAAATAGTAACATTGGGTGGTAACGTCTATAAGCCAAATGAATCAGTTCAAATTAAAATGTTAAATTAAGCATCGTTACGTTTTTCGTTAATTCCGTAACTGTTCAAGAAATCCTAAGCATAAAATAATATTTAGGTTTAAGATATTAATTCGAATAGACCTCACTGCCAACCCATTAAACTCCTCACGTGATTGTAAACTTATATCTGGACACGCCAACTTTATATGTGGTCATTATGGTTAATAACGAGCTTGGTGGATGTAGTAGATATAACGACCACTTCAGTCATATTTTCAATGTTCATGAAGGAGCAAGATTAGGTGAGGTTATCGAAATCCATACTGCAGAACCACTAGTCTCAAATACAAGTATTAGTGAAGTCAAAGAAGCTATTAGAAAGTTAAAGACTCATAAAGCTCCAAGTGTAAATTCAATTCCAGCAAAGTTAGTAAAGCTAGGTTGTGAAATGTTGGTAATATAAATTCATAAAATTATATATTTCACATAGAACCATAATTCATTAGCACAAGAATGAAAAGAAAGTATAACAATATTCATTTTCAAAAAGGGAGATAAACGATAGTATAATAACTATAGAGGTATCTCACTATTACCAACATAATAGAAAATTTTACTTAATATAATTTTGAAGTGGTTGTAAACATGTAAAGAGAAAAAATTTGGGGATCTTGAGTCTAGATTTTGACGAAATAGATGGACAGCAAATTTAATTTTTATTAATGGGCAGATATTAGGGGAAAAAAATGAGGATACAATATTACAGTCCATCAATTATACATCGAGTTAAAAAAAAGTATATGATTCAGTTAAAAGAAACAAATATGAAATTATAGTTAATTTCGGGCCACCCCAAAAAACTGGTCAAGCTAATTGAGGTATGTTTGACTGATATGCGTGGAAGGGTACGTCTTGGATGTCACTCATCTATAAGATACTTGAGATATACATAATCGTTTAAAACACTTTTCCCATTTCATTTTAATCTAGCCTTAGTAAAGGCTATACAATTGGGGTTGATGCAAGAGAGTAGGGAAGGATTGACATTAAATGGCACAATGTGGCTGTTAGGATAGGAAGACGATTTATCTTTCTTAGGCAATAGTAAGGAAGCGGTTGCAAGAAATTAAAAATATTAGGGGCTAGTAAAGAAAGTGAAAGCTGAAAATAGTAAGTGATGATCACAGAGAGAACACAGATTGGTATCAATAATTTAGAGAACAAAATATCATTTGACATGGTTAATTAGTTAAAATATTAAGGAACAATTTTATATAGTAATAATTATACTAGAGCGGAAATTAGGAAAATAATATATTAGGGAAATTTATACTACTATTACTCGGTCAGTCACATATCCCCTGCTTTTAAGTGATGTCAGCTTAGAATATACAAAACGTTTTACTGGTTGTTTTTTTATGGGTTGACACGTGATCCCTTATTTTAAATGAAGAAAATAAATTAAGAGTGTTCAAAAATAAGGGGCTAAGGCAAATATTTCATACTTGGTTAACAAAAAAATAATGAAGATACTTGGGAGTGGAGGAGTTTAGATAATGATGAGGTCCTGTAATCATCACAATTCATTGTTTGAATAATCAAATCTCGCAGATTACGTTGGGAAGGCTAAGACCCAGATGGGAGGATAACATTAGAATGGACCTGAAAGAGATAGGTTGTAGTGAGGTTGACTGGATAGAACTATCTAAAAATAGGGCTAGGCGGCGTACTTTTGTAAATCCAGGAATGAACAATCACGGTACTAATTCTATGTAATTAGTAAGTAAAAAACAAAGGAGTTTAAAATGTCGACCTCAGTGGTCAATGAATAAATGATCTCCTCTTGCATAGCCCGATGTTCTTGGGTTAAAACCCAGTCGAGGCCAACGAATTTTTCTTGAACGACCAAAATTTGTATCACAACTTTCTTTGGAGAGAAAGTAAAGTCGTCGGTTCCAATTTCCATTGTGGCATATAAAAGATCCCTGGAAGGGATGTGAAAGTACCTTAATGGTATAAATTGATGGGCTCTTTCTCGCTCTCTCGAAGAACTTACTCTAGTTCTCCATGCAAGTGTCGGGAGTTAGCATCAGTAAGGGAATCCAGCTGTTAAGCAGCTCCCCCAAATTAAATATGACAAGTTATTGTGACACCAGTTCGACTAAACGAGACTAGCTTGCGTGTAAACAGTTACTAGTGGCGTTACTGTATTTGCCTTTTTTTCTTTATTTCATATAATAACCTAGCTGGTGTGCCCATTTTTCACACGGACAGTCTATAAGTTAACTTTTATTGTTAGTATATATAATTACCCACAGGAAAAAGTAACCAAGTCTAAGATTATGTTTAGATATTAATCATTTATTGGCTTAGATTGTGATGCAAAACGCGAAACTTAGGCTGTCTAATAAACAATATCAAAATATATATTTAACCCGGACGTATGTTTTTATATAAAATTTCTTTTGAATCTCTAGTTATGACTACTGTGTAAACAACATTTGAATTCTTTCTTTTTGTTTCTAGTAAAAACAAAATCAAAACAGTAACACAGAATAAATAATTGGATATTAAAGAGCTTAAATAAATTAATGTTATATCGTAACAGTTTACAGTTTAAAGATGTAATTAAACATTTACAGCGTTTCTGGCCTAGTTCGATCCACCATATTAAATTTAGTTTACATACCTTTTTTTTTATAAAACATTTTATTAATACGTACCATAGATCCAAATTTTAAATTTCTAGGATGTTTAAAAGTGTTCGAATACCTCATGCTGACAGATAAATATAATGACTATATTGAATAAGGATATTGAACATCCAGTCTTACTCTTTTTTATATAATTTCTTATTTTACAATATCAAGATAACCAAGGCAATCCTTAAACAGATATGTCAACCAATAAATTTTAAAAACCATCTTAGAAATGAAACAGTAATCAGCCCATAAACTGAGTGCACAAAGAAAACGCAATATTTGCCAAAGAGCGATCATAAAAGATGATAAAATCAGTTATATACGTTGATATAAAAACCAATAGGAGAAATAGCATCACAATTTAACAAAGAGAATAAATGAAATAATAGGCTGTTAAACTACAGATTGGTTCCTGCAATTATATGCCCAATTTTGTTTTTATAATACTACAACAAAAATCTAATAGTTTATTAAAAAATTGTAAACCTTCTGTTTCTGTTCGTTTGAATGCTCATTTCAATGTATTTATTTGTATACATTTTGTCTATAAAATTGTATCTTTGTCTACTTATGTGAATATATTTATGTATATTTATCTATGTCTCTATTTTTGTATTTACATATTTATGTGTGTTTATGTACGTGTATATACCTATGCATACATGTATGTACAGTCGATTCGTTATTGAAGTGGTGGTAACTGAACGCTAGTGGGTGGATTTTTATTGGAAACTTTTGTTGAAAGTGAATAATGTTAACCTATGTAGAAATAGTTATTATTTCCTTACTAATACTATATTTTCAATCAAAACTGTTATCAAAAGCTTGTAATAATACTTCCATAAGGATTACTTTAACATATGAGAAGATTAGATGGACAGGCAGGGTGACATATGAAGACGTCCTAAGAATATAGGGTGAGAAGAGAACCATTTAGGATGTGATTATTCGGTACAAAGCAAACTGGATCGGACATATACTTAGGAGGAACTGTCTTCTGCACGATGCGATGGAAGGCAAGGTTGAGGGAAAGACTAGCTTAGGAAGAAGGAGGATTAAAATATTAGATGATTTGGAGGGAAAAAGAAAATTATGGGAGCTGGAAGAGGAGGCAGAGGATAGGATGCATTGGCGGTCTAAGTTCACTGACAAAGAAATGGACCTGTCGTAAGACAGAACACCTAATAATAATGATTTTAATAACTTATTGAAAGAACAAAAGTTCAATATTCATGGTTCCTGTGCACGAAAATGTGCACCTCGAGCCCAGAATTGTGAAATTTTGATTAAAATATTTTAATTAATTAAAAACAGGAAAAATGAAGAAATACTAACGCAGCTAGAAAGCTTTACTCCTCCATTTCATATAATTTGTTATGTCGTTTGGTGGCCAAGGAAGTTTGGTTGCCATGGAGAGAAAAAATTGCTATAATGTCCAAAAATGACCAAAATATCAAAAAAGGCAAATGGGCACAAATCATCAAGAGTGGCAAAACCCAAAAAAGGGGGGAAATATTAGAGTGGCAAAAAGAGAATAATTAAAAAAATGGTGTGGTAGTTAAAAAAGGAGTAAGAACATGTAAAAAGATTAAAAAGCCATAAAGGAACCAAAAGGGGTAAAAAGAGTAAAAGGATCGTAGGGTACAAAGCGTAAACGGCTTGGAAAGGGTAAAGAAGATGAAAAAAGATATAAATGGTAAATAAGGTAATAAGAGATAAAAGGGATAAAATTGTAACCCTTTAGGGTAAAGAGGGTAAAAAGTTTAAAAAGGTGTTACCAGTGAAAAAAAAGTGGAATGGGTAAAATAGTTAAAAGGATAAAATGAATAAAAAAGGTTAAATGGGGTGAATGCGGTAAACAATTCTAAAATAATTTTGAGTGGATTTAATTACAGCCCTCTAAGAACCAATTATTTACGCTGTGATACTCTTCTTTCTTTTTTATTAGCACAGACAGGCAAAGAGTTCAGATATTGTGTATAGAGAAGTTATAGCTTTATCTTCAAAAGAAATGTCAGATTTTAAAACGTGTTCGGATTATATGTATATTTTGACATTGTGTATTAGTCTACTTACTTTCGCGTTTTGTATCACAGTTTAAGCAAATTTGGGATTAATATTTAAACATTGTTTAAGATTTGCTTGCTATTACCTGTGGTTTATTTTATATACTAAAAACAACAAAACTATTTTATAGATTCCACGTGCGAAGAACGGGTACACCAGCTGTTTTTTTTAATAAAGTAACAAGATCAAATTTAAGCCTTCTAAAATAACATTTCATTGCGTTATCTCGTCTATAACGCTTGTAAGCAACCATGTATTTTTGTATTAAAGAATATTAAACTTATTTTACTTAAGTACTATTCAACCACAGTTGAATTACACACTACTAAGACATTAGGCTCGAATTTTATTAGCTCCCCGCTGAATGGTTGGGTTTTGGGTGGTGAAGAATTTAAATTCCGGCTAAATGCTCTGTTTCTTCATCCTATCTTCGATGTAATGTGGGTGCAATATTTCAATTCAATTCTTCACACTTTTATCCTTGAACCTTTGTATGAAACAAATTAATAAGTACTTAACATAAACATTAATTAAATTCTCTACTGAACAACATTTTTTTTTTTTTGCCTAATCCATTTTAAAGAATAATAACTAGGCATATAGTTAATCTACGTTCATCTCATATAAATAAAATAGTATTCTCATCTATATCCTGTTAAATATATATTATGGTCACTTAATAAATATTATTATAAAATATACATCTACTTCAATTAAACACATTAAATCTAACATTTAAATAACAAAATGTATTACATTACTACGGTAGCATACGTCACTACTTTTGTGCTTGATTATTCCGAGGGTAAAATTCGGTGAGCCAAAGATAAATAAATAAATAAATAAATAAATAAGAGAGGTTTTCAGTCCTTTCATGGAGTTAATTCTTTTCGCGTCAAACTCCAAATGGGTTAATCGTGTACAAGCCGTAAGAGGATTCTCACTCGTCTGCTTTGCATGCAAAACTCTTTGGTGTGTATGTGTGGAGCCGGCGCTGCTGTTGCTTATTGATTACTGCAAGCTCCGTTAGACGGGGAGAGAAGGGCAACCAATACATATATCAGTTAAAGAGGAGGGGTTCGTAAGAATGGAGAGTTTCGGGAGCGATCCTTAAGGTGGGATGGAAGGGGATGAGAGAAAAAGACAGTGTTTTTTTGCAGTTTTTACGGTAAAACATTTTTTTTTTTTGCCAAAATAATTAAAATATTGCTCCAGTATAAACATAGAATTTAATTTTATTTACATGGTGAACTAGAAATTTCTTGAATATCTGTAAAAGATGTCCTGAAATTTGATGACAAATTTTTCTCTTCTTAAAAGAGTTTGTCAGCTAATGTTCATAACAGATATTCAACAACTGTTGATATCATCATGTTAAGAAAATTAAACTCTATCTTTGTACTGGAATAATATTTTATCTTTTTCAGCATCGCGTCTTACTACCCGTTCGGTTTATACGCATTTACGCTAATGTGTAGTGGTAGGGTGATTGTGAGATGAAATGGAAGACCTACAGTTTAACGTAGGATCCGAACCACGGTGGAGGCCTGGAATTCCACACATTCATACGTTGTGATTAATACACGTCTTGTCAAAGGTGAAGGAAGGGTTTGGCAATCAGATAAATATGTGCCGGGACCAAGGATTGAACCCCGGACCCCAGCACATAGGTCCGACACCTTACCCCTAGACCACCAGGTCACTAGCACCGCATCTTACTAATCGTTCAGATCAGGTGCCTATTTACCAATTACTCAAAGTGTTAGGAATGAGGAAGGCTTAATATAAAGGAAATGTACCCGCATTTGCTTGGAAGGAGAGTGAAAAACCATTTAGTAGAAACCAGCCTCGGTACACCCAACTGGGCTGGAACCTCGATCTCCCTGTCCTCTATTCCAATAGTAGAGCCTTAGACCATGCGGCCAACTAAGTGGGTGAGAGGTGCTTTTAAAATGGGGGATAGTCACGTGTAGGCCTACCTTACACCAGGCACCTACATCGGCGGATCCGTGGAATAAACGTCAAGCTCGTCTAGTCTTGGTTTTCTGGGCATGGAGAGGTCAGGGTTAGAATATCGGCATATATCCTCTAAATTATATCTTATTTATTCCTAAACGATTAGGGTAGTTAATTTTAGATAGCCCGGACGGGTACCTTAAATTAAACCGTGGTTAGAAATTACAAAAATTAATAAAACCACTTTCATATTTGATAAACTCAAAATAATAAAAGTTTTGCAGTTATTACTTCGACAGCTAAATGCCACCCAATTCGGTGGCCGAACAGTCTAAGGAGTCGCTCGCGTCTTAGACCGGCCTGATTATGACGAGGATATCAGGGTTCTGAACCTGGTCGGGCATTAAGAGGGTGTTTTTTCCTAAATGGTTTTCCACTCTTCTTCCAAAAAAATGTGAATATATTACATCTAAAATGCTTTCTTCCTCCGTTCATACTTCACTAGAATAATTAACGAATATGCGTATAGTCTTAACCGGTAGTAGGACGCGCTGGTAATTAAATATATATCTATATAAAAAAATTGTGATTAAAATAATTATAATATATTTAATTTAAATCAATATTGGCTGCGGAAAATATAGTTGTATCTTCGTATCTTATTTTCATACCGCGATTCTTCTAAATTAAGTTGTATTTTAATACTGCACCAAGCTACACACATTTAATTACATTTATTTAGAATGCATGAGACCAACAGAATTTAAATGAAAAGTACCCAAATTTGCGAGTAGGGAGAGTGAAGGAAGTATTTTAAAATAAACACAATGAGTGCATACAGCCGAGTTTCAAACCTTTTCATCCCCGTCATCAACAACCCATAATATCTTATGAACGTGACAGTTCTACCACGTGTTTACTTATAATAGGCAAGTTATGTTTCTTAAAAACGTTCTACACTTACACACACACACACACACACACACACACACACACACACACACACACACACACACGTTAATTTAAATGATATAGCGTGGTTTATTGCCAAGTTAAGAAGAACTTGTTTAAACTGCTACCATATGTTCTCATCACTCAGTAGAACACACATCAGTCACACATTAAAAAAAATACATCCACATGTGTGGTATACAGATCAGAGCCTAACTATGTTTGATTGATAAAATGAAAATCAAGTGAATATTAACATATCATAAGTGCAACTATAACAAGCTCTACCTTTGAATTTAGAAAACATTCTGATAGTTGAGAAAAGAGCGAATAATATACTAAAGAAAATAAAATTTAAATTGTTTGGAAAAAATATTATTGTCATTATTATTTATTATTAAAAGAAGTGTTTATTTAATAAAAAAAAATACTAAAAATAGTTGGCACAAGGTTCAGAAAACCAGTCAAGTAAAAAGTATATACATTATAAAATTAAATCTACAGGTTGATAAATCATACGATATCAAATGTAATGCAACGTAACATACATTAAAAAAATTTGATACAACTTAAGAATGATAAATATATTGAAAGAAATATTTGAGGTTAATTACGAATATGAAAAAGGTAAAATCGGTGTGACGTGTGCGTCACGAGGTAACAGCTGAGATTTACTGAACTCCCTATGGGAGGGCTCCGCGTCATTATTGACGTCACTTGTGTAGGAGTCAGTGGATCAGTCCTTCGGACGGCCACTCGTCTTTATGGTGGTATTAAACGTAAGAGGTGTTCGGATCTCAGTTTTGTATCGAAGTGTTTGTATGTGTTATGAATCAGCTTGGACTAAGAGGCCATCAGCCCAAGTGGATTGGTGAAATGTAAAGATTAGTGTGTGTTAAATGATGGCTATTGTTCTTGTAATAAAAATGGTCATTCATTGAATAACCTTAAGTAATGTCCTTAATTTTCGGGGGTTACGCGTCGAGTCAAGGCGATCGTCAGTTTCTGCTGAAACAGACTAAGTTTTCGATGAAGGTAAAACGCACCCGTCTATTTTTGACGTTATGTGTTATGAGAAGTTGTCATAAAGTGTTTTGGGTGTTAGTTGAATTATATCCGGGATATTATCGTGATAACTCTTTGTTTATTCAATAACAAGGGAAGGGTGACCTGGCAGTCTAGGGGTAAGGTGACAGACTTCTATGCTGGCGGCCGGGGTTCAATCCTCGGTCCCGGCAAAGATTTATCTGATTACCAAACCCTTCCTTCACCTCTGACAAGACATCTTGTGAATGTGAGGAATGCCAGGCCTCTACCGTGGTTCGGATTCCACGTTAAACTGTAGGTCCTTCATTTCATCTCAAAATCACCCTACCATTACACATTAGCGTAAGTGCATATAACCCGAACGGGTAGTAAGACACGGTCCTAATAATAATAAAAATAATAATAATAATAACAACAAGGGAAACCGGATCTCAGTTCCAAATCAAACGGTAGACACAACTAGGCACGTCCTAGTTTGGGTTTTATAAGTGTGTTAATTACACAATGTACGCTACCTTTACTAAAAATCATCTTTGTTGATTGAACATTTATTTTAAGATATCAGGTTGACTAACTCCGGTGGCTGCATGATCTAAGGCGCTACTCTCGCAGTAAACTAGACTGGCGATGATGGGGAGATTGAGGTTTGAATCTTGGTCGCGTGTACTGAGGGCGATTTTTCAAATATGGTTTTCCAAACACTCTCTCTCCTCGCAAATGCGGTTACACTTATAGCCATCTTCATCCCTGAAACCATCAGCGTAATTAGTTCATTAGCGTAAAACCCGAACGGTTAGTAAGATGCTGCGCTAAAAATAAATTAGGTTTCTCTGATGTACTTATAATTACCAAACTGGATGTGATTTTCAATTAATTGTTCAACGATTTTGGTGAGAAGGAACTTTTTAGAAAATATAAACATGTTATTTTGCTGTCAATTTTGACATTGTTTTACTTACCAGTCATATTTCACAGGTATTGACAATACAGAATGCACCATAATGTGTGTGACCTATTTCAGTGGTGGACAGAATACACCAATGAGAAAGTGCATATAAACGTGTGTCCCATTTGACCATTATTCCGAGTTACCGTCATGTTTATAGACTACTCCAGTAATGTGGAGCTGCTTAACATTATATGAAGTGCTCAAATTGGCCACATTCATTCTGAATACAAGCTTGCAATCATTGTGTAGTAAAATGCCGCACTCTTTCAAAAATATCAGGTATATATAACAACCAAGAATAATCGACAGAACATACCTGGTGGACAGGAGTTCGGAAACAAAATCAAATGGGAGACATGTTAGTATTAACATTTTTCATTGCTTCTGGGTCTCCTGTCCACCACTGAAATGGGCCCCATCTGTTACGGTACACCCTGTGTATATGAAAAGTTGAAGTCAGAAAATCGCATTATCTAACGTATTGAATAGTTTTAGTAACTTTTATAGATCTCAAAAATGTTCATTCTTATCAACATAGGTGTGTTGAGTTTGTACTTGTGTTTAGCATTGTTCTACTCAATTTAAGAATGTATTTGCTCCTCTCTCTTAGAAAGGTAGGATTTCTAATCTCGCCTGGGTGCATTAATGGGCTGTTTCCTACATATAGATTTATTTGTTTATTTCCCATTTTCTTTCTATTCTTACACAAGTCAATATTTCTTATAAGCTAATTTCATACTCTGATACATTTAAAAACTACACTTGGACACGGAAATTGAACCCGGGATCTTTGACTTAGCCCACAAATGCTCTATCAATGAGCTATCCAGGGATAATTCCGTGTTGAGAGTCATTCTTCACAAATATTTGAAGGCAGTCTGTAATTGAGGTGGGATACTATCGGTTATTAAGAGCTATCATTGATATCACAGCCACTGGTGACTCGGTTGTCGCTTTTATGCCGCCAATAGTATAAACAAATGATACCTTCTATATTAACCTACTACTACTTACTCCTAGATTAAGTATTTAACAGCTTTTGTGATATATTTGCCACTACAAAAATCTAAGAATACTGAAACTGTATCGTTACGAAGATATTTATTTTAAATATACATTTTGAGAGATCTATCTGTTCAGTCAATACACCAAGTTTTATTTATTTCTAGTATTAAGTTTATTATTAACAACGATTTGTACAAAGATTGTTTATGTGTTTTAAAACTATTCAAAAACTAACTTAAAAAATAATTATTAGAACATTCAAATACATTTATTCCTATATCTTTTATCCTTGTAATTTATTTTTATCCAAAGAGCGACAAGATAAAATCATGTACATTTAGTTTACCTATGAAGGTAGCAAGTTTTCACCATGGTTCAACTTATAAGTTAGGGTCATCTTTGACCCGTTCAAGGTAAGACTGTCAGCATTAACCGTGGGCGGCGATTATCTCTATGGTCTCCAATATAGCCTTATCTTCTAAGCTGCACCACAATAGGTATAAGCAAATTAATCTTTCTACATTTCAAAGTTAACGAAATGTACTAAAACGTATATAAAATCTAATGTAAGAGTTAGGTTAAGATACCTTCATCGGTGGGCGCGCAGGCTTGTCGAAGATGGAAAGTTATTGAGAGTGGCTTTCTCCGAAATGGTTTCCCTTTCTTACTACCACGCAAATGCAGATGCATTTACTATGAGATACCTGATTCAGTGGTCAAAAGGTCTAAGGGCTCAAGGGGTCACTCGTGGTAGACTGGTCTGCTGATGATGGGGAGATCGGTGATTGAACCTCTGTCGGGTCTATTGAATGTAAAATTTTCCTAAATGGTTTTACACATCTCGTTCCACGCAAATGTGGGTATACTACCTCAAAAATGTTTCCTTTCTCATTCCCACAAAAGTAATAAGCACATATGCGTACAAATTGAACAGGTAGTAAAACGCTGAGCCAAAAGAAAAATTATAAATTATACATTTTATAAATCCCTAGGCTATTTTTGTCATAAATTAAAACTCGGTGAACCCAAGTAAGCTACATTAATAAATACATTTAACATGGTTTGCTCAGGTACAGTTCAATCTTCATAGGAAGGAACTTTATTTGTTGGATAGAAAAGCTACCAGATCTACTTTCGCGTATTATTATTATTATTAGCACCGCGTCTTACTACCCGTTCGGGCTATACGCGCGCTAATGTGTAATGGTAGGGTGATTGTGAGATTAAATGAAGGACCTACAGTTTAACGTGGAATCCGAACCACGGTGGAGACCTGGCATTCCTCGCATTCACAAGATGTCTTGTCAGAGGTGAAGGAAGGGTTTGGTAATCAGATAAATCTTTGCCGGGACCTGGGATTGAACCCCGGCCGCCAGCATAGAAGTCTGACACCTTACCCCTAGACCACCAGGTCACCATTCGCGTATTCATACGTCAATTCATCTGATCTGCAGATTTTACTTTTTGTAGATATTTCCAAGAAAAACTGTTTAAATAACACTAATAAAATAGTGAAATATTGTCAAATTTGGCCGAAAAAAGAGTTTGTATTTTCTAAAAGGTACTTACTATGAAAATTTGACTTTATATGTATTC
The DNA here is from genome assembly GCA_901482245.1 of Timema douglasi. Classification (NCBI taxonomy): domain Eukaryota; kingdom Metazoa; phylum Arthropoda; class Insecta; order Phasmatodea; family Timematidae; genus Timema; species Timema douglasi. The sequence goes on from CABEEJ010000061.1 coordinate 40,723, forward strand.
TACTCCATAGTAACTAAGCGCAAGCTATTCACTCCAGCGGAAACAACAAACTTTGAGCTCCGCGTTACGCATGTGCGATAAAAAAAAATTAGTGAGCTGGGGTTAGTCCCGTGGTTCGTTGCGGTCAATGGTATTAATTACGTCCGCCTCATAGCCGGCTGACCTGCATCATCGTCAGAGGGAGGCATCAGGCGGTTAGTTGGTTCCCATGGCCGGCAAGGCTGTTTGGAGCGTGGATTATACACGCCCTTTGCCCGTCAGATTCGGTAAATGCCGGCCATTTACAGCGGCTTAGCACCCATTCAAATTAACACCTCGATGTTCGTGTGTCGGAAACTCTAATTTGAGAAACTTAGTCAACAAGATAAATAGATCAATTAAAAAAAACTTAATAAATTAAATACTATGCCTTCACGTTAAAAAGAGCGTGTAGTTTTTTTAATACACCCATTCATCTATCTAAATGTCTAACTAGCCTACAATAAATAAATACGGTACGATAAATGTGGAGCTTAAAGGAAACTTACCTGCATTAAAATGTGGAGATAGGGTGGCAAAAGATTTAGGAAAAAACGCCCTCAGTACCGGGTGTGCCATACCAAGATTCAAACTACAACCTCCTCATCAGAGTTGTACAATAATAGATTAGTGGGATGCCCCAGTCCATGTGACCACCGATGCGGGTGGCAAAGAATTGTATGTTATTTTAATCTTATATATTAATAGAATAACGAGTTTGTATGTCTGTCATGAGCATTGCGCGATATCTATCGTAAGCAGAGGGCTGAAATTTAAAAATTAGTGGCCTTTGTGCACAAACATGTGCACCTTGGGGCTGGAATTTTAAATTTTTGATTTGACTATTTTTCATTTAATAAAAACTGTACCAGAAGAAATAAAATGACGACATCATTTTTCTGTCTGAAGCAAAGAAAATCGGGTTTTTTTCGGGTTAACCACGCAAATATTTTTTATAAGATATATATATATATATTTGAGTGTCGAGGGTAGTGGTAGGGAGGGTATTGGGAATTTTGACTGGAATGATGTGGTTATTAATTATTACTTATTGGCTCTACACTCTCCACGTAGACTGTGGTGTAATTCCTTTAGTTTTTATCTTCCTTCTCTCTACCCTAATAATGAAAATATCCGGATATATTGAATGGTTACTAAAAGATGCGCACACACTTACACACAAACAACACTTTTGAACGAATTATTTTGTTATAAATTTGGAAGGTAGCATTATGAAATGCATTCAAATAAAAATTGAGGAAAAATGGCAAAACCACAAAAATACCCCCTCTCCCCCCAACTTTAGAGCATCCAGCAGAAGCTTGAACCTTAACCTTCCATTCCCATTAATACATTATATCTTGCGATTGACGCCTAAGACCAAGGGTTCCCAAATTTTTAGAAGGAAGTATCCCTTGCAAAAAATTAAAATTCTGGAGCTGGAATAAAACTGTTTGCACTAATAATATGAACATTTAATTAGGACGGTTAAATTGTACAACTATAAAAGTATAAAACAAAAGGAAAACATCTTTAGCACATTAAATTTATTCATATTTTAAAAATTGACAATATTAATTACTGATGCTATTTTATAGAGTATAAAACAAATAATGAATAATATAAAATTGCCTCACAGAACCTAATATAAATATGGTGGAGCCTAAGGGATCCGTGGAGCACAGTTTGAAAAAGGTTGCCTTAGTCCTATTTTATTTACACTAGTACAATTATTATTGGCACAATACCCGAGACAAAATTTTATCTCACACCTTTATTTTTCGAAACACAATATTAAAATATATATTTAAAATGGTATGTTTTCGATAGTAAAATAATAATTCAATTTAAAGATACAACCAAAACCATTAAATAATTTGATTCCTGACTTTACTTACATGTATTCATACATCAAGTCATGTGATCTGCAGCCGTTACTTTTGGTAGATATTATCAATATATATTATGTTGAATGCAAAAAACAAAATACTTAATAAAAGACTCTTTGTCTTAAAATTTGATTATATTTCTTAATTTTATTTTGTATCATCTATTTGGTATCACCCCCCTCCCCCCCAACCACCTTTTAGCGACCATATTTGGTAGTGTTAATGTTTGTTTAAAGGCTCTTGCTATGAAAATTGGCTTGTATCTCGTACCTGAGCAAAGATCCCCCCTCCTCGGCCTCCATCCCTTGCAGCTGTAACAACTGATTAAAGGCTCTTCCTATGAAAATTGGCCTGTATCTCGTACCTGAGCGAAGATCCCCCCTCCTCGGCCTCCATTCCTTGCAACTTTAATAACTGATTAGAGGTTCTTCCTATGAAAATTGGCCTGTATCTCGTACCTGAGCGAAGATCCCCCTCCTCGGCCTCCATTCCTTGCAACTGTAATAACTGATTAGAGGTTCTTCCTATGAAAATTGGCCTGTATCTCGTACCTGAGCGAAGATCTCCCCTCCTCGGCCTCCATCCCTTGCAGCTGTAACAACTGGTGAAAGGCTCTTCCTATGAAAATTGGCCTGTATCTCGTACCTGAGCGAAGATCCCCCCTCCTCGGCCTCCATCCCTTGCAGCTGTAACAACTAGTGAAAGGCTCTTCCTATGAAAATTGGCCTGTATCTCCTACCTGAGCGAAGATCCCCCCTCCTCGGCCTCCATCCCTTGCAGCTGTAAGGAACTGGGGCAGATCCCCCAGTTCGGAGTGCTCCTGCACAGCGCACAGCGGTTCTTCCTGGCTGCACACCCCGACTATCCTGGCGAGGTTAGTGTCCCTCAGGCTCGCTAACCAACTCGTCTCGCGGAGAAACTCTTGTCTGCAAGCAATAAACCCCAACAACATCTTAACTAGAACTTTATCCGAGCGTGATTGTTGCTGTTACACGAGGAAAATGTTAAATAAGCTCGAGAACTTTTGAAACTGGTTACAAACTGTTACATTAACTGTGTGTTAGATAAAACGATGTAATATATAGTATGTACTCATAAACTCTTGGAATGTCTGGAGTAACGCTCTATGTCCATCATTCGAGATGATACATTGATTATATATTTATTTTTAACGAATATTCATTGACCCTCATTAAACATAAAATAACCCGCTGCTGTGGTAGTATGGTCTAAGGCGCTAATCTCGCAGTTGATTAGACTGCCGAAGACGGAGATATTGAGGTTAGAATCTCGATCTGGTTTACAAAAGGTGGATTTTCAACAAAAAAATCCACTCTCTCTCTCACGCGCACGCTCTTCATGCAAATGCGGTTGCACTCCCTATAAATAAAACTTTTACTCTCCCTTAAACCATTAGCGTACTTAGTACATAAGCGTATAAAACCGAACGGGTAGTAAGATATAGTGCTAAGAAACCCACAGTCATTCTGCAACCTTTTTTACCTGGTTTGAAGATTCAATAAAGCTTTTAGAGTTGGTGCAATGAATCATTGCAGACATCCGACTGAGATTCGAACCTTGATCTCCCCGTCATCACAAGTTTAGTCTCCTGTGAGAGTAGCTCCTTAGACCATGCGGTCACCGAAGCTTGTATATAGATTGTTCTTATTGTTACTACAGTCTTAAAGATTTCTACTTGGATTTAAGCTGATATTATTCCTGGATGATCAAATTATAGTTTATAGAGAAAAATGAATAATATTTTCAAAAGTATTCTGTTATCATAGAGAGAATAACCATTGTTCAAGTGGTTTAAGATTTAAGTCTTGCAATATGTTAAAAAAAAACTTAAATACTAGACAAATTGCTTAGAATTTTAAATTCAAATCACTTGAAATGAGCTGTTAAACGATTTTTTTTTTTAAATCGAGCGGCCACCATATTGAAACGGATAACATGATTGAAAAACTATGTGAAATAATTGTTCGGTCTACGTTCCAAGAATGTCAATGCCAAACCTCGTTAAAATTGGTCAATGCATTTTACAGCTATCGCGGAACAAACATCCGAACAGTCAGACGAAATTTCAAGTGATCAATTGATATCAGGGCATCGCTACACTCGGTCAAACAACACAGTAAACAAAGTGGATTCAAATATGTATTTTATATCGATGGATGGATTTTCCTTAAAACAGTTTCACAAAACCTGATAAACTGTTGTTAGATAAGGTATTAACTATAAAATAACATATTTTAAATATGTAAACAATATTATATTTTTTCGTACGAACCTTGTGGCTTCACTGCATCCCCGCCAAAGAGATTTAACAACCACCAATTGCTTCTTGTGAAACGATGACGCACCGTATTCAGGAACTCCTTCAGCCTCGCAAAGATGAACCTGCGAGGCAAACCAAAAACAACACGTGCTTCAGTTTGTTGTCTTATTACTGTTATGTAATAGGTATTGATAACATCCATCAAACGTGAAAGACGAAGTATACAAAACTTGAGGTATGAATAAACAAAAGTATATATATAATTTTATAGCGTTCAGATAATTGATTTAAAATATGAAAATTGGTATGTGTTTATATGAGTCCATGTATGGGACATAAAATCCTCTCTGGAGTTAAATAAAAATTTATATTTGAATTTATCAGGACCTGAAATTTATAGGTTCAAACCCAACAGGGGTCGACGTAATTTTTCTTGAGCATTAAAATCCATAGCACAACTTCCTTCGCAGGGGAAGTAAAGCCGTTTGTTTCACGTCCATTTTTGCACGTAAAAGAACCCTGGAAGGTATGTGAAAATATCTTTCCCGGTATAATTGCTAGGTCCTTTGACCCTCGATCATAAAAATTCTCGTATGCTGATATAATCAGTCGGTTCAGGAAATTCAGTCGGTTCAGGAAAATCAGTCGGTTCAGAAATTGCACTCTAAATACCTCAAATTAATAAGATAAATAATAGTTAAGTAATCCGATACAATATTAGGTCTATAGACACTTCAAAATATGTTTAAGAAATAATAAGTCAAATATAAATTAAACCTTTACAAAATAGATGTACAGTACATAAGAACAAAGATGTTTTAAAACTTAATTGATAAAAGTAAAAGAAATTAGCCTTATGGATGGATTTTAAATCTATTTTTGATGTATGTATCGACAATTTTGTATAAACAAGATAGATTTTGAAGGTCAGTAATACAAGACGAAGAAATTACTATTTGTGAAGTTTTAGATAAACTCCTTCTCAGTATCCATTTTACCAAAAACTAAAACAAATTATACTGTTATTTATGTCACCTTAGTTCAGATAGTAGCACTTATGACTATTAGTCTACTGAAACCGGGTTCGAACTCCAGAGTAGTTGAACAATATCACAAGTAAAATTGAGGTTATCCTTTTAACACATTTATGATTGAATGTCCATAAGGCTGGTTATTTTGTCTGTTCCATAATAAAGCTAATTTGTAAGTTTTATATCGATCCAAGCAGTCATTCTTAAAAGGAAACGATCCATGTTAAGAAATTAAGCATTAAGTCATCTTAAAAAACCCTCAAAAACCTAGTAAAGCATTGTCCGGAAAAGTCATCTTGTATTACTAAATGAAAGTTGAACTAGGCGCAAAAACACCGGGAGAAAACTGTTGTTAGTATGTATGTGTACGACAAGTTGCATATTATAAGGCGGGCAGAAGTAACCGGATCACGAACGTGTAAGAGAGGTGAGCGCGCGTCAAATGCAACCGACCGATACTGTTGTGACAAAAGTCGACAAATGATGTCTCCCACCTAGAGTAATAATAATACTTAGCACCGCGTCTTAGGCCCAGTTCCATAGTCAAATCTAGTACGCCTCAGGTGCGTCGCTATACTAAGTACATGACGACACCTACCTGAACCAGAATGGAATGGGCCAGTTTCCTATGCGAGAACGGCCCATTCCATTCTGGTTTAGGTAGGTGTCGTCTTGAACTTAATGTAGCGCCACACTTGAGGCGTACTAAATTTGACTATGAAACTGGCCCCTACTACCAATTCGGGTTATACGCTTACGTACTAATTACACTACTGGGTTAAGAATTGGGAAGGTTGAATATGGAGGGAGTGAACCTGCATTTTCGTGGTGGGAGGATGGAAAATAATTTAGGTAAAACTACCCCAGCTCACCCAAACGAGATTCTAAACTCGATCACCCCGTCCTGGGCAGTCTATCTCAACACGAAACTAGCGCGTTAGCTAACTACGCCACTAAAGCGGGTCCCCCACCTAGAGATATGCAACTTCAATATAAAAGTATATATATATGTGTGTGTGTGTATGTATTCATATGTGTATCCCTGCGTTGTTGTACCTAGCTTCAACTTAAATTAGTAATAATAATAATAATAATTATAGCATCGCGTCTTACTACCCGTTCGGGTATACGCTTTTAAGTGCTAATTACGCCAATGGATTAGTAATTGGAAAGCTTGAATTAGAGGAAGTGAACCCGCATTTGCGTGGAAGGAGAGTGGAAAACCATTTAGGGAAGAAAACCTCAGTTCACCCGACCGAGATTCGAACCTCGATCTCCCCATCCTCAGCAGTCTAGATCAACACGACAAGCGCGTTAGCCAACTACGCCACCGAGGCGGGTAAATTAGTAATAAAATACGACTTTTCCGGACAATGTTTTACTAGGATTTATGTTTATTTCTGTCCACAGACGCTGTGATTTAAGTTTGGGAAGAGAGTTTAGAAAAACCCTGCTTATACAATTATTATTAAATTGGGGGGACAGTGTATAAAAGTAGTGTTTTTTTTTACATCCCCTCACTAAACACCCGGGATACGAATGTTGGTTTTGTTCAGTGTATGACTCGTCTTATGTTATACCAATTTTAAACCTATGTTTTTACTCGTAATATCCAACTCATGAGTTTTATCTATTCAAACATTGATATTCATTTAACTTGTCGCCTGATGTCAAAACCGCGTAGTTATCAAATGAGCGACATTTGGTTACTCTAGACTAACAGATCTTTCTTGAAAGTTTGTTTCACTCAAGAAAGAAAGAGAGAGAGAGAGAAACAGACAGATAGTGCGTGAGAGTGATTGCTAAGAGAAACGTATTGGTCCAGCCCTGATCCAAGCTTTGCTACAAGAGTAGCAGTGGCCTCTCCTCTGTCAATATTGACGTGGGGGGGGGCCAGCACTGTATTTTATTGGGCCCTGGGGCAGAACATGAGGAGTGTTGAGCCCCCAACGAATTCGTCTTTGCTTAGAGAACCTACAACTCTCCGACCCCCTTTGCCTTCCCTTTACTTCCTCGCTTTCTCCAGCCAACCACTACCCTCTCACCCTCCCTTGCGCGACTTTGGCATGCCACTGTTTATCAAACTGTCTGAAACTTTATAGACACTTCAGACAACGCAATAATGAAGAACAAAACCGAACAAGGTCGGCACTAGCGCGGGTGGGTGAGAGCCTGGAATTGACGGTTCAAATACCGGTCGGGTATTTGTTTGTTTTTCCCATTAGTGCTTTCAATTATTTGTATTTGAACTTTATAATTTAATTTTCACCTTCCTTATGTGGCTCTAAGTTGAGGTGAATATATTTTTCAAATATTTCTAATGGGCAGTAAGATTAAGAACAACATAAAACAAAATTTGGGCCAAAAATTATGCCTTCTGATTGATTGTAAGAATGATACAGACAAATTGGCAAACTCACTAATAGGAGAACAGCTATATTATGTTTATAAATTAAATCTTGATACGGATATCGAAAAATTTTCCAATTTTCATTCCTCTGGACTGTAGTCCGTCCAGTTCTCAGAGAAAGGACCTTTCCGGACAAAGAACAAATATACTTTTTACTATTTTTACTAGGTACTTTAAATATTATTTTATTTCATAAGTATTTGTAATATACATAATATTTTACCCTATTTGAATAAGTTAGTTAAAATATTATAGATTTTATAGCTGTCAGTTAAGTCTATTTCTATGAATACTGGACTGTTTGGACGTAATTCATTTATCTACAATATATTATTATAATAGGCTATATATGCAATGGAAAGGGATGGGGTTAGTTTACACAGTCACTCTAGACACTCAAAAAAAGCGAGTTTTACAAACTACCAACCTTTTTTTATCGAAATATTCATATCTATTTATCCAAGTGTTCTACGAATAGCATAATGCGAACTCAAGTGGAACAATTCGCTCCTCTTTCCCAGTAAAAAAAACATATTTTACACCCCAAACATCTTTAGATTAATAGTTACATCAGCATTTGAATTGTTTCAAATATATGGTAAATAGCACTAAAGAGTTTGGTTACAGACAAACTCATAAAATATATTTCTCTAAGTAAACAAATTTATATTTTCTAGAAGTACCTAATATTTTCCAATTTATAGAGTCAAACAAAAGCATGGTTTGATATACAACCATGGTATTTCAAAAACATTTCTTTTGGATATAACATTTAAATGGAAATTAGAATTACATTTCTTGAGCACTTTAAAACTATTGGATTTTTCTGAAATTAAAACAATCCGCCTATTTAACAATCACGATGATGGGTAAGAGATTAGGAAGGCTTAACTTAGAGGATGTGTACTCGAATTTGCGTAAATGGAAAGTGGGGAAACCATATAGCGAAAAACCACCCTCAATATATTCGATCGGGATCGACTCACGATCTCCCCATTCATCGGTGGTCTAGTCTATTGCGAGATTGACGCCTTAGACCATGCAGGCATTTAGGCGGGTAATTATTGAGTTACTTAATTAGTAACGTCTAAAAATATTCTAAACTATTTATGTATCAAAGTTTCTGTGAGATACTTTAGTGGTTGGATGGGCTAAGGCGTCACGCTCACAACAAATTAAGACTGTCGATAACGGAGTGGTTGGGGTTTAATTCCTGTTCAGATATTATGAGAGTCTTTTTTCACAAAGTTCCACTATACCTCCACGCAAAAGCAGGAAAAATTAATCTAAATTCAACCTTGTTAATTCTTAGTACATTAACGTAGTTAATACATATGTGTGTAAACCCTAGTGTGTATAAAGACGTAGTGTTAAAAAAGATATGTATTTATGGGAAAAGTTATTACTCAAAAAATGTAACGATATAGTAGAAGGATTAATTAATGACTCTGGTTATTGAAATCGAAAATTAAGCCCAACCGGTTACACTACTGAGATGTATCCCATTGACGCGGTGGTTCCCAACCTTTTTAGGGGTTGAACCACAATATTTGGCTTTGAGAGCATTGCGACTCCTTTATAGCCTACAACCGTTCCTTTACTAGATTTTAAATGCTTATTTTCATTGAATCTTACTACCCATTATAGCTACACGCATTTAATTACAACTGTGGTGTATGTAAGGATTAGAGAATAATGTACCTTTATTTGTTTAGATGGAGAAGGGGGAAATAGTTTAGGAAAATTCACCCCCAGTAGGGATAGAAAAGCTACCAGATCTACTTTCGCGTATTATTATTATTATTATTATTATTATTATTATTATTATTATTATTATTAGCACCGCGTCTTACTACCCGTTCGGGTTATATGCACTTACGCTAATGTGTAATGGTAGGGTGATTGTGAGATGAAATGGAGGACCTACAGTTTAACGTGGAATCCGAACCACGGTGGTGGCCTGGCATTCCTCACATTCACAAGATGTCTTGTCAGAGGTGAAGGAAGGGTTTGGTAAGCAGATAGATCTTTGCCAGGACCAAGGATTGAACCCCGGCCGCCAGCATAGAAGTCTGACACCTTAACCCCTAGACCGCCAGGTCACCCATTTTACGATGCAAATGCTGGAATGGGATATTCCATATAAAATATTCCTTCATAATCCTTACCTCCAACATTAGTGTAAATATACGGGTATTCCGGACGAGTAGCAAGACGCAATGCGTAAAACTAGTTACGTTTATTGAAATCATTTATCATTTTGAAAAACTTTCAGTTGATTATTTTATAGAATATTCTATCCGCATGCCCATCTGTCAAAAACAAAAGAAATGTACGGTAGTACGGTACGGTTTCTAGGGTAGCAAATAAATTATTCCTATAGAATGGTGTGTTTGTTTCGATCCAATATTTACGATCACAATACGACAGATGGGATAGCGGCAGCAGAAAGGTAAACATTGGGCCATTCAGCGAAACCGATACAGAACCGTTCATCAACAAACAGCCCTTTTATATCGCAGAGTACCCAATCACGTGATCGCTCCCATTCCGTTCCCTCTAGCCCTCTATCCATACCAATTTGATCAAAAGGAACGATTTAAAGCTCCCCTGTTTAATGATTGAGATTCAAATGAGAAAATACAGGGTTGTGCGCAGCATTGGTCCTTTTGCTGTTAAGGGACAGAGATGTACAAAATAGGTTTGGTAGCTTCAAACCGATTACATTTTTTAAAATTATTATCATATTGAAATAAAAATTTGGTAATAATAAGGTACCTTTCACCAATGACTTATACGCATCCAACTATTTAAATGAAACGGATGCAATCGAAATATCCTAGTTTTAAAGTTGTGGCCCTCTTAGTTTCACGAGCCGATTTGATAACTTCCGGATGAAAGGGGACGCAAGAAAGGGCCAATGTGTTTGCAGTTTTTATGGAAAAACAATATATTGATCAAAATTAATCAAATATCACTTCAGAAGAAACATAAAATTTAATTTTCTTCCCATAGTGACCTCAACAGATGTTGAATATCTGTCATGAGCATGGTGGCATTCTCTAACAATTTTTTAAATTAAGAGAAAAAGTTGTAACTAAATTCCAGAACACTCTTGACAGATATTAAAGAAATTTTGAGGTCACCATGTGAAGAAAATTAAATTATATGTTTGTACTGGAGCAATATTTTATTAATTTTGTTCCAAAAAAGTTTTGCCATAAAAACTACAAAAAAAACGCTTGCTTTTCCTCACGTCCCCATCCATCCTACCTTAAAAGTGTCACGAGACGATCTGATTGGCTTTACAGATTTTCGCTAATCTCGGCGTTACCCGATAGATAAGGTGCTAGTGTATTATTTCACTAGAGAGAACAATCCTCTCTATTATAGAACAGTATACACAAATGAAAATGATATAACAATTTGATTAAAAAAAGAGCTTTATAGATAACAGTCGGACGTGGCGATCTTTCTTGTACAAACTTGTCAAAATGAGAAAATGCGTGGCACTCTTCACACATTACTCTATAGTAGGCGTGGTAATAAAGGGGTTGATTTCTGTTAAATATGATCTAAGGTCGTTAAGAGACCACGTTATGTAAGCGAAAAATTGCCGCCCAGACGTTCAGCTAAAACGCAATATTTAATTCTACGGTGCTTTATTTTAAAATATGGTTCACGCCAAAATAAAGTCGAAAGATTCCAACAGGGCTTTTTTTCCTCTTTAATAAACCTATTGTATGAATTTTATTAATAAGTATGAAAGTGTGAAAATGTGACTTTAGCTTATTTTCGACAGCTTTTTAAGCTCATTTTAAGAGCACTAAGGCTAGGCTTGATTAAAAAGGGCTTTATTTAGCCTTTCTCCTTACAAATACAGTATTTGTTTGGTAGGCTCACAATAGCAAATTTTAAGATATCTGAGAACTAGCAGCAATATATGTATCTGAAATAAGAAGTTCACTTCTTTCTTATTAAGTTGAGAAAGTATGGTTGTAGGTGAGGAGCGAAAGGGAGTATAATATTATACAGAATAGAGAAGTAGTTCAAGAAAATGGTACGAACTATAGTATTTAAATCTTTGTGGTATGACAGTGATTGATACTTTCTTGCTGACCAAGTCAGCCGCCTCTAACACCAGAAACATCAAATGGGCTACAGTAAAGAAATCAGATATTCCAGTTTTATTCTCTCACTCACGTACCATCTACCAGTTTTTATGACTAGGTTAAAACTTTTTGCTAGCATTAGAGTTCCCAGACTGCTTTTGACCCTAATAATACCTACATTTTTTAGTAAAACTCATTATGAATATAGTTCCATTTTCCTTCCCTAGATCTGAAATATCTACTGAGAGATCTGGCAGGAAACTTTCAGAACTAAACCTTCTAAGAATATTTTCATTTCTTGACTGAAGATGGGAATTTAACTTTTAAAACTGACTTTAGCACGCCAATGTTCTGGCACTGAGTTACCCAGATCCATACGCACATTTCTTATTGATTGATAACAGAGTCAAGTATGAATGTTTTGGGATCATCAGCTATATTTATAGGTTTTTGAAACACTATCATTAGATGACCGACTAGATCACACGTCTATTTTAGAGTTTTCTTTAAATGTACGGGTTATGTTTGAGTCTAGGTGCAAGATGGACCTTAATAGCTCTGTGGAATGTAATTGGGACACTAAGGGAGGCTCTGTGTGTATATGTGTGTATATATAATATATTTAGTTAGATTCGGAAGTCAGCCAACCCCCCCCCCTCCCCCCAATCGAGCTGAAGTGCTTTTTAACCATAAACTGGGAGATTGGTTGATTCCCGAAACTAGAATATAAAATACGACTTCTAGGACCATATATATAGTCGAGATTCGGTTGTCAACCAATATCCCCATTCTTTCTGAACCACTTGTTATTAGTGCTATGGGAGATTGGTTGACACCTAATACTGGACAATAAATACGGTCCTGAGTCAAATATCTCGTTTTTTATTCATTTATTCAGGTGTCATTTTCAATATTTATTTTTAAAAGAACACGTGATTAGTATGCACAGGATTATAAAATAAAAACAGAATAGGTTTCTTACCTGGAAGTTAGTCTAACAGTAGTCGTCTAAATGAATCTTCATAAACTTGCTACAGTGTCCGCATGAACTAGGGCGTCACTCTAGCAATAGACTGAACTGCCAATGACAAGAATATATAGGTTCGAATCCCGGTCGGGTGTGCCAAGAGTGGTTTCTCCTAAATGGTTTCCATTCTTTTACCACGCAAATGCGGTTAACTTCTGATAAATCTAACCTCCCTCATCCCTAACTCGCCAGTGTATTTAGTACATACGCGTATAACCTGAACAGGTAGTGAGACGCAGCGCTAAAAAAAATCTTTCCAAGTTAAACTCCTTCTTTAGATCATTCGCTATCACGTCCCTTAATCAAATAGAGGCCCTGTGTTCGATTTATAATGCGGCTTTAAATTTGATCATTGGGGAATTTAGGATTTAACTTTTTATGGTGTTAAATTAACAGATGGGGAACATCTAATTTTATTTGTAGTAGAAATAATTTAGTTTAAAAGTCGAGTGATAACATAATTATTCGGATCAGAGAGTACACATCAAAAACTCCAACTAAATAAAAAATCTTCCTGCACTCTCATATGTATACTGATGAAACTACAAATAGAAAAAGTATCTGAAAGCTTTAGAGGATAGAATTTGTTTGAGTGGTCTGGACAAAGTGGGAGATGAAAAGAATCAGTTAATCAAAAATTGTAATTTAATAGTTTTAGTCTGCCGGTAAAATTTTACTGGGAAATATTTGACGAAGAATGGAGCTGTAAATGGCAAAAAGAGATTAAATATTTAAAAAAAATATATTTGAGGGACCATGATTATAATAGCTTACATAGGGTATAGGCTTTCTAGAACGCTCCAAAAATGAATTAGTTAAACTCTGGTCCCGGGCTCGATTCCATTGTCCAGGTGTCATTTTTCAACTAATTTAGATTGATTGAACTTTGTTGACCTCCATACGGACCAGTGCCGTAATTGCGATGATTTGAGCATGTGTGTTGATATTCATTGAACTATCTCCAATAATATATTATTTGAAAACGTATTTTATACTGTTTTAATGAAGTATATAACATCCACTTTATAAACGCATATATATGCAAACGATTTACAAACTACTTACAAACTAACTTAACCCAGACGCGCACTCGGGGGCACGGAGATTATAAGTTGAGCTTCTCTGGACTAGTTTGCCAGTGACAGATAGTTTGGATTTCAAATCTCAACTTGATATAATGAGAATTAATATAAAGTTAGATATAAGTAATTACTAAAGTATTTATGAAAATATGTGAATATCTGGAAGCGTAGTAGGACCTGGTGAACAAATTAATAAATGAGTATAAGCCTAATCCAGACAAAACGTGAAAAAAGAGAAAAAATATATTTTGCCCGGAACAGGACTTGGTGTGATCTTTTGATAGATATCATCAATACCTATGAAATAAAATCAATGTTGAACATGAAAAAACTATATCTTATACAAGGCTTTTATATTGAAAATTGGACTATAAATAGCTGTGAGAGTTATTTATAATTATTGAATACTTCTAATTCTACTAGTATAAATATAGTAGGTTTAAATATATTCATCAACACTATTAATACAAATTAAAAGGTATGGACCACCACACATAATTTCTTTTTCTTTAATCTTAAAATAGACACATTTACTTAAAACTAGTAAGATTTGTGAAACGAAATAATATACGTTGTCGCAGAAACACTTAATCAAAGAGAATAGATGAAAGATACAATGTTACTGGAATATTGAGACAAGAGGAACATCTCTGTCCTTCCAAGAGCATAGCAATAGAAATCAATCTTATATTTCAAAGTATTCCATACAAAATGTATACGTTTGCTTATAGCTCTGAAACTATTGGTTTTATAACAATATATTGCAAATCAAAATATTTTAATATTTAATATTACTACAACTTTAAGCTGGTAAATTAATCGTATCTCAAATAATTATAATATGATCAAATTTTTAATTTTTAGCTTTTCTAAGGTATCCTTAAGTTCATTTTTCTGAAAAAATATTGCAAATTTTATTTTAGTGTTAAATAATACCTCGATACAAAATTAAATACAAATTGTAAAAATTAATTTTGAAACAATCGATTTTATATTTTTTTACCTTAAGTAAACTACCCTTAATTTTAGTGTTAGATATTATAATTCTAAGAACCCCTCGTGGGAACCTTATTGAAACCTTAGATACTAATTTTTAGCCATATCAGTCAAATTATTTCGTTTCTAGCCCGACGTATGGGCATGCAGGCCGACAGAGGTCATAGCAAAAACCTATTTTACATTTTCAGGGGGTTAAGAAACGTTGACATTTATCAAAATTTTGAGTTCAATTTTTTTTACGACAATAATACTTCTTGCTTCAAGGGGTTGAGAAAAAATAACAAAACCACGGGAATTATTGAGAGACACGCCACATATTCTATCAAATGGGACGCTCTAAGTACCAAAAAAATGTGAGTTATTTTAATAATAAAATCTAAAATCCATGTTTTTAGCAACACATAAATGATTAAAATAACATTAGAACAAACTTTTAGAATTGTGATCTAGTGGCTAAAGTTCCTGGCTACAGAACCAGAGGTCCCAGGTTCGACCCCCGACGCTTCCCGATATTTATGTGAGGCAGTGGGTTCTGGAACGGGTTCTAATCAGACTTGTGAGGACAAAGGAGGTGATACTTGAAGAGACAAGTAGCGGCTGCGGTCTATAAAACTGGGTTTAACGCTGTTCTGGCAAATTGACGCCCTCCATTCGAGAATGTTAGCATTATCTCCCCCAAAATGCGGCGGCCGCTTGGTCGGATTTGCTTACTTGCGAGATGATGCCATGGATTTAGAATTAATACCGTTATTTTATTATTCGTGTAATTCATTTAATGCGATTTTATTCTATAATTTAGAGTGAAAATGTAATGATTCTAAGCCTAATAATTAAGAGTTGGCTATGACTATGTCCTAAATTTGTGTCCCATAATTTAAAACATTTTACCACCTGACGGATATTTTCTTAGAAAACAAAAAAATTATATTAAGTGGTACTTAAAATACCGTCTTGTATTTTTTCTCTTAAATGTATGCATCTCTTATAAAAAAACATAAAAACGTTCACGATAGAAATAAAGAAAACACATTCGAGCGCGATATTAAAATACAGAAAACTAAGGCACGTCAATTTTTACATACAAATTTAATTACCGCTTTCATAATTTCACAAAGTAATTCAATACAACAGTTGGTTAGTGAAAAAAGTAATTTCGTATGCCCTAAACTGTTTACTTTATGTTTATGATTTCTATTAAAATTATCGTTTGGTTGCTTTATATATATATATATATATATATATATTTTTTTTATGTTTAAGTTTTTGACATATTTTGACTCTTGGCTATCAAACAGAAGTGCTATATACACAGAGTGCAGGTGTACTTTTATTGAGGTGCTAGCTTTCCTCGGCGATATTAGCTCCCCTGCAGTTCTCAACCGGAGAACTCCTCAGGCGTGCCTCCTCCCCTGTTTTTTTTTGTTGTTGTTCCTCTCTATCACCCCCTTCCTCTATTCACCAAGAGGTTTAATATCCACACGCGGTAGTTCAAGGCTCACTCTAGGAGGTAACATAAAAAAAAGATAAATTCAGGGAGTAGTTCATTCCGCCTCGCCCCCTACAACTCTGATCTTGTGATTTATTTGATAAGGTGATTTTGCACACGATTTTATAAAGTCATAAGTAAAGTGTCGTCCAGGTTAAGAATATTTAGATTAACCCTAAAATAACTATGTATATGTTTGTTAGGTTAAGGCTCTCTCTCTCTCTCTCTCTCTCTCTCTCTCTCTCTATATATATATATATATATATATATTAGGTTGATTAAATTTGGTGAGATTAAAACTTTTCAACATGATTTATTACTTCCTTTCTTATTGTTTAAAACTAAAACCAACTATTTTAGAGCGAAATGACTACGCTATACTCTCGTCCCCTTAACGCATCTCCGAAACTGCTGTGACTTTAGGGCCCATCTTCGGGTGGGGTGTAGCCTACCCCTTTGAAACCTTAAACGAAGAGATCCCCACCAACCCCTTCAGCCCCCTTTTCTTGAAGACGCATCTCTGGAACCGCTGGGGTTATGGCGCGAATTTGAAACAAATGATGTTGTCCATACTGAAGTTTTCTCAAACACTTATTAAATATTAATGCTTTAATTTTTATATTTTTAAATAAAGTGTCTTTAATACTAAAATTTACGTCTCTTTGTGTTTTATTAATTTGGGAGGAAAAAAATCTAGTTTCTTTAGATTAGACGAAGTCTTTACTAAACAAAGTAATATATATTTTTTAATTTCACCTGAGTTTTGCGCAAGGGTTTTGGAGGTAGTATTAATTATATTAATAATATTAATATCCAAACAATTTAAATAATATAATTTACCAAGTAGTAGAAAATTACGTAGGACAGAGGGTATGGGGACGAAGAATTTAACAATCTCCTACGTAGTGGGAGTCGAAGGGTGGTTAAAAAATCATGATAAAAAGGCTTATGCAATTTAATAACGATCGCAATAATGAAACTAACAAAAAAATAAATTATTATTATTATAAAAAAGCGTATACTCATAATGATTTGATATATATTCCATTCAGTAAGTGAAAACGCAATTTTATTAAATAATAAAAGAAATTAGTGATTTTTTATTTCAAAGTTTTTCTCACCATTCCGAAGCCTCCCTCCCCCAACTTTTCAACAAGACGTAGTCTGTGACGAGGAAACTCTAGAAGTACCGAGTTCCCGTCTCGGGGAGGTCCTTCTGGTAGTTTAATAGGAGTAAACTTTCCAGGCGTAAAGTGCTGCTCTCTTCGTTCCGTCTGAAAACAAGAAGGGGCTATAATTCACTTTTAATTCTGATTGAATGGATTCATGTATGGCACAGGAGGATTCTGGTAGGTTAAAATAAGATTATTTTGCGTCCAAGATTGATATCATTAAATTAGTGTTATTTTATAAGTATTGAAACTATATATCAAAAGGGAGAGCTGAAAATAACAATACTTGACGTATGAATAGTTACAAGTAGATAATCAGCCCATTTTTTTTTTTATAGAAAGTTTATTTTAGAAATATAAAAAGATTATTTTGCAGCCAACAACGACATTTTAATATTTTATCAGTGTTTTTTATAGGTATTCTTAATATGTATCAAAAGTAAAAGCTGTAGATTTCATGACTTGGATTATGAATAACCGAAAGTATATTTATAGTTCAGTTATAATAGGAAGGACAGTTAATAAACATATATTTTTGTACCCAATATGGATAACATTTTAAATATAATATTAGTGTTGATTTATATGAGTTGACATCTATAGAAGGTAACAGCCAAATCTCACATAGCTTAACGTTATAGCTAACTATAGTAACGTTTTTGTCTGATAAAGTTCATGCTTTGAAATGTGGACTGTCTGCAGATGCAGACATAATACAATTTATGAATAAATTTAAAACAACATCCCCGGAAGAATCACGCTCTCGGGCTTAAATATCGTAGTTGACTAAATAACAGGTGACTCGCAGGTCTAGGTTTGAATCTCGGCTTGGGTACATTAAGGGTGTGGTTTTCCCTTCACGTATAATTCAATTTTTTTTTCAATAATTTTCTTTCACCACTATGTTTACTAATAACTTAATCGAAGGGGTAGGAAAAAGGAAGGTCTGTTTAAAGGAATTGCATCAACACTAGCGAAAAAGTATATGAGAAAACGATTGGTAAAAATAAACCCTAATACACCCGGTAACGGCTCGAACCTCAGCCTCTCTTACTAAGCTGATCAATACGTTTAGAAACTGACACCTTTAGCCGTATTGCAGTGCAGTGTAGGTGACTATTGATTATATTACATTATATAAACTGAAATACTAAATACATAAGCATTTGCCTGTAGAGATTATGATAAATAATATTTCTGTTAGGCAACCACCCACTGTATCCAATAAGGAATTAAATTAAGAAGTACACATTTTGATAGTCGCATGGTCTAAGGTGTCACTCACGCCATAGACAAGACTCCTAACGTTAGGGATATCGAGATTATATCACAGTCGGGTGTATTGAGGGATGTTTTCCTAAATGGCTTTTCTCTCTACCTACGCAAATTCGGGTACAATTCCTATTAATTCAATCTTACTCATCCTTAACACATTATAGTAATTAGTAAATATGCGTACAGCCCGAACGGATAGTAAGACGTGGTGCTAAAAAACTACGTACTCTCAAGTTAAAAACCACATAACAATCTCAATTTATTTACTGCCGTGTTTTATTTAAGAAATGTGCCTTTGATGAAAGTTTAAAATCCTTCAAAGGTAACGAATGTAATTTTAATATTCTTTTTCGTTTGAATATTTATTTACCAGTGGGTATTATACGGCAGTCCTTCCAGTCTTAAAATAACTTTTTAAACACAAAAATATAAAAACATAACAAATTTACAGATTTTATAAATATGAAATAAGTTTAATCCCTTTCTCTTATTGACCGCAAAGTAAATATAGAAACGAATAAATTGGTCGCTGGCATAACTTAATTATAAATAATAAAAATAAGCAATGTTTGTGTTTATAAGGAATTAAAGCGTTAACACATAATTCCATTAATTTAAAAAAAACTGCTCTATTTGCTCAATACTCTCGAAAAGTAAATTCAAAACCAGCGCACCTTTTAATCTAAGAACATCCAACTTCAAAGTTAATGATATTAAACGAAAGAGGTTGGAAGTATTTTCTTTTCTCTCTTTTGTGTCCACTAAAATAAATGTTTCCGGGGATTAAATTTACCCCACTTTTTTTTTAGTATACTAAACCTAACTAATTTTATATTTTAAATCCTCTCTTTGTCTATTTCCCTCCCACACGCATCGGAATTTAAAACAAAAGGATATTTTAGTAAAAATAAAAATACAAAAAAAAGAGGACTTGGTTGTTCTATTACACATCGTGATATCTCCTTAGGTGTGTGAGAGAGAAAGCCTGTTTAAACTAACCACGAGCTTGAGGTGTAAAACGCCAGAAAATTAATTAACTTTTGTCCCGGTTAAAAGTCACGTTTAATCACATCAGACTGAACGACGAACAGAATCAGGTAACCCTCTTTTGAAGGCGGAAGGAAAGATGAGTTAAATTAGACAAAGTTCCTGGATCGACGCAGTCGCTATCACAGATAAAACCGCACAAACTGTCTCTTTTAGGATTATCATTGGGATAGAGTTAAACTCTGTGGGTTTAGTTCTCTTTTAAGACAAACCAATTAATGTATATATAACATTTTTTGTTTGTCAAAGTTTAGAATCAATTAATATAAAATATATTTATTTATCACATCATAGGTTACTTATTTTTATTAAAATAACAATTTATGTAATTTTTTGGGGTAAAAAAAATCATACTTTGGTGCAACAGATGAAGAAAGGGAAATCAATATTTGCGTTGAACCATTATATTATATATAAAATTATTAATCAGGTTGTATTCATTTTTTGGTTATTGACTCTCATCGGTGGGTACATGAGCTGAAGGTGATTCTCCCCTAGTCAGGTTTACAGGTGCGATGGGGGGTGAGGGGGAGGAGGCCAGGGTGAAGAGGAAGAGGGATGTCAGGATACAAATCTCAGCTAGGCTTATTGAGAGTTTTTTCAATTAATTTATCTCGAGTTTATTTCTTATAAATTCTCACTGCCTTTTCATTACATCGCATAATCTTAATATACATCCCACTATAAAGTAGGATTCTGATAGAATACATATCTATATATGTCCCAAAAAAGAAATTTTTTAGAAAAAATAATGGTTTGTACAAGAGTCTTTTGTTTTTTAGAGAACAAAGAAAACAAAACTAGTTATTTTTAGTTTAGTGGAAGCCTTAAAGGTTATTTCAAGATCTACATTGTTTTAAAAAAATTAAAGCCCATAATTTTTGTAACGGTCTTTTATTAAACACAAAAAAAAGAACAGCTTCTTTTTTTATTTGACATCAATTTTTGAAGATATTTTCATTAGTATTTTCTTGTAACGAATTTTATTAAAGACATTGTAATACATTAAAGTGTGTCAAAGTTAATTGCCATAATTTTGAACTTATATAAAATACAAACTTTTGTTGCCATCATTGACCTTATTTTACTACATTATTTGTATTTCTATGAGTATTGAAATTATGTGTAGAAAGTGACAATGTCAGATCTAATGAATTTACGTATACTTATGTGAAAATTGTTTTGGTAAATTTTTAACCGGTTTAAATTTTATTCCTACATTTAAATAGATCGTACCAAAGTCTGTATTTAGTTATATAAGTTGTGCATTCTTGTTTCCACAAGAAACACGTGGGTTAAGAAATAGAAGCGGTTTCACGGTTTGAGACAAAACAAAGTTTTTTGTGCCTCCTATCGGTCAATGTTGGCAGAGGCGTTCAATCAGATTGTTCCTTAAGCTCCCTTTCATTCCTAGACATTCCACGTGGGATGGAAAACACCTTCTTTGTTTGATATTCCGAAGGATATAGACTACGGATCACCGAAGGTGTCTCGGCAAACAGCGCTTAAGCCACGAATATAAGAACAGTTTTTCCTTCTTCCGTCGATTGTCTGGCTCTGCGTTGTTATATTTTAGAGAGTAGTGAACACACGTGATAAGAAAGGAAGGGACATTTTATTGAAACTTTGGAAATAACGTAAAGCGAATGACCCTTTCACAAATCATATAGGTATATTAAAAAAGGCTAAATAACATATAATATGAAACTATATATAAGTTATTCAATTTAAAAAAATACAATTTAGTTCTAAATTACTGTGTTTATATTATTATTCTAAAAGCTGTTTCAAATACCTCTACAAAGTTTATTTCACACATGTTTAGCGTTTTAAAGCGTATATCTTAAGTGTCGCCTTCAGTGGTCTTAGGAAAAAGGGTTAGCCTCAGGACCCAATTATGGTGGGTTCAAACCTAGCCGAGGTCAACGGATTGTTCTTGAGCAATGAAAATCTGTAGCAAAACTTCTTTCGGATGGGAAGTGAAGACGTCGGTCCCATATAGGTTTTTGGATGTAGAAGATCTCTGGAAGATTTGTGAAAATGCCTTTCCCTACCAAATTGGTAGGCGCTTTCACGCTCGCTCAAATAAACTCAGTGTGGAAGGCAACAGGAAACCACCCCACTTCGTAAACACCTCTAGCTCACGGGATTTCTACCAGGTGGTGCAGAAAGCACTCAAGGCCA
Organism: Timema douglasi; assembly: GCA_901482245.1. NCBI lineage: Eukaryota > Metazoa > Arthropoda > Insecta > Phasmatodea > Timematidae > Timema > Timema douglasi. Next base: position 62,736 of record CABEEJ010000061.1, read on the forward strand.
TAGCCAGCCAATAATTTCAAAGGGGTTTGGTGGACACATCCCCCAATTGCCGGAAGCTAGAAAAAAATTCTAAGTGATTAACAGTTCTAGAAGTTATCTGTAGTGTTTTTATGGCAACATTACCCACTAACTGCTAGAGGCTAAGACAAATTCTAATTACTAAACACCTCTAGAAGCTTTCTGTAGTACTTTCTATGGGAATACAGCCCCCTAATATGTACTTGTATCTTAATTGTGGTATTGTTTGAACATAAATAAAGTCATATATATTTCGTTCATAAATTTTCTGTGGGGAGGGGGGTTTGAGCCACCCCCCACTACTACGGCCTTGGAAGCACTAAGCCGAAGGGTTTAGTGCGTGCCCAACTCCGTGTAGATATAAATAACGTCAAACCAACCTTCGAGCTATTGACATAACAAGGAGATAACCTAAGTATTTAGTATCCGAGTGAGCACATTAATTTATTTTTTGGAGATTTAAAAATACATCAGGCCTACGCCGATGTGCAGGTGGTCTAAACCATCAAGCTCATTTAGTTTGGTTCACCGTTGACCAAAAGGTACGGGTTCTAATCCCAGTTGGGTGTACTTGAAGTGTATTTTTCATAAATTGCTCCCCACTCTCCCTATAATATTGAGTAATCGACACACAGTAAAATACAAAAACTAGCTATCTTGGGATGATATGGACATTGGGGTTCGAGTCTCAGGCTTGTATATCGAGTATGATATTTTTTTCTATAACCAGTTTAATTCCACTAGGTGAGTATAAATGAGGAAGTTTGAATTTTGATTAAAATTATCAACATTTTTGTGGAAAGACTGGTAAATCATTTAGAAAAAAAATAATCATACTCAGTATACAAGCCTGAGACTCGAACCCCAATGTCCATATCACCAGTAAGATAGCTAGTTTTTGTATTTTACTGTGTGTCGATTACTCAATATTGTACGTGCAAATAAACACATAATATTCAAATATAATTTACAATTTCATGGACTTGATCCAGAGTAAAACAAAACGTAGATTGTCCAATTGTCTGAAAGTGTATCCTCGGGTTTAACCTGTTAAGGCAAGTTGAACGTGTATGAGATGTTCCCTAGGGATAACATCCATCTTCCAGCTCATCTCATATCCTTCCGCCATCACTTCACCCCTCCCTAAAACCACCCCACGCTTTAGATTCCATCTCGCGGGATAACTGCGAAGAGACGACAGGTTTTGGTTGAGGGTAGGAGGTAGAAGGAGAAGTAGGGGAGGAGGTAGAGGGAGAGAGGGAGAGAGAGAGAGAGAGTTATATAGAGTGAATAAAGACGTTCCTAGCCGCGACAGTGTTGACTGTACGTGCCCAACCAGCGATGGAGTGATTCACGAGATCTAGGCTAAATCTACTTTTCTACAGACGACCTACATGGGGTCGTACTAGGACAAACTGTTGCCCCATCTTCTCCCTACACCCCTACTTCCATCCCAACCCATCCTCCGTAGCTCCGACAGAGGTAAGGGGAGGGAAGCTATTTGTCATTTATTTTGTTATCGATACTCTTCTGTGTGTGTCTTCCTGTCTAGCTACCAGCGCCTTTGCGGCAGTGGCTGAGCGGGATAGCGCGTAAGATAGATACGCTTTGAATTTGGTCGCCGTGGACCCGATATGTTGGATTTCAAAACCTGATCAGGTGCACTGGAGGTCGCTTTCCAACTCTGACTTATCACTGTCTCTACATCAGCGTGATTTAAGACACCCCCCTCTACTCCAATACAATACCACAATACCAATATAACAAACATATGACAATAACAACAACCAGGTAGAATCAATATTAACACTAAAGCTCCAAATTATTGTAAATATGGCAATGACCATAAGGAGAGTACCACATTATAAGAAATTTAAATTATTTTAAAAACTATACCTGGACACGGGAATCGAACCAAACCATGCAGAGGATCGTCGATTGAATACCAAGTGAAAGGGGATAGGCTCGATATCACACCGATACATTTTCGTGATTGTGAGAGTCAGTCCATACTTGCGACATGACCTGAGTGAATACCTTATCATATCGGTTGGTTCTCCCTGTATGGTTAAGTGAGAAAGCCATTCGAAATGGCTTTGAATGCTCTCAGGTGATCAATCACCTCCCTGGCCACCTTATGAACCGAACCTTAAGCCCTTTATTTAGATGAGCAATCCAAAGTCACTGTTAATTTTTTTATAAGGACAATTTCTAAGTTGTCTTAACTCCCTGACGGTGTGGTTTACGTGCGTGGCTACACTCGTATAACACAGCCATGATGGGCTGGAGGAGCCTTGAAAGAGGTGTTGGTTCTCCATAAATTGGCTGGCCCAGTATTTTCTTATACAAGGTGTCAGGATGAATACTTGGCGGTGTCTTTAATGCTCATATTTTAAGCACTGCTGTTTCCAGGTAATTTGGCCACTCTGTATATCCAGCTTTTACCTTTTGGTGTCCTAGCTGTGGTTACCAGCTGACCTATCTCCTAAAATATTTCTAGATTATTCCATTACGAGATTGAATGGTTTTGTGACACAATCTTGAGACATTTTCTGGTCATACTTCCTTTTCTTGAAAAAAAAAAACATCTCCGTTAAGGAATGAGAACTTAATATACTATATCAAACGACTTCATAGTTTAAAATTGCTGAAATGTGTGTTCATAAAAGTGTTAGTTACTAAACAATTCACGATATTCCCCACGATATATTCGAAATTTGGAGCTTTATAATTGATGTATATATTTAGAGTTAACCTTTTAAACCAATAACTTATATCAGTGCACGAATTATAAAATAATTAAAACCTATAGCTACATATTCAGAACAAGCGCCCAATTCTATTATTTAGTAATTAGCAAACAAAGTATTATAACGCTTTAGTCTAAGTGTAACGACAAATAGTAACTTTTACTAGCCTAGTTATTGGAAATATGCCACAACCAGGACGCTTACCGTCAATTATACACCTAACGAAAGGAGGGTGGGGGGAATGGTTGCCGAGTAAATCCAAAGTGTCAAATACGGTTGACTCAGCCAAGGATCGAAACATGAACATTTAGAAAGATAACCAAGAAACACCCAACTATCTAATCTAAGGTGCTAGATGATTTCTAAGATATGTCATCCAGCTTAGTCGCCTACCTTAACGATGTCTGTGGCGGCGTAGTAGTTCTCGACGGGGGTGGTGCTGGTGGGCGTCTTGGTCGGCGTGGAAAAGGCCGGCACCTCGTAGGGTGGGAGGGCGGGGGAGGCGGCGTCAGGTTGTAGAAGGACGGCGAGGAGAACTTGACGTCTTCCTGGAAACTGTTGACACTCGTAAAGTCTGTAAAAAAAAGAAAGAGATAACCTGATTTGTTGAAGGGATTCTGGTAGTCGGCGTTGAGCATTGTGATTAAGTTGATTAAGTGAAAATAGAGACAGTCTAAACATCCATCAAGGTTGTTCACATATTTAAATTAACAGTGTAGGGCCAGGAAGGTAGGACTAGGAGTAAATGTACATGCATTTGAGTGGAGGTAGGGTGGGAAACACAAAAAGTAGATCCTTGTCATACCTAATAAGAATGAGACCCCCAATATTCATGTCACCGTAAACCTAAACAAGATGGACCCATGTGTCAATTAGCCTGGTTATAATGTTTATTATTGATTTATTATTAGTATTAGTAGTAGTAGATTTAACAGTAATAGTAATGTATTACAGCTCAGTTACGAGGCCATGCAAAATGAGTAACTAATGCCTGAAAATTAAAATGATAATACATATCCTACAAAATAGATTCAATACGATTTAGTTCTAAAGGGAATTTGTGGTAGTTGTACAGATTTCTAAGACAATTTTCAGATAATTAATACAGAAGGCAATGAAATAATACTATTGGTAAATAGTAGCATAAATGTCAACAAAAAATAAAGGTTTTTACACTTTCTAAATCTTACTTCTTATCAGAATTTTACCATTAAAAGGCAATATTTACAATGTAATTAACTAAATTATTTCAAAATAAAATAAAATTCTTAACTAAATACATTATAGATCCGAGCACTAGATTCATAAACTTACAGCTGATATAGAAATATAAGACAAGCCGATTTTAAATTATTACATACTTTAACACCTTATGGAATCATCCAGATCATACTAGATCTTTTGCTAGATTTTTAATATAATCAAAATATGTATAGAACCAATAAAAATATATAATTATATTTAAATTATGACCACGAGGATAATGAAGATTATAACTGTTAATCTTTCCTTAGCTGCAAATTTTATTATACGTAATTACTACAATTTAAACAAACATAAATATAATTTTTAACACCACTTCTTACTATCCATTCGGGTTGTACGTTAATCTACTAATTACGTTAATGGACAAGGGATTAGGAAGGTTGGATTTAGAAGAAGCGTATCCAAATTTGAATGGGGAGAGAGTGGGAAATCATTTAGAAAAAAAACACCCTTGGTACACCCGACCGGGATCTAACTACGATCTCCCCGTCATCGTCAGTCTAGTATATTGCTAGAGTAGCGCCTTAGACCATGCGTCCAGCGAAGCGGGTATAAATATAGTTCATTATAATTATAGAAACCATTATATTTTTAGTGACATATTTAAGCCACTTGCCAGTTGGTCTAACTAATCTAGGTACACAGGATGAGGTGAGTGAATATTAAGGATATGAACTCGTCTTCGTTAGAAAGAGGGAAAACTTATAATTTAAAACCTCTTTATAATTGCAATTTCTGATTTTAAACGAGTGCTTAAGACATTATGATAAATATAAAGCCGTCCATTTAAAAAAATAATCTAACAGGTTTTAATATGCTACAATAAATGCCCAGCTATATCTTATTGCAACAACAGTATATCTAGTAATCAAATCAAGAAATGATTTTAATTGGTTGCATTATTTAATTTTTAAAGGTAGGTGAACTGGGGATCCGGGGTTCAATCCTCGGTCCCGGCACAGATTTATCTGATTACCAAACCCTTCCTTCACCTCTGACAAGACGTGTATTAATCATGACTCGTGAATGTAAAGAATGACAGGCCTCCACCGTGGTTCGGATTCCACGTTAAACTGTAGGTCCTCCATTTCATCTCACAATCACCCTACCATTACACATTAGCGTAAGGGCGTATAACCCGAACGGGTAGTAAGACGCGGTGCTAATAATAATAATAATTATTATTATTATTATTAAAGTGTTTAGTTTTTATAATATCATTTTAATATTTAAATCTCATTAAGAGTCTTAAGTAAATCTATAGAAAGAAACAATTTCACGATGCATTATTTTAAAGCGGTTTCAAAATTATGTCTCTTAGTTTTGTGACTAACTACAATTTCCCACAGCCTCTAGGGACATTGCTTCTTTTGAATTACATGCGGTATCTGGTATTTCCCCATCCGTAGAAAAGCCACAATTGTTTCGAGACGGGGACGTCTATTTAAGGCGGGTGTTTGGACAAGGAGGAATCCAATTTTGCCACAAGCATCAGTCCTTACTTTGTACGTCACAGCAATGTGTTTGGTGACGATAGACATGTAAGCCTAACAACAATGACCGTGGCATTTTCGCTTTTGTTCCGAACGGACCAGATACAAAGTTTCGTGGTCGCCTTTGCTTTGAGATACTACGGTTTTGGTGTAAAAGGGGTGAGGGTGTTGAGGGGGGTAAGAATAGTGTGCTTTAGGGAAATATACTCCCCCGTCATTGTTTGACGATGTAATTTGAATGGGAATAGTTAAAGCGAGAGCCTTGCAAAAATAATTCAAGTCGATGTTTGTATTCTGTAATCCTAAAACTGTCACATAATGATAAAATACTGCTCCTAACTATTCCATGTAATTAAAATCAGCTGCATATATTTAAAAGATTCCCACAATTTATGAAAATAAATTGTCATTGGTAATTTCCACTTCAAAACGCTTACACGTGAAAAAATTCATATCCTTTCTATCAAATTTATTTATTTAAGAACTAATTAGTATTTTGAGTTTGTATTTTATTTAAAATATTAATGTACACCACGTCATACTACCCGGCAAGAATATCCACATATTCATAGAATTAGGATACTAAGAATGACGAAAGTATAATTTAATAGAAACTTACTCAAATAAAAACTTGTATTTTTTTCGATCAAGTATGTGATAACATGAGAGAGGGACAGGTCAGAGGAAGAGTCATAAGGAGAAAATATATTATTATTATTATTGTTATTATTAGCACCACGTCTTACTACCCGTTCGGGTTATACGCACTTACGATAATATGTAATGGTAGGGTGATTGTGAGATGAAATGAAGGACCTACAGTTTAACGTGGAATCCGAACCACGATGGAGGCCTGGCATTCCCCACGTTCACAAGATGTCTTGTCAGAGGTGAAGGAAGGGTTTGGTAATCAGATAAATCTTTGCCGGGACCGAGGATTGAACCCCGGCCGCCAGCATAGAAGTCTGACACCTTACCCCTAGACCGCCAGGTCACCGAAAATATAGTAACGAAGAGTGGTTACAGGAGAACGGAGAAATAAAGCTAGTAAGCGTGAGGGATGAAGGAGAAGGTAGAAGATAGAGATAGGAATAGGGGAGAGGGTAGAAGATAGAAATAGGAATAGGGGAGAGGGTAGAAGAGAGAGATAGGAATAGGGAAAAGGAGAAAGATATAAAGTGAAAGAATGAGTGAAGAGAAAGGAAAGATGTAGAGGGGGAAGGAGAAAAATCTAATAATAAAAAAGGAACCTGTGAGAGAGGAAAAGCCACTAATAAAGAAAGGGAAACGTTTAGGTAAGAAAGAAGGTGATAGGGAGGGGAAGATTTTTTAAATGTTATATATTACAAACTTACTTTCTAAGGAAAGAGAAGGGTTATTGACGATTCTCAACGTAATCAAATAACTTGATAAATCTTTCTAGGAAACATTACAAAAATTCTCTTAATACCTAACAGTTAGACTAATTTTTTTTAAAAGTTGCTAAATATATAACCTAAATTTAAATGTAACCAAAATGTGTGTACATCCACAAGGACCCGGTGATTGTTATGTGAACACCCGCCACGAGAATATCTAGACAAGGATATCGCGAGTCTAGGTGTAAGGACGAGTAGGACACTAATCCTCCTTCACGTCTCATGTAATTAAGCCGTTTGTATCCTGCGGCGTGGACATCCACAGCCTAACCTGGCTACTGTCTCTCCCGAAACTCTCAGACACAGGATTTCTCATTAAAGCATGAAATCTCAGTTTAATTAACGTTGAGACTTGACAACCTTTCTGTCGCTTTCACCCCCTCCAAGCCCACTCCAGAGAATTCACTAACTCCACTCCTACCACTTTCACTCCACCATCACTCTTTCCCTTACCTTTTCTTCGCTCACTCATTCCTTCAAGTTTCATTTCAACTTTTGTAAACAATTTATTCTTTTTTTTTCTTCTTCTAGTGAACTGACACATAAACTATGCAAATTTATCTTGGACAACTTATTCCACTCGTTGGATAGCATTTTTGAAGATGACAAAGATGTCAAAACAACGCAAGTTTTTTTTTTTCCTATAGAAAGAACAAACTTGATATTTGTATGCGCGTGTGTGTGACAAGGAATTTGTTTTTAATTTCGGCTAGAATTAGTTTTTTATCTGGACGTGACATATTATTTTTCAAAAATCATAACCACCATGGTTAGGTTTCCTGTTTCTCAAAACTTAATAACACTGTTAGAAGCTATAATATTTATTTAACCAAGACACATATATTATAATACTATCCATACAGTTTACAAATTGCGAAAAGGATATATTTTAAATTAAAATAGCCAGGGTTCAATCCTCGGTCGCGGCAAAGATTTATCTGATTACCAAACCCTTCCTTCACCTCTGACAAAACATCTTGTGAATGTGGGGAATGCCAGGCCTCCACCGTGGTTCGGATTCCACGTTAAACTGTAGGTCTTCAATTTCATCTCACAATCACCCTACCATTACACATTAGCGTAAGTGCGTACAACCCGAACGGGTAGTAAGACGCGGTGCTAATAATAATAATAATAAATTAAAATATTTACTGTATTTAGATAGTGGAATATTAAAAATTGTTTTTAAATCCAGTTTATTTAGAAAACGAGATTATGATATTAGTTTTAGACAAATTGATTAAATATGATTAACAAGAAACAAGAAAATAATTCACGAGGAACCAAATTTAACAATTTAAATCAAATCCTCTTTATACCAAAATAGATCAAATGTTTCGGAGAAAATATATATATATATATATTTTTTTTAAATAACCTAAAATGATAATTATATGTAATGTTAACGAAAAATGTTATAACATGTTGGCAGAAAATTAATAAATCAACCTAAAATGTTGTTTTATTAAACTTTAAACATAGCCATAAATTACTGTTGGGAAGAAAATATTAAGTATAAAAAGAATAGAAAGAAAATTAATAAAAGAGATTATAGCCTGCTTCAGTGTCCGATTGATCTTAGACGGACCTGCTAAAGACGGAGAGATTGGGGGTTCCAATCCCGGTCGTGTCTACTGAGGGTAGTTTTTCCTAAATAATTTAGCACTCTTCTTCTACACAAATTCGAGCCAATTACCTCTAAAATATTTCCTTCCTCATCCCTATTCCATTATAGTAATTATAATATTAGGTGCGTTTAACCTGAACCGGTAGTAAGACGCGGTGTTAAAACTAAATTGATGTTATAGCTTCCCCACATAATCACCACAACAAATATATTTGGATCATCATTTTATAAAAAACATAAGGGACTCAAAATAGTTTTGTGTACACTGTACACCCTCCTTGAAATTATGTTTTATTACTTTTAAAAATAAAAATAATGTAGATTCACACGTCAATTTAACAAAAATATTTTCAAAAAGGATGGAAATTGATCTCTTTACTATTTTACTTTCTTATATGGAGAAAGTATTGTAATCGTAATTTTTTTTACCTCGTGATGATCTTGTTTTATGTGTCGTGAACTAAAAATTAATAAATGGCCTTCTATCTAACCTTAGGACTTTATCTGAAATGATTTTCTGGATTTCCTTCTAACTTGATATTTAAATGTTAAATGGTTATATCTAGAAGTCAAACTTTTATTATTATTTCAGCTCTAGAATTAAGGGTAGTTTATAAAATTTTGCGAGAATGGCTTTAAAAATATTTTTAAAGGTATATTTTGGGAGATTTTTACAAAATAAATAGCTCTATAAAACTTATTTTTCCATACTAACAAAATATATACGGTTAGCTTACTAATTTTTGAAAATATGATAACTAAAAATATAAGTACGTTTTAATTAAAAGTTCCATTTGAGTGTAAATTACTGATTTTATTAAAATTAATATTTATTTAAGAATATCTATAACAATGTTGTTCTAAATTTATATCTGAAGAGGGTTTCATATATGAGTATTTAAATAATATTTATTTGTTAGACGAACACTTACTCAGGGGTAGTTTGACGATAACTGATCTTTGAAATTTCGGCCACTAACTATTTTGTAATTTATGAGAGATAGTAAGAACGATTGTGTCAAACCATTTAGTTGAATATATTTTTAATTCTTAGGAATAGCCAAAGTTACTATTAATGGGTAATATTAATAATTTAAAAACAATTTCTCACCTGTATACTCTCCACTCTTGCTGGAAGACAAGGTGTCCTTCTTGAGCAGGCATCCGTACTCCTGTTTGGCTGAAGGTAAAAGTTTATAAGGTTCGTGGTACACAGAGGAGTTCTCACTGTCTTCCGATTCTTCACCGACAGAAACGTGACCATATATGTTGTTCCCTTTCCCGTTGCTAGGTGTCGCAGGCGTCGTCCCTCCCACCTTGTTCTTGGCGACGATGCGAGATCTGGTCAGTCCGTTGTTGATTATCGGCGTCGACAATGCCATGTTCATCTTAAGGTCTTTCATATTGATGGTGACGCCAGGTTTGGTGCTGCTGGACACGAGTGCGGTATGTTTATGAAGCAGCGCGACCTTCTTCCGGCCTCGGCGCACCATCAGTACCACGGTGCAGGCCAACAGGAGGACCACCATCGCCAAAACACCAGTTATCAGGCCTATGTAGTCTTGGTGGTTGCTAGTGGCGCTGGTGGCTGGAAACGAGACAAGGTTAAATATTGTTAGTACAATAATTTTAAAAATACATTTTATGGGTACAGTTACAAAATGAGATATAGCAAACGAATAAAAACTGATACATAGTTTATTCTTGGGTAAAAGTTGTTTAATTATTGCTTGTATCTCAAAATGTTATGGACATTTTAGCATTATAATATTATTAAAATAGAAACTTACAGCTAGCAAAGCTATTATCAAGACATAATTACGGTTTATTTATTAGTGAAGGCTATTTATCGCTCTTTTTTTTCCCTAAAGTGTGATTCTTTGTGAGTTAATATAATGTTACATAATGGTTAGTGGACTAAAGCTATATATTAAATTATATTGTGTAACGCTTATTCTATAAAAAGAATCACAATTAAAGGTTCAATCACTAAAAGATATTTAAAAGCGTTTCATTATTTAAATGTCACATGTAGGTAGACTACTTCCTATGGAGGATGCCATGAGTGTAGCACCAAAATATTAAAGTGTTAGTAAATGTGTGTCAGTGCTTTTACTTTTATATGGGCTAGAGTTTTACAATTTTATTATTTTTATTTGAGGACATATGTTTGAGGTACTTTAGTTGCTATATATTTATACTATGGTTTAGTATTTATTTAATATATTTATATGATAGATTAGTGACACACACATTTAACTAAAATTGAAAACAAAGTAGTCTTACGACGAAGAGACAGGAAGTAGTACGTTAGTGTTTTGCTAAGTGCTCTTGTTATATTAAATAGAGTATATTAGAAAAGAAATCTCACTATACAAACCTGGAGTAATTTCTTTTCTGGCGTGTGTAGTCTCCCCTCCAGGCTCCCCGGGTGGTGCAGGTAGCTCTTGTACACTGTCCTGTTGCAAGAAGTACTGCTCTAGTGTCTCGTCAGTCATGTTACCCAGGATAGGCGCTGTAACAGAGAGAGGTAAGAATACCATAAATAGATTGAGGTCAGTGTAAACTACACCCAGTGGCTCAGTGGAAGTCCTTCGTTTCGACACGATTCAAGCTGTAACAGTAAGGTGATCACATCATAATTTATAAGTTATGCTCAGTGGAAGATCTTGACACGTTTAATGTGTTTTCTGTTTTATAATTGAGGATTAAAACCTTTTTTGAGATAATCATTACTCAAATCAAGGCTATATTTTGTTTTACTAACCGTCCTGGAAAATCTAATATTTACACTAAATGGGAAAGAATGTGAAAGGCAGAATTTAGAGAAAATTTACCTTCACTGTGGAATAATTAAAAACCATTTAGGAGAAACCATCTTAAGTTTACTTTTCCGAGATTTGAGCCCCAAGCTCACCTTAACCGACCAGCCATACAATACGTTCCTACCAGTTAGGGTGTGTAGTTCATATTGAGTTGATGAGTACCTTAAGATACATAATCTAGGAGGTCATTAAGAGCTCGAGGGTTAATTGCCACACTTAAAAAGGTACGTTACCTTTACCTATCTTGAGCTAGTACTATCCAGTCCAACTCGTTACACCCTATCCCTACCTTGAGCTAGTTATATCGAGTCCACCTCATTACACCCTATCTTTTTCAGGTACATTCTAATGTTATCCTCCCATCTGCGTTTAGGTCTTACAAAGGTTCCTTTTCCTATTGGGGTTACCGTGCACGTTATTTTAGTTTCTTCCGTTTGCACCGCACCCTGCGATACTTGATTACCTTAACAATGTCTGGTGATGATTAAAGGGTATGTAATTCATCATTATGTAACCTCCTCCATTTGATGCCTCTTAATATCGCTTTATTAATTGATAACTATGGAATGAGGTACTCATATAAATAACGAAAACGATTAAAGTTTATATTTATAGTTTTGTACAAGTGTTTATAGTACTAGTTTCTTGAGAAACAAATTAATCCAAATTAACTCTCTTCCAGCTAGGGAACTTCCTCCGAGGCATTAAAACCAGAAACATTTATACGACGACTTTTATGGCTTTAGTTTTATTCTCTTCCAACTCTTTCTTCATAAATTTAAGTGCGCGTGTGGCGTTATTTACACGTTTCATTATACAAAGTAGCACGAGCTAACACGTAACATGACATTTATTATACGTGTACATAAAGATCAAAAACTCGTCTGGAACATGATTATTTATATTTTTTTAAAAAAAGGAACAATGTCTTGAAACACGACCGAAAGGACGGAAATATCGTCTTAGTTTATTTATTATAAAAATATTTGATCATACTCAGAAATATTATTTAATTTAAGACCATATATGAGCGTAAAGTTGGCGCAGTAAGTCATAAAATCCCGTACGATCCCACGGAAATTGGACAACTCAGATGCAGTGTTTTTTTTACAGGTGTATAAGTTACAATAAATTTCATATACATAAATCAGTGTAATTTACAACTGTCAAAACGCGCCTCAGTGGCGTAGTTGGCTAACGCGCTTGTCGTGTTGAGCTCAACCGCTGAGGACGGGAAGATCGAGGTTCGAATCTCGGTCGGGTGAACTGAGGTTTTTTTCCTAAATGGTTTTCCACTCTCCCTCCACGAAAATGCGGGTTCACTTCCTCTAATTCAACCTTCCCAATTTCTAATCCATTAGCATAATTAGTAGTTAAAGCGTAAAACCCGAACGGGTAGTAAGACGCGGTGCTAAATATTATTATTATTATTACAACTGTCAAGTTTAATACATAACATCAATAACTATAAAAGAGTATTGATACTAAAGTAAAATAACATCAATGACCGTAAAAAATATTTTAACACTTACTCCCGGCAAAATTATCCTACAAGCACCCTCAATTTACCTTGAAACGTTTTATTTTAAATTACTACACTATGGACACATCCATAGGAGGAACTGTCTTCTTCACGACGTCATAGAAGGAAAGGTTGAGGGAAATAGGAGCTTAGGAAGAAGAAGAAGAATTCAAATATTGAATTACTTTAAGGAAAGAAGAAAATTCTGGGAGCTGAAGGAGAAGGCAGAGGATCGGGTGCATTGGCGGACTAAGTTCGGTGAAAAAAAGACAAAACAACGAATAATAATAATAGTGCTGTAATCTGGCCTACCTAGGGTTTTATAAGAGTTTTGGTTACCAATCAACGACTTAAAAACTTATCAAAAACCCTGCGAAAGTCCATTGTTTATTCACTATACTTTTGCTTTTATTTCGTCCTTATATCTTATACTTAATTTATTAAACACAATCTTTCTTTAAATAACACTGTCTTCAGTTTTTTTAAAGATAATATAGAAAAAGGAAAATATATTTCAATTTTCTTATAATTATTTCAATACTATTCAAAAATCAAGAATACTATAATAACATATCAAAAACAACAATATTTGTGGGCTCAGGAACTGTTTTTTCTTCTGATAGTTTTCTATAGTTGTGAGTGTACGATGAAATCGCAGTCCTCAAAGTAACACTCAGGAGGTCGTACTTCATTCGAACTGTCTAAGGTGTCACTCTCGTGTTATACTAGCCTGCTTATGATGGGGAAATCGGGGTTCGAATCCCATTCGGGTCTAATGAAGGATGGTTTTTCCTAAATGTTTTACAACTCTCCTTCCTACCTTTAAAATGTTTCCTTACTCATTCCTACACCATTAGAGTAGTAGTAATAGTATATGTGTATAGCCCGGTACGCGGTAATACAAAAACTTACAAGCCACCCGACTCTCCTGATATTCATTAAATAATTATTATTATATAGCACCGCGTCTTACTACCCGTTCAGGTTATACGCTTTAAGTACTAATTACGCTAATGGATTAGTAATTAGGAAGGTTGAATTAGAGGAAGTGAACCCGCATTTGCGTGGAGGGGGAGTGGAAAACCATTTAGGAAAAACCACCCCTAGTTCACCCGACCGAGATTCGAACCTCGATCTCCCCGTCCTCGGCGGTCGAGCTCAACACGACTAGCGCGTGAGCCAACTACGCCACCGAGGCGGGTGATATTCATTAAAAAATATAACGTCAGACGATAACAGTTGAAATCAAATATGTATCTATTAACATATTACGATAATTGTTATTGAAATTCACCATCCCTGACTGATTACCATAGATGGTTCCTTGATTGGTTCAGGAATTGGTGGGACAGTACTATAATACTATTCCAGTCTACTCACTATCCATTAGATCAACTACATACACCATAATGTCATGTGCAATTGTTTTTGTATTGATCCTTAAGGACAACTAGTACAGTTAATTCAAGAATAAAAAAACAGGCTTTGCTGATTATTATGCTTAGTACTCATAAATTTAAATGTTAACTTATCAAAGTAATAAGAAACGTATCTTCTGAAATCATTAATTAATTAATTAATTTAAGCATTCAATAATAAATTATTCTAGCTGGCTTAGAGTGGTAATATAAATAATAAGTTTATAGAGAAATCACGTGGGAAATGCCCCTATTCAACTTATAAATAAACGACTTTGAAAGTGTAATATCTCATGTGTATATGGTGTACACGGATTCATTCAGTTCCTCTTCAGAACACGATTCCTTATTTAGTGAAATAGGTTTTTACCATTGTCTGAGGTAAGAACACACCTTAGAGCTTTCAGGCAAAGTAATGAAATTAATGTAACTCTATTTGTCGATGTGGTTCATTGGTGATGTGCTGTATTGTGAACTTAGCATGGAGCTTTCGCTACATCACAATACACATTGTGGTAGGTAGTATGTATTACCCCATTTGATGATGTCACCTCTAACAAACTAAACATTTGATGATATTCGTTGCATTACAGTCCTGTCTTGTTTTATTAAGGCTAGTCTACAACCAATATACCCGCTTGTCGGACTCTCAACTACGTAATCGCAAATACACTAGTAATTACGCTTTTATTAAATACAAAATAGACTGTCTACAATGAAAAGTCGTGAAACGTAATTTCAACCAATAGGAACAAACATCAATGATGACTATAAATGTCAAATTCATATTAATGTTTTCAAATAAGAAATAAATATTTAAAAAATATTTAAACGGTTAAATACTCATGATTTTAATTGAAAATCCTGTATTCAATACTACATATTTCCAAGCGTTTTTGTCATAGACCAAATAACTTCAAATTATTTGATTTTAGTAGTCCATCCATATTTGTTTTTATTGGCTGAACGCAAGCCAACGCAACTACATAAACGCAAGAGATGGACAATGTTCATCTCCTCCCGACAAGCTGGTCCGACAGTTCCGACACACGATTGTGTTTGCGTAAGCTATTGTAGATATACAAAATTACGTTATTGCGTAGTTGCGAGTCCGACCAGCGGGTGCGTTTGGTTGTAGACGGGCCATTAGGAGGGATTGCGCTCCCTACGGAGAAAATGTGCACATTTATATACACCTTGTGTACTGTGTAGTCATGTGCTTATTTCTCTTCCAAAAGTATGTCTGTGTGAAGACGCCTAGCTTAGAGCCAAGGTTCCTTTCTCCATGACATTGACAAACACTTGCTCTGACCAAAGAACGGCCAGGCATACTACAAGTTAACGAAATGCATGCCAAGCTAAAAGGAAAGCTCGCTTCTTTTTTTCGCTCGGTTTGGTGGCTGGCAAGATACTGAATAATGAAGTTGTCACACACTTTGATGTCTTATCGTTGGTCTTCTTTTCGCACGACTAAAGAATTTGTAAGATTTGCATCATGTAGAAAAATTTATTTATAAGGTATTCCAAAGAACTAGGGCATAAGAAACGAAGTATGGTTTCAATCAAAATATATATCAAAATTACCTACTTAATGTTTGACTCATTATCATAATTACTGTGTTTCTTAATTTAAAAATAAATAATGCTGAAATACGTTCCTAATTCAAAAATGACTAAATATCGTAAATATTGTATTATTAAATTTCTCGCGGCAAGCTGTCAATACAAAATATTTTGGTTTAGAAAAACCAAATTCTAAGTTAAAATAAATAATTATTATCTGTGTAATTTTTTTTTTAATATTACTAGAACCGTTTGACCTCACGGAGTTCCCTTTTCCTTAATTGATGCATCAAATTAGATACGTTTAGGTGAATAAGAATCTTGAAATTTGTTTGAGAACAGCTTGTATTACAAACAAAATAAAATTTAAGAATTATCATAGATATACATATTAAATTTGTCTTCATTCTAAGTCTTCGGTAGTCTAGTCTATTGCGAGATTAGCGCCTTAGGCCATGCGGCCAGTGAGGTAGGTTATACCAAATGTATAGTAAAGTATAGTAACGTAAAGATTTAGGATTCCAAAGTATTATTTTAGTTAGTACTTCAAGATAATTAGTTACAACTTACCCACGCTGACGAGCATGCGCTCTAAATGTCTAGCTAATCTATTTTGGTTTACCACGGCGACGGGGAGTTCAGGGCTCTAATTCAGGCCAGGTATACTGAAGGTGATTTAAAAAAAAATGTTTCCAAATTTACCTTCACATTATTACACATTTCTTCTAAATTCTACCTTTAATTTCCCGATAATTTTAACAAAATTAATAAAAGTTTAGACCTGCTTTAGTGGTAGAATAGTCTAAGGTGTCACTCTTGCAATAGACTGAACATTCTATGATGGAGAGATCGGGGTTAGAAGTGGGTCGGGTGTACTGAGGGTATTTTTTCCTAAATGGTTTTCCTTTCTTTCGCTCTGCACTGATGAGGTCAAACTTCCTCTAAATTTAACTTTCCTCATCAAAACACTTTAGTACATAAGCGTATAGGCTGAATGAGTAGTATTTATCTATTTGAGGCATTTATATTGCACTTTCTGAGCCGACTGATTATTTCAATACACGAGAACTTCTATGGGCGAGAGCGAAAATCCTACCAAATTGGCCGGGGAAGATATTTTCACGCACCTTTCAAGGTTATTTTACATGCCACAAGTGTCATGGGACCAATGGCTTTACTTCCCTCCGCAGGAAAATGTGTTACGGATTTTTGTGGCTCAAGTTAAATCCGTCGACCCCGGTTAGGTTTGAACCCACGGATATCGGATCCTGAAGGAAGCACTCTACCCCCAGTCCACCGAGGTCAATAACGAGTAATAAGACGCGGTGCTATAAGAATAATAAAGGATAAGCAAATCTCTAGCCGGGATTGGTTATTAGACAGAGTGGTAAAAACAAACTACACCTTCTACAGCAAGTGAGGGGACCTGGTGGTCTAAAGGTAAGGTGTAGGACTTCTGTGCTGGGGTCTGGGGTTCAATCCTCGGTCCCGGCACAGATTTATTTGATTACCAAACCCTTCCTTCACCTCTGACAAGACATCTTGTGAATGTGGGGAATGCCAGGCCTCCACCGTGGTTCGGATTCCACGTTAAACTGTAGGTCCTTCATTTCATNCGGTGATGATAATAATAATAATAATAATAATAATAATAATAATAAGATAGCAAGTGTATTAAAAATAACCCCATGAAAATGTCCATAGAATCTAAACAGATCTTTTTACAATATCAATTTAATAATAATAATAATATTTAACACCACGTCTTACTACCCGTTCGGGCTATACGCTTTAAGTACTAATTACTCTAATGGATTAGGAATTGGGAAGGTTATATTAGAGGAAGTGGACCCGCATTTGCGTGGAGGGAGAGTGGAAAACCATGTAGGAAAAACCACCCCAGTTCACCCGACCGAGATTCGAACCTCGATCTCCCCGTCCTCAGCAGTCGAGCTCAACACGACAAGCGCGTTAACCAACTACGCCACCGAGGTGGGTCACAATATCAATTACTTGTCAACCTGAACTGAAGACAACTCGTGGTCTACGACGTCACTACCGTAAGAATATGGATTTCCTTACACCGGGTGGTAAGGGTTCAACTCCAGAACATTGAGTTTAAGAAAAATCAGCCTCAGTACACCCGACTGGGATTCGAAACCTAATCTCCTTGACATGGGTGGTCTAGTCTATTGCATGAGTGATGCCTCAGACCATGAGGCCGATGGAATAGATAAAACCAATTTTAGTAAGTGTTTTTCCTTGATAACTTTTCACTCCTCTTTCATGCAAATGAAAGTATACTAATTATCCTATTCTACAAACTAACTTCTGTATTCTTAATTCATTAAAGTAGTTGAATGTGAATAGCCCGAAAGGGTTGTAAAATGCCCTGAAAAGTATATTTATGTATATTAGTGTACTCTGACATACAACAAGTTTCACATTTTTAATACTTATTTGCGTGAGAAAGAGTAAGTGATTAGACAAACCATATCATGCTTGATTCAATAATTTAATAAGCTGATATTGTTTTGGTAAATATTACGTACAGATAATCTCTATAGCAGTTCAAATAAATCTATCTATACGATCCTGATTTTTTTTATTTGCCTCCAGTGAAAATATTTTGCTCTAGCGTAGTACAAAGCTTTAAAGCGCGTCTTCACCCCATTACTATAACAAATTGTATCGTCGAGCGTTTCCTCCGGAACCATTAAAAGTTATGCAGCGTGAAGAATCGTGGTGGTGTAGCTAGCGAGCAAGTGAGCGCGCGCTTCGTTCGCTACTGCGTTGCAGTAATGTAGTTGTGGCAAGTGGATCAGGACCGCAGCAGAATAGAGGAGGTGCCAACAAGAAGACTGCGCTAATGTGAGCATACGGTTTTACTGTTATCTACTAGTTTAAATTGATTTTGCACTAGAACAGATTTCTACAGGAAGGAGATAGTTTGCCATTTTATTTTATTTCGATTAATCTCAACTAATGATTCTTTGAAAAGTAGACCTCACGCTCTCCGTGTTCTTATGGTTAATATAGTCTAAAGATTCATTTTTTGTTTTAAAACTAAAATATCTCTTGTAATTTCTCCTTATATTTGAAATGGATATTTCTCATGGTTGCTCAAGTAGATAGAAACACAATTAATACTATATTCAATAGTAGGGGAGACCGGGGCACGTTGCAACACTTTTCACTTTTTATTTAATTATATTTTCCCAATAAATCCTTTTATACTTTTACAGTTATAAAATACAGCATTTTTTATTGTTTTAAAAGTGTATGTTTAATCATATATTTTTATTTAGTTTATCAAAACTATTTCAAATCGAAGACTCATAAGGTGCAAGCCGCCCTGCCCCGTCAAATATATAGTTGGTGTATGTGAAACATAACTTCTCTCGTACTCATCCAATGGATCTGCATTTTGTAAACTCTGTATTACACCCACTCTAAGTCCCTCAAAATATTCCTTATTGCAGACCAAACGATATTGTTGACCCTTATCTGTCGAGCCATCTTAAAAAAAAGTATATTGGTGGGTTTTATATTATCCTCTGTTGAATTTAATTTTATTGGGAATTAGTTAAAAAAATAAACACTAAAATTTAAAAAGCTTTAAATTATTTTTTCTTTTTCTAATGCAGCTTTTTCTGAGGTGTCAGATTAAAACAAATATAATTAGTAGGCTGATTTTTAATTTCAACGCGTATTAATGCAATTTTGAACTGTTGGTGACGTAAGACACCGGGAGAGAATGGGTTTTAAGAAAATATAGCCTACGCTATGTAATAATATGAAAACATAGAGCTCACACTATGGATTGGTTTGAAAACATATGTTCTATGGCTTTGATAAACAACAACACATTTCATTATTATAAATGACAAACAAATGTTTACTATATTCATTTATTCCGGGCTCCTTTTTAGTTGTTCTCGTATGTGATAGTGATGATGAATATCTAGTTCCGTATATCAGTAAGTTGTTATTACTAATATTTATTTTATTTAAGATTAATATTTGCAAAGAATAGTAAACTATTCTAAAATTTGTGGAGTAAGTTGCTTCACTCGTTTGTTGCAGTTTGAATTATAAAATGACGTCACTATTTATTTTGTACAGATAAACTCTAATATCAAACAAATACAAAATTAATGCGTTCATTGATAATAATGGTCTCGAATATAAATACAAACTATAATCTAACACGCAGAACATTAACTGTTATTATTATTATTACTATTATTACTATTGGCACCGCGTCTTACTACCCGTTCGGTTTATACGCACTTACGCTAATGTGTAATGGTAGGGTAATTGTGAGATGAAACGGAGGACCTACAGTTTAACGTGGAATCCGAACCACGGTGGAGGCCTGGCATTCCACACATTCACAAGTTGTGATTAATACACGTCTATGTCAGAGGTGAAGGAAGGGCTCGGCAATCAGATAAATCTGTGTCGGGACCAAGGATTGAACCCCGGACCCTCAGCACAGAAGTCTGATACCTTACCCCTGAACCGCCAGGTCACCATTAACTATTATCTAAGGCTAAAATATACACGTGTGTCCTCAATTGCTTCGTTGAACTGACTACCAGAGCGATAACCTGTTGCAATGACACGCTTTATTTCCAAATACTGTTTTAGAAAAATGTTTTGTTGCAACGTACACCCGTTACAACTAGCCCTGGTCTCCCTTACATTATAAAATAAAGAAAAAGCATCGTTCATGTGGTCTAAGACGGATTTTTTTTTAAATCCTAGGTTCTCGATCGATAGCTTAGAATTATGAATTAAAATAACTTGATATGAGCTATTAACGAAACACCTGTTGAACATTTGTCATATTTAAATTTATAGCGATATTGAAAAACAATGTACATACATTCTTTGCCCGCGGTTCAGAGAATATCTCTGCCAAGTTTAGCTAAAATTTGTTAAAGCATTTTTTGTATCTATCGTGGAACATACAAACAGACATTTTTTGAGTAGCTGCCATAAGGATACGGATAAATAAATAAATAAAAACTGTACAAACGCTATTCGTCCTAAATTCTAATAATGTTCCTGACAAATTTTGTTAAAATTAGTCCACGCACGTGAATTTCACCACAGAACAAAAATAAATTATCCTTACAAACAGACAAAATGCGCCAAATTTTAAAGTTAAAATTGTACCCAAATTAATTCGGTCAATAAGTAATTTTTAATACATTGGCCCTTTTAAATTGTTTTAATTTGCTTAAGGCATGCAGGTTATTTCCCTCCACAAAATGAGAGAATAGCCAAATAGTTGGACCAACACGAGTTCTCCTCTTGCTTCAAGAACTACTGGAACTATTTCTGCATCTACTTAAAACTATTTTAATTGCTAGTCAAGCTGTTATTGATAGCTTAAAAACTTTACGGTTCATTTGTTTTCACCACGTCCTATCATCCGTCCGGAATATTAATATATTTAAGAAATAAATTATCACCGAATCTTAGTATCAGCTTAGGCTATATCCATATATCATAACTGTTCTAATTGGTTACGTATGAAGAAAGAAGAAGTTTAGAAGTAATCTACCCTCATTTGCGTGAGAGTAGAGTGGGAAACCATTTAGGAAAACTACCCTCAGTAGATCCAAGCAGGATTTGAACCCCAACCTTCCTGTCTTTCACAGGCCTGTATAACATGAGACCAGGGGTCTCCAATTATTTATAGCATGAAATCAATAAAAGAATAAACTACCTTGATATTTATATAATCAAAAACAAACATATCATTTAACTTCATATACAACGTGTATCTAAAACATTGCATCAAACTTTGGCAGGCTATTCCTGGGGTGAAAATAGAATAATTCACATCAGCAACCTAGGGTCCATCTTCAATATTAAGGGCGGTATTCACCCCTAAAGATAGAGCTAAAAACGACTGTTATGTGAAATATTATGAAAACTGCTTAGGGTATTACAACTAATATTTGTATACTACTTATTGAAACCTTGATCATTAATAAACTAAATGTTCTGTTACCGTTACTCACCCCATCATGTAAAAAAAGGGAGGGTTGTAACACTTTTTTCTGCAATAAAATATGTCAAAGTAAGTATTACTAATTTTGACTTAATATTACCAAACAAGGATTAAAAATTAACAAAAAAGGTGTCTTGGAGAATCTGTCTAGCTTTCCCCGTTTTCGAGAGGTAGAAAGTTGACGGTTTCATTCTAGTGTTAAATATGACTTGTCTGCTAAAGACGGGGAGATCAATGTTCGAATCCCGTTCAGGTCTACTGAGGGTGTTTTTTACAGAATTGTTTCCTGCTATCTTTCCATGGAAATGCAGGTAGATTAAATATAAAATATTTCCTTCTTCATCCTTATCCCATTAGAGCAATTATTATGTATTCGTATAACCTGAACAGAGAGTAAGATATATTACCAACATATCACCGAATTCACCACATAAAATAAACTCATATATATAAGAGAAAACAGTTCAAAGATAATGGTCACGGATTTTGTGTAAAGGCATACAAATTGCTTAAAGGAAAGCATGGTGGAATGGAGTCTGGCTGGCCTCCACACAATTTTGAGCAGTGAGCAGATGTGTTGGGGACGATTATTAACAGCGCCGATAAATTACATCTTAACTGTGCCGGGTATATATAGGCGTCACCCTCATTAGCAAAAAGTGGGTGTGTGTGTTAGAGTGAGAAAGAGCTTGCGCCGCGCGAGTAAACCAGAAAAGCAGGCGCCGTTTTAAACACTTTGCACCTGAGCCCTCCATTCTATAAACCAGACCAGAACAAACTGAAGAGGTGGATTAGGGGAGTATTTGTTTTAGCCATAATAACACTGTGCGCATACTCCAAGCGATGTAAATCATGACTATGCATAGTGCATGCGAAAGTGGAAAAGTCCCTCCCCCTTAACACCCTCCCATGTACCGTGAAAAATAACCTCATTGGTAGCGGTTTTGATTGTTTGGAAGTATGAACGGATGTTTGTGTTTGGTTGTTTTTCAGTGTTATCAAAACAGTTCGGTCATAAACATTTGGATTAAAGTTTTTAACTGTGTTTCTTTTTAATGGCATTGGTAAAAAAAATATAATAATGTTACGTTTGTTATTGTTTGTGGCCAAATTAAAGGCTGTATAAATACCGGAACTCACTGCGGATGGCTTGTAAAAATATTGTTTAAGTAGGCCTACATGTTGGAATTATTTTATTTACAATAGTAAATTGAAAGGTTTTATGTTTATATGAATAATATTTATATGTATATTTTTTCATAGGCTAAATGAACAAAGTTTTTTTTTCCTGGTTCAGAAAATCAATTTAAATTTTTTTAATGTGCGTAACAAACAGCTTATTGCATAAAATACTATATTTGGTGTGAACTGTACATGTGTTATATAGGGCTATTTTAATGTATAGGTATTCAATAAGTTGTTTACATGATTAGTTTGATCAATATTTGAATAAGAGGTGACCTGGCGGTCTAGGGGTAAGGTGTCAGACTTCTGTGCTGGCGGCCGGGGTTCAGTCCTCGGTCCCGGCATAGATTTATCTGATTACCAAACCCTTCCTTCACCTCTGATAAAACATCTTGTGAATGTGGGGAATTACAGGCCTCCACCGTTGTTCGGATTCCACGTTAAACTGTAGGTCCTCCATTTCATCTCACATTCACCCTACCATAACACATTAGCGTAAGTGCGTATAACCTGAACGGGTAGTAAGACGCGGTGCTAATAATAATAATAATAATAATAATATTTGAATAAAAACTACATAAAGACATATACATAGTTTATTTTCGTGAAAGCATAATTAAATTATCATGACGGAACAGGATTATTATGTTTTTTTATTAAAAAGATAAAGTATTCAATGTGGCAAGCTACAGTCCAATTCTCATTAGAAGAAATGTATATAGCAGCTACAGAAGTTACTAAAGTATATCTAATCCCGCGTGAGTGTATGTGTGTGTGATATTATCTGCGACTATTAATATTTATAGATATTATCAATTACCATAAAATAGTTGTTATATTATAGTAAAATGCTTTCAATGTTGATAATAAAAAATAAATATTTTATAAAATACCCTTATTATGACAAATGGACTATAGCTAGAAATGTAAAGGAATTCCTGGATTTATTCTTATTGAAGATTGAAAGAAAGTAGTATTTATTCTGTGTTTTGATTGGACCACATACACAGGTAATATTTTTTATGGATTTTATTAATATGAATTTGATATTACATTATTTTAGGTGGTTTGTTTATAAAGAACATTTTAAATAAATTAATAAGAAATTTCAAGATAGTAAAGAAAACATATAAAACAACGTGATTTGCTCTACATTTACCAAGAAAATCTATTGGTTTTACAATTATTTTGTATTTTGGTAATTTATTAGTTTTAATTAAAATAATACATAAATATTTATTTATATTAACTTCCACCATCAAGCCCTGGTTAAGAAAAAAATTCCCACGCATTTAAAAAAATAATATAACATACGTTTTCCAAAGATGTACACATTCCATTTATAAAGTATTCCTTTAATACGAGTTAATGTTTTTTAATTATTATTAAAAAACAAGTATTTTAACTATATTTTAATTACAGTCTCAATGATAGCTTGTATGATTATTTTAGTAAAATTATTTACAGATCATAGATTATCCCATATTTTGACAATTATTTTTAAACGTTATGCAATGTAATGAAATTTATGAGATATTAAAAATAATACATTCTTGTAAAATATAGTTTTTTACCTCCCCTAAAGTTTTTTTAAATAATTATATGCCTCCCCTTATTTCCCCTATCATCCATTTGTTTACAATTCAAGGGTCAGTTGATTCAAATTTCGAAAAACCAATGACGGAATCTTGATAACGGACCTTGAAAACCATCATATTTAAAGTTTCTTGAAAATTAAAAGTAAAAGTAATTTTCAAATTTGTTTATTCAATTTAGGTATTGATTTAGGTTCAGTGGACTAGAATTTCGTAAAAATTACAACAAGTTGTGTAAAGCAGTGCTATAATCCCTCGGAAATCGAAAGTTAACACGATGAGAAAAACTATATTTTTTGGCCCACAAGTTAAGTATCGGGACTTTTGGGACCATCTATTCAATCCCTTTTCGAATTTTTAAGGTTTATGATTTTGCACGTCATTCTTGGATATCCAGGAAATTCCATGTCAAATTTAAACCTTCCATCTCACCGGGAAGTGTGAAAAAACCTCTGAATGGGAAAACGAACATGGCATGGATATTATATTATAGATCGTAATCGTCATCGCACTTCTTCCAATTTTATTTATTTTAAAACAATTAGTTTACAAAAATAAAAGTTTTTACAACCTTTATACGAATTAGCTACGATTACACCCTAACCTTATTTCTACGCTTAAGGAGCCTCATTCGAACATTAACGGAAACGTAGTACTATCATCACCATCTAAATAAAAAAGTATTTGGTTTCACCCTATACGAAAATGTGAACGTTAGGTCAGTGGAATGAAAGATAGAAATATAAAAGTGTGGCAATATAAAAGTCATACACTTAAAAAGTTTTTGGAGATTATCATAAAAAACAAAAACAAGGCCTAGTCTCAAAAAACACCACGAAAAAGAATAAAAAAGGGGAAAAAAATCCCATTTAATTTTGGGACTGTTTACATGGTAATTACATCTAAGTGCAATGGAAGCAAGGATCGTGATTTTTGTGGGGGTCTCCTAAAGGGCGGAGGTGGAGTGTAGAGGCTGGTGTCTGAGGTTAGATGGGGTAGAAGGAACCATGAAGAAAAGGGGTTTAAGAGGGAGAGAGAGTGAGGAGGGGGGGGGGGACGAAACGAA
>CABEEJ010000061.1:90323-123022 GCA_901482245.1 Timema douglasi
GCACCGCGTCTTACTACCCGTTCGGGTTATACGCACTTACGCTAATGTGTAATGGTAGGGTGATTGTGAGATGAAATGGAGGACCTACAGTTTAACGTGGAATCCGAACCACGGTGGAGGCCTGGCATTCCCCACATTCACAAGATGTCTTGTCAGAGGTGAAGGAAGGGTTTGGTAATCAGATAAATCTGTGCCGGGACCGAGGATTGAACCCCGGCCGCCAGCACAGAAGTCTGACACCTTACCCCTAGACCACCAGGTCACCTTTATATAAAATATAAATGAAATAACTATCCAGGAATAACCCATTCTCTTAGGAAGGTACTTTTAATAATCTATTTGTATTTTTTACGGTCAACATTGACATGTTACAATATTATTAATATTATTTTATGGATATTATTAATATTTATCAAAAGGGACAGCTGCATATAACATGACTTAGCGTATTAATACGTGAAAGTAATTCTAATAACTTTTCTAGCTGTCAGATAAGGCCTTTCCTATTAAAACGGTACCGTAGCCATATTATATACAGACTTTAATTAACAGTAGGTCTATAAGGATCAAAAGATATCTGTTGTCATAATCATCATTAAAAACTACAATACATATGTTTTGGATATAAATTCAACCAGCAGCGGTAATACGTGGAATAAATGCTAATGACGTCCATAAGAATGCGTGACCTAAAATATGAGTGAAGAATGACGATGAAAACGGGACGATCCCTGTATAGCTCCGTGGTAAAGCATAGATGCGCCAATATAAATGTTCCTGGTTCGATTCCCAAATATAGGTGTCATTTTTCCATTCATTCGTTTATAAGGATGTATTTACTTAGTGGAATAGGTGGAAGCAGAGGTTAAAATACCTCTTACATATAGTAGAATGAATTCATGTTTTGCTCGAATAGAATATTCATATTAACTTTTATTTAGAAAATATAGAATAAGTAGTAATGTAATTTTTTGTGACATTACTGCATTTCTTAATTACTCAATGGAATTAAGAATTTACATATTTATGCCATCTAACCCTATCTTGAGCTAGTTCTATCTAGTTTACCTCACTACACCCTATCTCTATCTTGAGTTAGTTCTATCCAGTCCACCTCACTACATCCTATCTCTATCTTGAGTTAGTTCTATCCAGTCCACCTCAACTACACCCTATTTCTATCTTAAGTTAGTTCTATCCAGTCCACCTCACTACACCCTATCTCTATCTTTAGCTAGTTCTATCCAATACACACTATTACACCCTATTTATTTCAGGTCCATTCTAATGTTATCCTCCCATCTACGTCTTGGTCTCTTCCCATTGGTTTTGCCAATCAATACCTTAAACACGGTTCTAGTTTTTTCCATTCGTGCTGTATGTCCTCTCCACCATAATCTGTGATATTTGATTACCATAGCAGTGTCCGGTGATGAATAGAGGGTAGTTTTGTTATAATTATATAAACACCTCCACTTTCCATGATCTTAATTCCTTTTTGGAACAAGTATTTCCTAAGTACTTTGGTTTAGAACACCCTAAAGTTCTTCTCGTCATAAAAGGAAGGATAACATGTTTTTACAAAATAAAGAACCACAGGTAAACTATTGTTTTGTATTTTATGAGCTTTAATACAATACTTTTTACTAAAATGTAAGTCCTCAAAATTGATGTAAGGTTAGATCTCAAAAGACATGAGTCTATTAAAAAAGTTCACGAAACTTCACTCATTAATTAAAATAGTTAAACTGTTAAGCAATTTAAAATATTGAGAGGAAAACAATAAAAAAGGCTGTGGGGTAAAAAAAAGCTCATGAAACTTTTGTTTTTCCTTTCTCCTGAAAAATTACCTCACTGTTACTTACGTTCCTTTGGCTATCAGGTATAATATTTCTTTTGAAGTGAGTCTTGAGTAGCTTCTTTAAAAAAGATCTTTGACGCTATTTAAAACGTTATAAATTATAATGCTTAATATAATTAAAAATTAAACCAAAGAACCCTTTGTTGGAAAAGTGAGTATTCTCCATCAATGTTATGTTACACTTTCACGAATATTAGTTTGATTAAAAAACTTTTTTAGATACTAAAATGATTTATTCTTGTCATATTAGATTTCTCCAAATTATAGTATCCATTGGTTGTGGGAAAAGGATAAGATCTAAATACACTTTCAAAGTCTTATAAGATGTGTAGGTAACCAATAATATTTATTCCAAACTTTTAAGGTTATTGTAATAGTTATTATATTAAATTTCTTAAAATCTTTCTAAACAAAATGTTTATTTTTTTGAGCTCAGTTTTTTACAATTATTATAACCAATTTGTGTAAATTTATTAGCTGTTATAAATAAACTATGCATCTCAATTAATAACGTGAAGAGTTTGTGTGTTTGTCATGAGCGTTGCGCGATATCTTTTGCATGCAGAGGTCTAACATTTAAATTTTAGTAACCACCGTCAACAAAACATATGCACCTAGAAGCCTGAGTTTTAATTATTTCAACATTATTTGTTTTAAATAGAATAAAAACTTTGTTGGAAGAAATGAAATAAATATATATATTTTATGTCTGTTTAAACCCAAAGGAAAGCGCTGCGTGGCTATCTCGGGGAATGCCAGGTATTTCGGCTAGCTTACGACGGACCTACTGACAAAGTTGAGAGAAATCCTGTTTTAACTGGACAGTTTGGCATTTTTTCTGTTAGTTATGATTATTGCCAAATTTGTGGACCAATTTTAACAGAAATGGTCAGCTCCTTTCTTTGAACCTAGGCTAAAAAACGTGTCGTATACCTATTTTTTTCATGATTTATTAATTCGTTTAAAGATTGACACCCTTTTACAAATTATTGACTCATACCAAGTGATTTGAATTTAAGATTGTAAATAATCAATAATTTAAGCACTTCAGGCATATTAAAAAAAACTCCGAGACTGGCGTCCTGAGTCAAGTGAACGACGGTTATTCTATATTAAAGTAATGTAATATTTAATATAGTATTAATTTGTTTTCTGTTTAACTTGATCACCAAGGAAATATTATATCAGCTTCATATCCAAGAAAATTACAGGATACATTTCAACTAGAAATCCAAAGAGAAAATATAGGAAAGAGCGAGATATACTATTCACGGAACTACAACTAAACTTACCAGAATCAAAAGAGACTTCGCTTATGAGCAGCCATCTGGACGCGAAGTGGAGTTGGACCTTGAGGAACTTGCCGACCCTATTCTGCAATGGGATGGTAACGTTCCTTGCAGAGTCTCTGGATAGATCTGGGGTTGGCGATAACTCCAGAGGTGTCGGTTGATACCTGTTGCCATCCAGGCTGAAGTATACCAGAGCCTCAGAGAATATCTGCAACAAAGTTGTTAGAAATAAGTAGACAAGGGCCTCAGAGAATATCTGCGACACTAATGTTAGAAATAAGTAGACAAGGGCCTCAGAGAATATCTGCGACACTAATGTTAGAAATAAGTAGACAAAGGCCTCAGAGAAGATCTGCAACACAAATATTATAAATAAGTATACAAGGGCCTCAGAGAAGATCTGCAAAACAAATATTATAAATAAGTATACAAGGGCCTCAGAGAATGTCTGCAACACAAATGTTAGAAATAAGTAGACAAAGGCCTCAGAGAATATCTGCGACACTAATGTTAGAAATAAGTAGACAAAGGCCTCAGAGAAGATCTGCAACAGAAATGTTAGAAATAAGTAGACAAGGGCCTCAGAGAATATCTGCATTACATCTGTTAGAAAAAAATAGACAAGGGCCTCAGAGAAGCTCTGCAATAAACTGCAAGAAAGAATAAGACAATGACATCAGAGAAGAGACACAATACAATTGTTATAAATAAGTGGTTAAGGTCCTCAGAGAATATATTCAACAAATCCACGGGGAAGAGCAAGACAATGGCCTCGAAGAACCTCTGCAAAACAGTCACAAGAAAGTGTTGGATTTAAATAGATTTCTTTTTTACAAATATTTGGATGATAGTTGAGCTACTATTGACTTTAAACAACCTTTAGAATAATTAATAACTCACCTCATTTCACATCACATGAAAATATTGAAATTCAAACAAAACCGAAATTCAAACCATAATCGGTTGTATCTTGAAGGCCGTCCAGGGAACTTAAGGATCCTAGATAAACGACCTTTTAAGGGGGCCTATACCATTAATAACTACTTTAGTTTATGTTCGTTATTAATTTTAATTAAAATAATATTTATACTATATGTATACACATACTTTAAGAACCCATCACATCCAATTAACCGGGGTAAGGTACTGATACAAGATTACGTTGGATCCGGAAGATGTTTCGAACGGGTTTACAGGTCTCAATTCCACTGTTTATTTTATTTTTATTTTTTGATAATAGCACATACAACTGTACCACAAAAATCGACGACTGGTTTAGGTTGTATTAGTTACGTAGGCGATGTGTTATTTGAGGGGATCTTAAACTACATTATATATATATCATGACAGCCACCTTTAAATTGGTCGAATTCAGAAAATCTGCATTTTATTCATGTGTGATTAGACTTGCTTCTGTACATGAGAGGTGTTTGGACAATTGGCGGTACCAGTGAAGTGGGGGGCATAAAGAAAACTAACGTATTTATTAATTATCCTACCTGTATGGCCTTGATAATCTGACTCTGAAATCAAACGTATCTTTGATAGTGATTTTATTAAGGTCAAACTACAATAGCATCAAATTCTAGGTCTTATATGGATAGTATATTATGTCTGATTCCTGGCTTTTAATATAAATTAAACAAGATCTTTAAATTATCCTTTCTCATATATATATATATATATATATATATATATANTAACATGTTTAAAAAATGTGCTCTGACGTTGACCTAAGCCTAGCACTTCAAACCCAGGTTTATTTTTGAAATAAATTATTATTTTCTTGGATTAATAAACTATAAACTATTATATGATGTGTCTAATTTATCTGTGGATTATTCCAAATATAATCTTCCACTAAGGTCATGAATTTTTAATATTAACGTTCTTCTTGTTTCGGTTCGTTCTTTTCTGGGTGATGTGAGGTCTTACAAGATGTATGATGCTATGTTTCAAGGAGGGACAAGTCATAATAATACAGTACCGGTAGCTCACTTGGTGGAGAAGTGATCCATAACTCTGAAGATCTGGACTTCAAACACTTGACCGGGCACACTTATAAAATATGTCATGCCTCAAATGTGTTTAAAACCTCTAAAACGTTATTTTATTTTATTCTTCCATAGGGTATTGGTGCTGGTAAAACACATTGGGCCTATTTTACGTTCGGGCAAGCGACCTGTACTTAAAATAATATAGACTAGATATCATTGTGAGTGTACATTAAAAATAAGAAATCACGTCTTTATTTTGCTATTACTTTATACTAGCTCGACTTTTTGATGTACTCATGGCCTACATATTATGACTAAACGTATAGCCGTAGATATCATTTGCAGTTTATGTTTTATTTCCTTAGAACATAGAATAATGAAATAATTATTCGAGTTTTAATTTTCCAACTACCATTTGGGTAGCAAAAAGATTTTGAAAATCTACCAACTTTCGTGTGGTCTTAAAGGTAATATTCATAAAAGTTTTACGTTTAAACATAAACACATTATACTCGAATTTAAAAATGTTAAATAAAAGTGAGACTTTGTGTCTGTAAAAATTTTGTGTTGTTAAAATATTAATAGAAGTTACCTTTCCTAGTTTTTTTTTGTTTATTTCTCAGAAGTAATATTTTTTATGGGTAATTTGATCCGCCCTTAATGTTATTGCTTTACTCTCAGTACGTGAACTTATGCTATATTTTTTCGTCAAAGTTTAAAAGCACACATTGATATATACAAATCATATCACTGTTGATTTATGGAGAATACTAAAGCCTCCTGGATTTATATCACAGTCCAGTGAACAAATATTAAACTTTTTTTTTTATCAAACCCCATTTATAGCATTATATACAGCACGCACCCCTACATAGCATAGATAATAAAACGGAGAAAGACATTCCGATACCTGATTCGAGTCCCTTCCACACTCCTCTGTCACAGTCGTGTTGGAGTATAATCATCAATCATCGCCCACAGGGTATTTGACGTTTATAGGCGTTATCTTTCATAAAGCTACACTTTAGCCGAATACAACTTTCCATTTTTGTGTTATTTGTGATAGATATATCAATTTATATATCTATAATGTCGCTATTATCTGATAGAGGTGTTTTATTCGACAATATCTGGAAGAGATACGCGATAGCAGAGAAAGGTATTCATGAGTCACTCAAGGGAGGTTGGAAAAATTCTTTGTTGTAGGATCCAAAAAAAAAAAAAATCTACGCAACTTGTATTCCAAAGATCATTTTCACGATCTTTCTTTCTTTCTCTCTTTCTTCTTCTTCAAGAACAACCCCTCACGCTTTAGAGTGTGTGTGTGTGGATGTTGGTCGGGAAGGGAGGAAAGAGGGGGGAAAGAGGGGATGAAGACTTCTACTTGCACATCGCTCTTACTGTCATCTATTCCTATAACATGTCAGCCATACCTTTTATCTTCCCTATTTCCACACTCACACACACACACAAAAAAAACACCACTGTCTTTGTCCCTTCTTTTTTTCCCAAAGCCCATCTAAATCTCTTAAGCTATGTTTGATATACATTTCCCATTCAGTGGTATCATTGGAAGGACACTGACAGAAGAAACTGATACTTCCCCTGAGTAAGACGTATCTACTACATTTGAATATTTCAAAAAGGTTTTGTTCCTGCATCAGAAATCAAACTATTATGGGAGAAAGTGAGACTCAACAGATGTTTACTTTACCACAAAGGTTTAACCACGCGCCTCCAAAGTGGGGATGATTTAGATAAAAGTTTTATTTACAGTGACAGTTTTATGGGACTATAACACACTTTTATAAACATTAAATGGGATAAGTTACTTTTTTTTCACTTTACATCCATTCGTATCTTTACAATAGCATATATCGAATTACTATATTTTGGCTTATAAATTTATGATGATGGAACACCTATTTTCTTGGATCAATTTCACTGTTTTTTAGACACATTAAAAAATGGGTTTAAAAATGAAACTTAATAACAAAATTTGACTAATTTAATGAACTACTAGACACCCTTACAATTTGCCATTATTCCCTTGAAAACATTGAGCTGTTGCTCAAATTTAATAAAGTTAAAAAAAAGTAAGCTACAATATTAAACTAATTAAACTATCAAATATTTAAAAAAAAGTTCATATGAGTAGTTACGACTTTTTAAACTCTAGCTCACTAATAGTTTTAGGGAGGTTATATTATTAATAAGTATATTCGTATTTGCGTGGAGGGAGAGTGAAACACCATTTTGTAAAAACCACTCTTAGTACGCTCGTCCGAGATTGGAACCTCGATCTCCCCTTCATCGTCAGTCTAGTCTACTGCGAGAATAGACCACGCGGCCACCGAGGCGGGTCACAAATCTATTAATGAATGATTAGTTAAATCCTCGTAACTTAATGCTATTTCCATTATTATTAATGTTATATTGTAGCCTGCTTAGCGTTAAAATGAACTTAATATTAATTATAAAAATAAATCCACGAGTGATAATGACAGTTAATATTCCACACCTGTGTTCCCCTGGAGTACATGTTGTTAGTGTAGATGTGAATGGCAGCAAACTCACGAGGTCCATCGAACTCAAAAATAATCTCCAATGGTTGTCCACCTCTCGTCTCATTCGACCAGCCTACCCAGCGTTTATCTGAAATAAGGTCAAACAACTGCAGTGCATGATGGTAACTCATTTAGAAGTTTGGTATCATTTAGATGAAACTCTGAAAAAACTAATAGACCATTCTTGAATGCTGTTTAAAAGCGAATAATTATATTCTCATTCTGTTAGTTTCAGCTTATTTACTTCATATTTTAGATAATTTAGTTATTTTAATCTTATTTTGAGTTTAAAATTCCTTGTGTAGCTCAAGGGTAGTAACATATGAATGAATTTCAGTGTGAAAAAAATTATCTCAAAAAATACACATGCACTATATAAAAGATTCAAAAAAATATACTACAAATGACACACAGCAATGTGAATAGTAAAAGAATTTCAAACCAATATGAGATTAATGTTGTGCATAAAACAGAAGTCTATTATATTCATATCAAAAGACTATTAGCCATGTATTAAAGTTAAAAAATCTCTTAGATTAAAGTACACTTATCCTAAGATTGTGTTCGTAATTTATTACTATAATGGTGTCAATTTTTCCGGATATTTTAAGCATATTTTTTGTATATATGTTACCATCCAAACCAGATTCCAGGATAAACTAGATCGGATTAGGCCGAATTGATACATCCTATGAGCCTCAGGATGTACTAGTTTAGCCTAGTTTAAATTAATTAATCCTGAAATTTGCCCCAGCTGATAGGATAAATTAGTATAGCCTACAGTTGTATTAGGCCAAACCAGGTTTAGGTTAGGTTAGCTGACAGCATTTACGCGTGAACTGTGAATGATGAAACCTGTCCAAGGTCGATTCATCAAATGGGTTAAGAAGAATGAAAACTAGAACTGCCTAAAGACATCAGGCTATATCGGTTTATTCCAGAAACGGCAGTATGTATCAATTTGGCCTGGTCCGATCTAGTCTGTCCTATAAATCGGTTTGGGACGGAAACATATATATGTCCTGCCATGTCTTAGTACTAGTCCAGACTTTAAGCATTTTAAACGTGTCAGTAAAGTAGAGATGACACATTTAGGAATTAAAGGATATGAACCCATATTTGCGTGGGAGCAGAGTGGTAGACCGCTTAGTAAAACCTTCTTCAAAATATACAACCAGGGTTTGGGCCTAAAATTCCCTATCAACAGCCAATCAGACCGATAGGTATGAAATTTATCTGCCTGTTCATCGAAGTGGCTACATTATTATTATTTTGTGTATATTCTAAAAGGTTCTTTAAGCGAAAACCTGATTTTGCAGGCTCAATGAATTAAAATTTATCTATTAAAAATTACACACCATGATATAACATTTTACAATCATTAAAGGCATACACAGAATGTAGCTTGCAACGTGTTTTGTCAGAAAAAATAAATCTCTAAAGCTTAGTATTAACATTATTTTCCTTTTGTTTATCATCAATGAAACTCCCCCGTCTTATTGCCCGTCGAGGTTAAGGGTAGAGTGAAAGGTATTATTTTATTTTAAATAATTTTTTTAATTAAAGTATATACTTTCCTGAATAAAATCATATTGCATACTTAATTGTTTTCTATTTGCATGACCAACAAAAAAAAATCTAGAACATATTATATAGTATAGGCCCTACTGTTGTGCTCTGTGATACTACCTGTGCAAATAGTTTTTTCAACTATTTTATTTTAGTTTTGATGTATATACAATATTTTTCTATTCAAATCAAATCAAATTTATATCTAATTTTATATATTTAGTTTAATACTATTTAGAACCACGTCTTTCCTCCCGTTCGGGTTATCCGCTTAAAGTACTAATCACTCTAGTGGATTAGAAATTGGGAAGGTTTAATTAGAGGAAGTGAACCCACATTTGCGTGGAGGGAGAGTAGAAAACCATTTAGTAAAAACAACCCCCAGTTCACCCGACCGAGATTCGAACCTCAATCTCCCCGTCCTCAGCAGTCGAGCTCAACACGACAGACGCGTTAGCCAACTACGCCACCGAGGCGGGTTATATCTTTAGCTCTACGACTCTTACTTTTTACATAATACATTTATTTAATGTTGTTTGTATTCTTGGCAATAATTACTGTTGTCATTTGTTTGACTGTATCTTGTTGTTTGCAGTGTTTTTTAGTGATTTATCCAATATATTATTATTTTAAAGTTTGAAATTGAATTTTTATAGTGTTTTGAAGATAAAATGCCTAGAAAACCTAAAAGAATCAATATAGAAAAATTAAGAAACACTCTGTTTATTTGGTATGAGGTAATAAATGAGCCGGCTCAATCACCAATGACAAATTATTCTACAGAGCAAACGCCACCAAGAAAGCTGGAGGATGAAAATAATGAAGATCTCCTTTATCGAGCCGGACAGCACTGAAGTTAAATTACAATTAATAAAATAACAAAAACTAAACAAAATTCCTTAAAATATATGCAAATAAAACTTAAAGGCTAATTTCCCGAAATTTAAGTTTTTTAAATAAAGGTAAATTTTTCCCAGAAGTTATTAGAGGTAGAAAAATGAAAATGTTACCATATAATGAATATATATAGATACACACTTTAACAATAATAGTTGGTAGTTAAACAACCCGTTTGTAAAATAATATTTTTCTATATATAAAATTAGAGGTAAAATTTTAGTACTAATTTAAAAATATATATATTTCTGTTAGTATTGTATCAATTTTAAAAACTTGATGTTAAAGTATTTAATAAGAACAAAAGATATTCTGGTAAAAAAGGGTAGCTCTAAATCTAGTACACACCGAAATAAATGCACCTAAATATACCCAACATAACATTGGCAAGGTACCCCATTCAATCTACCCTTAAGCAAGCCCTAAGCTATTCGCGAATATGGACGAATGTTCTGGCTGAATATTTTCCAGGACGTTCACCTACATTCTTGTCATGAAATCTATACGAATATTCACCTACTGTGGTACCCGGCAGCTAATACACAATGGACAACGCAAATGATTAAATCGCTGCTGCAGTTATTATGTTATCCAGTGTATTGTTATTGCATCGTAAAATACCTAACTGGCAGTTATGCTACAATAACCACAAATACAACTAGTACAGAGCCCAGTGTGTGAGCACGCACTAAAAATAAAGTGAAGGACTTTTAAGCAACTAGACACGAATGACAGGTGTGTAGAGTGGCAGCGTACCAAATGTTCGTCAAGACTCTAGTGGCGATCATCGCTTCCTTTGATTAGTACCTAAATTATTATTATTATCACCGCGTCTTACTACCCGTTCGGGCTATACGCACTTACGCTAATGTGTAATGGTAGGGTGAGTGTGAGATTAAATGGAGGACCTACAGTTTAGCGTGGGATCCGAACCACGGTGGAGGCTTGGCATTCCCCACATTAACAAGTTGTGATTAATACTCGTCTTGTCAGAGGTGAAGGAAGGGTTTGGTAAGATTCGTGCGTAAAAACTGCCCCCAGAGCGAAACTCCTCTAATCCAGAATATTCGAGTTAACATTCGCCATTCGTGTACCTCCCACACTTCTCGGACAGTCATCCTAAACCCAAACATTCGTTCCCACTCGTGAATAGTGTGTGACCAGTTTGATAAGCGTTTAGATAATCTAATGGGGCAGGGATAAGGAAGGTATACTCTAGAAGAAATAAGTACGCACAATCTAATGGGGCAGGGATAAGGAAGGTACACAGCTAGAAGAAATATACATGCACTTGCGGGGATGGAAAGTAAAAAACAAACTTTTAATATACCCACCAGGGAGTAAAATCACGACAGTTCCGTCACTGAGAAATTACATTAAATGCTCTTTATATTTAATCCACATACCCGCCAGTGTGGATAAATTTTGTAAAAATGTGTGGCAGTTTAAATTATCTTTTAACTAACCCCTAAACAAAGTGTGTGTTGAAAATAGCTCAAATGGTATGTTACGGCACATAGAGGCAATGTAAAAAAAAAAACCTTTCACGAAAGGCACAAGGGTAGTAGAGGCACCAGGAAATCCCTCTCAACGTGATCCCCCATAAATAATTCATCACAGCCATCAATCAGTGCGGTTATGTACGGTTTGCTACACAAACACAAGCGTTGCACACGACGGGTTGGTGGGAAGGGGGTTGAAACTGCGCGTTTCATCTACAGTGTACGTAACAAAACAACCATGAAACTTTGAGGGTGATTGCAGTGTTTATACATTAAATAATCACCTTCTGAAGATCCCCTATACAGAGGAGATTGAATTAGAAACATACCATTAAATTCCAAAATGATTCGCTAATTTTAATTTTTTTTCCCCCTGAAAGAAACCATTTGCAAAAGAGCTTGTTGATTCGAATGGAACTTTTTTTTTGAGCGGATGGAGCGAGTTCTGAAGTGAGTGTATGTGTGTTTTGTTATCAGCCTGGATCCAGCCGTGAGGGGGATGTCACATTGCTGATGACTGATTGTGGAGCATGCCTCGGCCACGTACGGTACACATTGTGTCATCCACACATGTCAGTGTTGAAGCGGCACGTACGCTGGATTAGCTAAAAGAGGTCAGGGTTCATTTGCGATATTTTTTTTGTGTGTGTGTGTGTGTGTGTAGTTTGGTAGATTTTAGTTGCGTAGTTTGCAGAAGGGACCACTGACTATTAATTACTCGTAATGAATTATATTGAAATTTGTGATTACATAAAA
The DNA here is from genome assembly GCA_901482245.1 of Timema douglasi. Taxonomy (NCBI): domain Eukaryota; kingdom Metazoa; phylum Arthropoda; class Insecta; order Phasmatodea; family Timematidae; genus Timema; species Timema douglasi. The sequence goes on from CABEEJ010000061.1 coordinate 102,765, forward strand.
TAGGAATAGTTTTATTTAAGGAATCTAAATTCTGAGGCATTGTACGTAAGTATGACGTATTCTGATACATATTGTGATAGTAAGTGTACTTACCAATAATAACGTATATATGTTTGTATACATGCACCGTAAGTTTATCGCGAAAAGTAACAACCATAAGTTACATGACACTATACTGCCACTTATTAAGTAAGAGTCGTGAAGTTATTAGTTAATAAAAAGTTATATCTTTCAAGGTAAACGGAATGTAAAAGTCAAAGCCATAAAAAAAACAGCAAGATTAAATTATATTCATTTGTTCGGATAGCAAACCCTTTTATATATGTTCACCAAAATGAAGATTTTAATAGACCTACAAAATGTAATACGATAATGAGTGGAACGTATTTAATAAACAACAAATTGATGGCTAATTTAATAAACAATTTGAATTAATTTTATATTTGAAAATATTAGTTTAAAAATATTACATACAGAAAGTGGATATTTCATGTTTGTATAAAAATATAATTTAATACTTAGTAAATGATTATGAGCATGGCCTACCAGGTCCTTCCCCAGCAATTTCAGGAGCGAAGTCATCATTCCCGTAGAGCCCATCCACCAGTTGTCCTAAACCACTTCTCATCAAGCTCCCATCCAGTACACCGTCATAGCTGAGGTCTTCGAGGTACGAGTCTGCACCTTGGAGCTCTCCTCTAGGAGCTGTGTATGCCAGGACACTCTCTGTAACAACATGTACACATTAGGAGAACTACCATTCTCATCGTTTTACTATCTAGTACACCGTCATAGCTGAGGTCTTCGAGGTACGAGTCTGTACCTTGGAGCTCTCCTCTAGGAGCTGTGTATGCCAGGACACTCTCTGTAACAACATGTGCACATTAGGAGAACTACCATTCTCATCGTTTTACTATCTAGTACACCATCATAGCGGAGGTATTCAAGGTACGAGTCTGCATCCTGAGGCTGTCCTCTAGGAGCTGTGTATGCCAGGACACAACTCTGTAACAACATGTACACATTAGGAGAACTACCATTCTCATAGTTTTACTATATATTACACCATCATAGCGGAGGTATTCGTGGTACGAGTCTGTACCCAGGAGCTCTAAGGAAGTTGTATGACAGATGTGCTCACTACTTCTCTTATACTACTATTTGTATGGGGCACTGGCACTACTATTTGACCTTGTCTCAGGACTACAGTCAGTCCGGATCACATCAGTATTTTCGTAAGTCCATTCATCAGTACATTAATATTATCCCTACACGATCAGTCATACTGACAGTATTAATTATCACTTTATTAATACTGACCATCTGCCTGATCGTGTAGGGGTCCTATTACAGCTATGGTCATCTATAGGCCTACCCCTTTGGTAATAACCTTACATATACTGTCGTGGATCCACGTAGACTTCTCTTAATTAATACTGGGCAAGGCAAAATAGCTGTTGGAGTAAATGCGTTGTAGTTTTAATAATTGCTGTAATTGTTTTAAGAAATATTTAAATTGACACGCTTGCGTTGAAACGTTAGACATCTTTCAGTTAATCGAAGTTCATTAATATATGCGCACCCAGTTAAAAATAATTGAGGTTAACATTTAAACAGTGATACATTAATGGAAGGAAAACTAGGTGTTATTTCTGTTACATAATTAAGATTGTTAGAAAGTCCAGTGCTGATTTAATCAGTCGGATTAATAAAGTGCACGTTAAATACCTTACATATTAATTATAAAATAAATTTATTGCAAAAATTGTATCTACTTAAAAAAAATCATACTTTGGGTCTTTGCCAATTTACAGGCTGTCACCTTGTTTTTATAATCAAAAGCTGTGTGCCCCATCTCATCGAGCCTATATTATTACACAGAGTTTAAACGGTAGTTGACGAACATTAAGGTTGAAATCTGTGGAAGTATGGATGTAACATTACATAAACTTGTAACAAGAAGTTGGCAGCGATCATACGTTTTCATTAGGATGATAGAACAGGACCCCAGGATCTTTCCCGTGAGGTTTGGAATATGTTAAAGGGATAATATGTTAGGGATTATACAAGCTTGGGGTTGATGAGATTACTTGTACCGTGATGCGCATTAACTTAGGTATTAGTTTATTATCTTACTATCTATATTTTATTATTTGTTTAAGTGGTTTTATTTAGTAGCAGTAAATAACTTAGAGAGTTATTGGCTACTAACCCTTAGATTATAACTATATAGGTCCAGAAAAACATATTGGCCTGGTTTAGGATCAATTTTAAGGAAATACTCCAAAATTTGTCTCAGAGGTTGGTAAGCCTCAATGTGGAAAGCCACCTTTAGTAAAGAAAATGCATTTCTTAATTAAATCAATCTTTTGACCATAAGTTAATTTTAATCAGGCTTGAATAAACCCGGGATTAAAAAAACCGATTGGGTTATATTGTTTTTTTTTGTAGTTTTATTAAATCTGTCATGTATGCTATCTGATTAAATCAATAATTCAAATATATTAAATATTCGGGATCCAGATAAATATATTTTAATTTTAATATAATAGTAACAAGAGTTATAACAAAGGAAAACAATAATGCAACAAAGTAATTCTTGGCAACAATACTGTGTAAGCTAGTTGGTTTTTAAAAAAAAGACAGCTTGTGTAGAAGGAATAGAAAGAGAGGGTGGGAGAGACCATGCATCAAATTACTGGCAAGCCAGTTGCAGAATTGATTTGATGTTTTCTTTACTTAAAGATAAAAGCTAAGAGCTTTTGCTATCTCATTTGCTCTTTTTTGACAAAGTATTATTTCTAGGGCCTAGCATTAATACAGTGTAGGTACCTTAAACTTATATTATCCCAAGTGAGTTGCTAGTTTAACATATTATTTTGTTCAACCAATTAAAACAAATTTGATAGCTTAGTCTATTTTATACAGTCTGTAATTTCAAAACTTCTGTAAAACACCATAGTACAAATCAATGTGTTATTATTGGGGGGTTTGAACCAAAAGGTTTTCACAGAATTACTAACCGTTTAAAAAAAAAATTAGACGATTACTTTGTATGCAAAGTGGGTTGTTTTGAAGGTTTTTTTAAATTAATAGAGCGCGGATTTTTTTTTTTTGGCTGGATAAAATTATAACAACCCGGATTTTAATTAACCTTACCAATACGCACATAAGTGAGCATTTAGACCAAACATCCAGCTCGTCTAGTCTTGTTTAAATTTACGTGGAGCTAGAGGCAGGGTACTCGATATTAGTTTTATAGCAGCACGTCTTACTACCCATTCAGGATATACGCTTATTTACAAATTATGCTAAAATATTAGGGGCAATGACATTTGAATTTGTATAAAGTGTACCCACATTTGCGTGGAGTGAGGTTGGAAAAACATCTAGGAAAAAACCTTTAGTACACCCTTAGGGGATCGAATCTCGCGATCTCTCAGTCATCGTTAATCTAGTCTATTGCGAACGTAGCGCCTTATAGCATGCGGCTACCGAAGTTCGTCTCTAATCGGGACCTAATTAAACTAAATATTTTTTGTGTTCACATTATCAGGAAATGTATTTAATCTTATGGCGATTAGATGCAATAATTCACTATTTAACATTATTTTTCCTCTAGCAACAACAATTTACAAACCTATGTATTATTCATGTTACATAATATTTTATTTTATATAATGTGCAATAGAGTCCTATATTGTTATCCATACAGAAAACACACCGGTTAATAATAACAAACAGTTTGCCCTGAACCAACCACCCATCGATATTACAATATTATTTTGAAGCCCTTCTCCCTTTCCATCCTGTCAACACAATTTACCACTGCAATGGTTATCTGTCTAACCACACATAAAATGGAAAGTTTAGATAAGCGTGAAGAATATTTGTAGTAGGTAAAATATTCAAATGTCATTGTCCTTCTGCATAATATTGATGTGTGTATTCCCATATAATTTTCATGTTTATATTGATGAGTCCACAATCGAAACGTTAAGTATTTTATCTCGCTGTAATAACGCCATTAATTTATATTAAGTCGTGCAGAAAATATATTATTATTTTTATTTTTGTAAATTGCAAATTAATGTGTGTATTTATTGGTGGCTTTGATGAACTGAGCCATAAAGTAGGGTAATGAATGTGAAATATATATATATATATATATATACTGCATCGAATATATTATAAAGGAGATTAGTCTAGGCCTAGAATAATGGTAACATTATAAACAGGAACAGTATTTGTGAGATATTTGACTCGAATACTCGAAAAATGTAAGATCTGGGGGAATGGGGGGGAGCTTGAACTTTCTTTTTTTATGTTGGGAGCTGAGACAATACTAACATAATAATAATATTTAGCACCGCGTCTTACTACCCGTTCGGGTTATACGCTTTAAGTACTAATTACTCTAATGGATTAGGAATTGGGAAGGTTGAATTAGAGGAAGTGAACCCGCATTTGCGTGGAGGGAGAGTGGAAAACCATTTAGGAAAAACCACCCCCAGTTCAACCGAACGAGATTCGAACCTCGATCTCCCCGTCCTCAGCAGTCGAGCTTCAACACGACAAGCGCGTTAGCCAACTACGCCACCGAGGCGGGTTAAGAAGTAATCGATTACCTTGATTTAGTGCCATAGTTCAGGCTAACACTATTCCAAAATAACAAAATAACACGGAGCATTAAATAAAACACAACTTACAAACTCTTATAACTGAGGGATGATCTGTACTACACATTAAATTACCCACGACTGGCGACCAACGAGACGCAACTAGGGAAACACTGTATCTCGCGTCTGCGACTCATCACCCCGCGTCTGTGGTCGCAAACGCCAGTCGCATTGAAGGAATCATACCTTTAGGACTGCTTGAATAGCTTCGTATCCGCCCAAATAGGCAACGTCGTTAAATAAGGTTTAATTTAATCTGTGATCGGACTTTCATCATTTAAAATATCAACATTTAGGCCAGTATGTTAATAGCTCCTTATTATAGATTATTTTTACGACTAAAACACTTCAAGTGTTAGGTCTACTCCAAAGATCACGGGTTGTGACCGCTAGAACAATAAACCAATCTCAGTTGCTTTTAAGGGTCAACCGATTTACCCTTTAAACACGTTTTACTACTCAACTTTTTGTAAATATTTGTATTTTTTTTCACCCGCTTCGGTGGCCGGACGGTTTAACGCGCTGCTTTCGTAGTAGACTAGAATGCCGATGACGGGGATAGTGAGATTTGAATCTCTGTTGGGTGTACTAAGAGTGTTTTCTTTTCTTTCAAAATGGTTCACGTGGCCGGGGTTCAATCCTCGGTCGCGGCACAGATTTATCTGATTACCAAACCCTTCCTTCACCTCTGACAAGACATCTTGTGAATGTGGGGAATGACAGGCCTCCACCGTGGTTCGGATCCCACGTTAAACTGTAGGTCCTCCATTTCATCTCACAATCACCCTACCATTACACATTAGCGTAAGTGCGTATAACCCGAACGGGTAGTAAGACGCGGTGATAATAATAATAATNTTTTTAAAAAAAAAAAATCCCTTTTATTACTAGTTTTGTCTATATATTTTGTCTGATCCGGGTCTTACAAACTGTTCAGGTTATATATAAAGATATATAAAAAATTCCACACCTCCAAAACCGCCTAATTGATTCTATATTTTGTACTTCATTCATGTCAATCTAAAAAAAAAAACAAGCACTTTAGCTTAATATATTAATATGTATTAAAACTTTAATTTTCTTACTCCTCAAAACATATTTAACCGTTGAGGGACTTTCTTTATGTCGTTATGAAAGGCTTATTTAACTTTATTTTACCAACCACCACGTTTTATTGTTTGTTTGGACTATACTCATTTTAACTAAGATATCGGGAAAGAAATAAGGAAACCTTTAGAGGAAATGTACTACCATTTGATGGAGACTGGTAAGCCATTTAGTGAAAATCCTTTAGATACACACGGCAAGGGGGTGATACCTGATCGCCCCATAATTTACAAACCAGACTATATGAGGCCGACACTTGGTCTTCGTGCCCACCCATACGAATAAGTCTCTCGATTATTTTAAGCACCGCGTCTTACTACCTGTTCAAGGTATACGCTTATACTAATCATGCTAATGAGTTAGGGATGAGAAAAGAGGAAGGTTTACCCTCATTTGTGTAGAGGGCCAGTGGAAAACCATTTAGGGAAAACCACCCTCAGCAAACCCTACCACAATACCAACCCATATACCTTCGTCATCGGCAGTCCAATCTGTTGCGAGAGGGATGCCTTAGAAATGCGACCACCGATGCAGATAAGAATTTTACTAAAACAGTGCTATATGCACTACCATTATTTTCATAAAATGTTAACATGTCCATTATATTACTTACTATGTGATTCTAAAGGATCTTGAAATAACAACCCCCAAACCTCTGGCCTACCACCCAACCACTCCACACCCACACACACCCAAACACACACAAAACATAAACATGCCTAAAGAAAACAAAACTTTAGAACTCATCACGGATCATTTCCCCTTCCCTCTCTACCCCCCCCCCCTCTTTTTCATCTTTCACCCCACTCTTGTCTCGTGTCCGTCCACGTCGTGAATGTTCTCTGAATAACATGGTTTCAACCCTTTCCCTCTCTCTCCCACACACCCCTTTACAAACTTCAAACCCACCCCTGCCACCACTCTTCAACTCCCCCACTAGTTCCGAAACTTCATCGTGTGTGGAACGTTAATAATATTACCCTCGTGAGGATCATCTCCGAACTTCCCCCAACACCTCTCTCCCCCTTAATTCCCGACCCCCCCTCCTCCCGCTCTATCCGGTACAAGGTACACGGTACAAGGTTCTCATCACAATACATGACCAACTAGATCATGTTTTGTGGAGTACCTTGGTAGCTCTGGAGTTATCGTACTCTATGGCCCTATGTGGATGTGGTGTCATATTTAAATAGGTTTGAATTTCAAACGTGTAGACACATATTACATCGGAATATGTCTGGGGTTATTGTAACATAGTACATTCATTTTAATTACCGATGGCAGCTGTATGGTCCGTTGTTTTTTTTTTTAGATAGAAAAGGGAAGGAGAGGAGAGAAACGAATGATGAAAATATTTTGTTGAAGGGGGGAAGGTAGGGAGGTAATGTTATGAGGTTGGGGGACGGAAATACATAAGAGAATAATTATTAAACGCCACAGTATTAAATTTTATAGTAATGTTAGCGTGTTTGTAGTGCCATTAATCCGAATTCACTAGGTTAGCTCATGTGGTATTGATGAAACTGTCACAGAGTTTAGAGAACAAGTAAATGCACTGAAAATGTATCTATTTTTATTTTATATTGATTTGTAGCACCAGAGTGTCTAGCATAAGCTAACTAAATTATTGTTTATTAATTTTTTTCACCGCATCTTGGTAGCTTACAAGCTATAAACATTCATTAATTACGCTAATAGTATGAGGATTATGAAGGTAGTGTTCAAAAGTAAATATATGCACATTTACGTGGAGGTAATTTGGGAATATATTTAGATAAAACCACTCAAACGAGATTCGATCCTCGATAGCCCCGTCACCAATAATCCAGTCCAACACGAAGGCAGCGAATTAAGAGTATACGATCACATATGCGGTTAAACGAATTAAATAACATACATTTATTAATCGTTGTTCAAAAATACCGTATCGATTGTTAGGTTTAGATTTAACACCACATATTACTGCCTATTCAGGTTACACGCGTGTTCGACATTTATTTAATGCGTAACATACCAGTTTAGCACTTGAGGAGTAATCATATATTATATAAATTTAGAAAGGAATAATACAATATATACATTTTCTGATATGCCAATTCTTTTTAATTTACTTCCTCAGTATTATATTAATTTTAAGACCTAAAAATACATAATATCACCCAAAATAATGCAAAATCGAAAAAGATACAATGAATATGGTTCCAAGCTTAATCGTATACTATTTTGTGAAAAACTTTGGCGCCGAATCTCTTTAACTCTAATTTTATCGGGCCTTCAAAATAACAGAATAGATAAATACTTGGATTCGCTGTACACAATGTCTGTTGATTTGGTAAAAATCTTCCACATTACTCAGGACATATTTCCTAATACAATCAAACAATCAGGACTCAGGACAGTATCATATACAAGGGATTACGATTTACCTTATGATACAAAGAGTATTAAAAACAAACTACCTGATACAATAAGCAGGCCCTAATCAGAAAAGAAATCCTGATACAGTCATTTGTACTCAGAACAGATTAATTAATAGAGTCAGAACTCAGAATAAATTACCTTATAATATCAGTGCTAAATACAGAATACCTGCTGCAATCAGTATTCAGAACAGACTTCCTAGTTCAGTTTGATAAGAACAAACTACCTCATTCTTAGCTAGCTCCCAATTCAATTTGGTAGTTACCTGCCTCGGTGGCGTAGTTGGCTAACGCGCTAGTCGTGTTGAGCTCGACTGCTGAGGACGGGGAGATCGAGGTTCGAATATAGGTCGGGTGAACTGGGGGTGGTTTTTCTTAAATGGTTTTCCACTCTCCCTACACGCAAATGCGGGTTCACTTCCTCTAATTCAACCCTCCCAATTCCTAATACATTAGAGTAATTAGTACTTAAAGCGTATAACCCGAACGGGTAGTAAGACGCCGTGCTAAATATAAATACATTTGATAGTTACAGACTACCTGATTTATAGCGCTAACTCCCATTTCAATTTAATAAGAGCAAACAACCCGATTCCTACCTAATTTCCAGTTAATTTTAATAAGAGCAAACAACCCGATTCCTACCTAATTTCCAGTTAATTTTAATAATAGCAGACGACCTGATTCCCACCTACTTTCCAGATTGCCTTAATAAGAACAAACTACCCAGTTCCTAATTCATTTTGATAGTAATAGATTACCAAAGTATAAAACTTACGAGTATCCTATTTTATTTTTTTATTTAGCTCCACGTATTACTACCCGTTCGGGTTATACGCTTTAAGTACTAATTACTCTAATGGATTGGGAATTGGGAAGGTTGAATTAGAGGAAGTGAACCCGCATTTGGGTGGAGGGAGAGTGGAAAACCATTTTAGGAAAAACCACCCCCAGTTCACCCGACCGAGACTCGAACCTCGATCTCCCCGTCCTCAGCAGTCGAGCTCAACACGACAAGTGCGTTAGCCAACTACGCCACCGAGGCGGTTGAGTATCCTATTACCTCTTATTATTAGTCGAGGGAAGTAATAACAAATACAGATCCTATCAGGACATGTTTTAATGACTTTTGTTCCAGATCAGTTTTCCGTTGGTTTGTGTGAGGAATGTAGCGAGTTGGATGTACGCAGATCGCCCGGTGCGTTGTAAAGTGGCCCTCGTACGAGTGAGTTAGTCTCCCTGGGAGCAGCTCGGTACAAGAGTCAAGAGCTGGTTAGGAGAGCAAAGCACACACACCTAGGCCTCTCTCCCGTTCGGAACGCGGCTCGCTGGCAAAATTGATATCACCCCTCACCCTCCACAACCTTGTCTCTCACCCACTCATCCGCTCTTATTCCCAAACCTACCCCTCCTCTCTTCACCGCAACACTCTTTTGTTTTCGGGTTATTCCTTTTTTCCGGTGAAACAGACATGTTTGATTTAGGGATTGAACTGTCATTTTCTATTAATAATTTCACATGCCAAATTTAAAATGTATGGTGCTAGTAGTTCCGTTAACAGTGGACCTTACTCCCTACCTTCGAAAAATGTTCATTATATAATATTAATAATATTATGTCATGTTACTATCGTTACTACTCTCTCAAGATTTCTCCTTGGATAATATGAAATTTATATATTTCTTAGCGTATAACCCGAACGAGTAATAAGTCGCGGTGCTAAATAAATAAATAATATATATATATATATATCCTTGGCTATCAAGATAGACAAAAATAATAATTAATATATTCAATTGTTTATTATATTCATAAAGAATAACTGTGGTTCACTTTTGCAATACATGTCAACATTTAAAAATATACAACCTAGATACTTGATCGAGCACTTGAACTTTTAAATACTAAATTCCTCGAGATGAATTATTATTATTATTATTATTATTATTATTATTAGCACCGCGTCTTACTACCCGTTCGGGTTATACGCACTTACGCTAATGTGTAATGGTAGGGTGATTGTGAGATGAAATGGAGGACCTACAGTTTAACGTGGAATCCGAACCACGGTGGAGGCTTGGCATTCCTCACATTCACAAGATGTCTTGTCAGAGGTGAAGGAAGGGTTTGGTAATCAGATAAATCTTTGCCGGGACCGAGGATTGAACCCCGGCCGCCAGCATAGAAGTCTGATACCTTGCCCCTAGACCGCCAGGTCACCTGAGATGAATTATTAACTTATAGAAATGAATAAATAAATTTAAAAATTATGCACATGAGCTACATCTTTCAGCCAAGATTCAAAGAATGATCCTGCCAAATTTCGTTAAAATTGGTCGAAGCATTTGACAGTTATTGAGGAACAAACATCCGGACATACAGAGGATATGCCAAATGGTCAAGTTAAAACAGGACCTCGCAACGTTCCATTAATTATATTGTAGTTTATTCTAAGATGTTAGCATTTCATGTATTAAAATATTGATCACCCTTTTGTTTTGTCTATTAAGGGTATATTAAATCGGGTTCCATTTGTAGATGTTGATAAAACTGGTAGCTATGTGCCTCCTGTTAAATAAAAAGTAATGTTTGACATACCATATTTATATAAGTATGTGTATATGTATAAATAAATGTAGAAGTATGTTTATAATTGTAAGTAGGCTGAATGTAGGTATGTAATTTTATAAAACAAGATTATATATGAATTATGTACTACGTGTAGCCAATATTTGTTCACCAATTTAGAGACTAAATATTGAGGATTATAATAAATATTGTATTTAGGAAAGGCTCACGGTTCTAAATTCAGCGGAACTGTGTATGCTCTACTTACACGCAGTGCATTGTTTCTAGCGTGCGTCAGTAAAATGAGTTAAGGTTCTCAAATATACATATCAAACCACATTACAAAATTACATTTTCTGAAAGAGCAGAATGATGAAAGTTTTGTTTGATAAAGTGAACCATTGGTCTACATATATATGTATTTAAACACCCTTAAAGGTCACAATTCGCAAATGATTGACTCAAAACTTTTATATCAGTTTCGTCTACTATAAAAATATAGACCAATTGAAATTCATTACTCACATCCTGGTCGTTTGGTTTTATAAACTATCCTATAAACCTTTTTTATTTTATCTTTAATGTTTGGGTGAGCTTACTTTAAAATAATTATTTGGACTTTATGTGCACGATCATAAAAATTTAACCATTCTATGAATTGTAGTTTTATACTAAAAAAAAAAGTAATACAAGAGATATTTTCAATCTATCTCGGAGCTAGTGAATAACATAAATGTTAAGCTTTACAATTTAAGGACACTTAAAGAAGCAAACAACTTTGAATCCCTTTGTTCAAAAACGGCCCTAACGATTTTGATAAAGTTTATTCAGTTCTGGAATATAATTTTAAAAAAATATTATTTCAACGTCACTAACTTACCGAAACATAAAATTCGCTTAGAAAAACTTGATGTGTGGTAAAAATTTGTGATCTATCGTCATACCTCAGCCATTTTTATTGGATTAAATAAAATTAGACCCATATGTATATAATCTATTAAATAATTTGGAAAAATGTGACAAATATAGCAAAAAGCAAATATTTATTTTAACAAATGTTGACTAAGCTTTATAGTATTAATATTCCTGCGATTAAATGATAATTATATACATATTTTTTATCATGAAGAAGAAAATAAGTATTGTCATATAAAATATAATTTATCTTAAAGGTTTTGAAAAATCTATTTGTTTGTGGCTTTGATACACAAAAATGTGTATGCCATAATTATTCTGAATATATACATTTATTTATTTAAAAAATTTATATACATATATATTTATTCTAAACACATATATATATTTAAACCCGTAGAACGCAAATTTACGCTGATAAATCAGAGCTTATGGGGATAAATTTAGGAGTACTTGTACTTGAATTTGCTTTGAGGTAGGACGATAAACCCTTCAATAAATAAATGGTACGGCGAACCGCACAGACTTTCTTTCTCTTTCTATAAACTCGTAAGATTTCTGAACGGAATAATGTAAGAAGGAAAGATTGCCGTCAAGATTCATCAACATTTCTGTTTTAAATATTATATTTTTATTTTTAAAGAATTAATATCCTCATTTGTATGTTTGGACCAATAAAAAAGATTAGTATTGGGTCCACAAGGGTCAACACTTCGTATTAAAATTTCGATTTCCGGTTAAAATTTTAACATTTTATTAGGTGTTGCACATTTTCAAGTAATCGAATTGATATTTAATTATTCATTTATACATTTTTACTAATAAAAAATGTAAATATTGACTATTGAGTCTAAAATGGAGATAGATCATTGCTGTACAAACATTTCTCCTAAGAGGTTTAAGGAAAAATAAAATACTTTTTTTTATATACTTACTTATATTTAATTACTCTATGGCATTGGAGAATTATTGCGTTAAGACTTAGGTAGTATATGTTTACAGCTAAAGCTCACAAGATTGTATTAATATATTTGCAAATATCTCAGAAACTGTTGCTTTTATAAAAATATATGTCAATTATAAGTTTTTTATTTCTAATAGTCCTACAATTTTGCAATGATAAGTTGTTTAGTATCTCAAATAGTTGTGGAGATATGGAAATTAACGCTTGTGTAGAGTAGCCTAAAAATCATTTTCATGGGAAAATGAAAAGAGCCAGTTTATTTATAATCTTAATCAACGCCTAGATACGAATTTTAATCAAAATCGTTGGAGCAGATTTTGAGAAAACCTATTTTTTCTCTTTTCACCCCTTATAAAACTACTCTTAATTTTAAGTTTTAATAGACACACAGACAGACGGCATTGTAAAGACTATTTTCTAGGGTTCGGGTGGTCATGAGACGTCAACATCCATCAACATTTCCAGTTATATTTTTTTTACGGTCGCAATACTTAAACTTTAATGTCTAAAAAGTTAAAAAATATATATAATTGCGTATAGATTGAAAGTTATTGACTTTATAAAAATATGTTTCGAATAAAATATTTGTATTATAAATGTATATATTTGTAATGCTAAGTAATTTCATATCTCAAATAGTTTCGGAGATTATTTAAAAAATGATAATTTACGCATCAGACCGGAGCCCTTAAAGCCATTTTGCCGAATAATTGTGTGGAATATTTATTAATGTTTATAAATGAAATTTAATCAAAATCGTTGGAGACGATTTTGAGAAAATCGACTTTTTCTCTTTTTGCCCTTCAGTAAACTACCCTTAATTTTAGGGGTGGATATCCAATTCCAAAAAACCCTCGGAGCAACCCTATGAAAACCCTATATATCAAGTTTTAGCTCAATCGGTAAAATAGTTTAGGCTCTATTTGGAGTTACAGACAGACGGACGGAAATTCAAAAACCACTTTTTCGGATTCAGGGAGTCATGAAACGTCAAGATTCATCCAAATCTAGAGTTCGATTTATTTGACGATCACCATACTTTCTCCACCTGTAATAAAGAGAGAATGTAAAAACCCACTGACCCCCACTCCGATGGCTGCATGGTATAACGCGCTACTCTCTCTGTGGACTATACCGCCAGCGACGGGGAGATCTAGGTCCGAATCTTAGTCGGGTGTACTGAGGGTAGTTTTTCCAAAATGATTTTCCATCTCGCCCTTAACGGGAATGCGGACACAATTCCTCTAAATAATAACCTGAACCGGTAATAAGATGCGGTGCTAAAAATACAAAGTAAACCTGACTAGACGAGTCTAACACCTTTGTCAATGAAAATTTTGTTTTTTAAAAGAATGTCTTTGTGTACAAATTTCGCTAAAACCGTAATGTTTAAGAAAGTATATTCAAATTCAATTTGTATGAAGAATTATATAATAATATGTTATATTATTAGTGTTATTGATACCAAAAATTCAAACATTGATAATGTGAGAATTACAAAAAGATAATTTTCTTAAATAATTATAACAAAAATATATAAACAATTCAACTAAAATAATGTATGTGTAGCTGAACCCACTACCGATAGCATGATACAACATAAAAATTGTGCTTCCTATAAAATTACAAAAATAAGCTCAACCATATCGAGTCCGACAGTGTCTAACAGGACAAGCATATTTAGGTTGTGGAAGAGCCTAATATATATAAAAAAAGAGAAGACCGGCAATCAAGATTAAAGAAAAAGAGAAAATCTTTTTCTCTTGGCGATTTCTTCCCTACATTTCCACTAGCGCTAGAAAACGAGTAAGGGTCAGAAATGAATTCCTTTCCCACGGGGATGGAAGAAGCTGATGGTTTACCGAAAGGGGATGAGTGAAAGAGAGAGAAATCCAGATGTTGATGTTTAAGAGAAAGAAGACATCACCGAAATAGAAAGGACCCTATCGAACAATCCCAATAATTCGTGACCACGCGTCGAATATCCACGATAGTTGCAAAGAGACGACGACCAATTCGAAAAAAAAAAAAATAATTCGATTAGATCTTGAGAAAAATATTTATTTTTGTTATCACTATAACAATTCCAAGGATAAATGTTATTTTTACTAGGTCTAATAATTTAATATTTGACGGATTTTTACTATAGTATGGGAAATAAAGGGTTTTAAATCCAAAAACTTTTACACTCACATTTATACTAAGTATAGTGGTAGTATTGTATTTCTGATGAAAATAGATCGAGATTTTGATGATAATATAATATGTATATGTATATATATATATATATATATATATATATATAATGTAACGTTCTTCATATTTAAAAAAAATGTTTTTGGTTTAACGTCAATTTGTATGTATGCATGCATGCATGTATGAACTAATGTTTGTATGTTTGCATATATATATTTATACATATAGGGCCTATATATATTTAGTCTATTTCTGTGTATGCCTGTATTAATGTATGTTTACATATGTGTATATGATTGCATGCATACACACAAATAGGCGTTAAACAAATAAACACTTTTTCTGAATAGGAGGAACGTATATACAAACATCAATGGAAGCTAAATAGGTAGCCGATGATTTCCACACGTCCATCACAGACTCTTCTTTGAACTATGAGGGAAGAATGACGTCGAGGGCAGGAATAATCCTATATATATATCATAGTTTTAAGAGCAAGGGCGCGCTAGACCAATGGTCTTGGCATGTATTCCCATGTCCAGGTCTAATTTTTTTCAACATTTACTTACAAATATGATACTGTATACTACTATATCCATAACGTACGATCATTTCGATCTCACAAGTTTGGATAGCTTTGCACAATTAATTGTTTCTCCCTGGCGAGTGTAAAACTAGGCTAGATGAGTCTGACATTTGATCTGCGTGTTTATCGTTGCGGGTCATGTCACGGTTACAAAGCATTTATATTATTATTAGCACCACGTCTTACTACCCGTTCGGGCTATACGCACTTACACTAATATGTAATGGTAGGGTGATTGTGAGGTTAAATGAAGTAACACCAGTTTATCGTGTGGATCCGAACCATGGTGGAGGCCTGACATTCCACACACTCACAAGTTGTAATTAATACACATCTTGTCATAGGTGAAGGGAGGGTTTGGTAATCAGATACATATGTGCCGGGACCTAGGATTGAACTCCGGACCGCCAACATAGAAGTCCGATACCTGACCTGGCAGTCTACAGGTAGAATTTATAATTATAAAATATATATTAACTATTCAATCAGATATAATTAGGAAAGGTTATATCTTGTGTAATGTTGTAAGAAAAGATAATTATTAATATTACTATAAATAGTATTAGTAGTGGTAGCGAGATCAATATTATAAGAATCCTATAACAAGCTTTAGCTATTTAACCTAAAGGATCATGAATACTAGAATTAACTTGTAAGGAATGTACGAGTATTTTCCTGAGTATATAAGTATACTAAGCCGAAGGTCCCGGGTTCGATTCCCGTGTCCAGGTGTCATTTTTCAATTTTCAGAATATGATATAAGTATACGCCACAAACACTCTTCGGTGGCCGCACGGTCTAAGGTGATATTATCGTAGTTGACTAGACTGCCGATGACGGGTATATTGAGGTTTGAATCTCGGTAGGATATACTGAAGTGGTTTTTCCAAAATGGTTCTCCTCACTCCCTCTAAGCAAATGCGGATACACTTCCTAATCCCTAAAACACTAGCGTAATTAGTACATAAGCGTATGACCTGAACGGTTAGTAAGACGCGGTGCTAGCCTAAATATATGTCACAGTGTGAAAAAAAAAACCCACCCTATTCAGGCCGAGAGATTAATTTTTTTTATAGAGTTACGAGTCTACCAAAATATCCGTGTGATGAACCATTTATGGTATGGTATGGTATAGTATAGTCACCATCGTACCTATCTTTTTTTATAGAACATGTTTCAGAGAGATGTAAAATATTCTATAGGGAGAGCTAGAATGTTTTTAAAATACTATATTTTATTTTTATACTGAACCTTTAATAGACATTTTGAGCTACCCTGATTAAAAAATTGAAGTGTTTTATTTTGCTTATGATAACACTTTTTTTTAATCACCGCGTGTTACTACTCGTTCAAGGTTTACATAGATTGCACATAAAAGCTTATATTAGCTTTGAGGCTTATTTAAACCATATTTAAGGATAACATGCATATTTAGAGAATTTTCAAATAATAAATTTTAATTCCTTGCAAAAAAAAAAAAAAAAATCATTTTTCACAAAGAATATAAATTATGCTTATCATAATATTTAATATATTTTAACCAAATTGGTATTAAATTGAAAATATTTATCCAGGTGTTTTTAAGGCAAACTTCAATCAATGTAAGGTGTATTTGAGAAATAATCATATTTTTAGAAAATAAATTTAAATTATTTGGTGATTAATTTGAAATTCATGTAGACTAGATTTACTTGAAACTTTAAGAAAGTGATACATACTGTGGACCTTTATCTGTTTACCTTTTTATGGAAAAATAATTCAGTTCCCTTTAGACAAAGATAAATACAAATATATGTATTAAATATATTCCACTAAGAAAAGCTAATAATTTTTATTTTTTGTTACTTATTTATATTGTTTCTTATATGCTTTTGTGCAAAAATAATTATAAAAAAATAACAGAATTCTTAAAAAAAATATTACTTTTGTTTTACAAAATTGATGTTGAAACTTCGCCGTAAATGAAATTTATTGGATTTTATGTTTCATTTAAATAATGTTTCGCGTCCCTGTATCTTTTTTTTTAATTAAAACAAAAACAAAGCGGAACATTCCTGTCTATAGCTTCAAACATTTCAAATTAAGTTTTGAATGGAAAAAACTGGCAGCTTTCTGCTTCGACCAAGGTGTTCCCAAATGTATACCTAAGAGAAAAACTGTCACTACTCTCTTTTCCCTTTGCAGACCTATCCAACCTTAATTTTTAAAATTGATAAATGGTAACTTAATTAGAATATAAATTAAATCATATTTTTATTCATAGAACTAAAATCGAGGCTCTGAACGTGATTTTATCTGGCTACCGAAATGATGCATAAACTTAAATATTATAATTATTAATCATTAAAAATTATTAAACATGTAGTGATAAGGTATTTGAAATTTATACTAGCAAAACTGTCTGGAAACGTAAGTATATTTTAAGTATTATTGTTATTAATTTTAGCACCATATATTACTACCGATTAGAGATATACCATTCAAAAGCCAAGAATCATAATCTAGTCCATATATATATATGGGTGCCAATAAATATACAGTGTGCGCATAGCCTGAACAGGTAATAAGACGTGGTTCTAAATAAATATATATATAGATAAATAAATATATATAAAACAAAACAAATAACCGTTGGAATTATTTATTATTGACAATTTTAAAGGTATTTAATTTCATCCCTTGATTGGAAAAAGGGCCAACATCACAAAATCATAATCTTACAGCAACAAGAAAAAGACGTTTCAGAAAATTCACTCCCTTAAAAATCTTAATCGTGGTCGTATTTATTATTCGCCTTGTTTATAAGATATCACGATTGTCTTTTTGCCAGAACGTGCATAGAAGGCCAGAGAAAATCTAGATATTCCTAACTCAATTTTGAATTATCTGTGATATGGCCCTTTTGCCGATCAGGGGACGATGTGTATTTCCTTGTATATTGTTTATGTGAAAAGTACACCGAAAATCGGAATGTTGTAAAAAAAACTCTCAGCGCACCAGCGAAGCTTGGCACCGAGCCAAACCTGCCCGCCGCCCACTAATCTCAGGAAATCACGGGAGCTCATATCTAGGGTCGCTAATAAAGTGACTAACTTATTTTATCTAAACCCACCTCGGTGACATAGCTAACGCGCTAGTTTTGTGATGAGCTAGACTGACGAGGACGGGGAGATTCAGGTTCAAATCTCTGTCGGATGAACTGGGGCAGTTTTTCCACTCAAATTATTTTCCACGAAAATGCGGGCTCACTTCCTCTAAAATTAAACCTTACCAATTCCTAATCCATTAACGTAATTAATACTTAAGCATATAACCCGAACGGGTAGTAAGATGCGGCGCTAAGTAATAATAATATTAATATTTTATTTAGGCTACTAGAAGTACACTTTAAAAACACAGTCATTCTTTCAAAAAGTTTTTCAAATGATGGGTCTTATCTGACGGTTATATAAGTTACTAGGTCTACTTTCACGTATCGACACGTTATGTAATGTGACGTGTGGTTGTCACTTTTAATATAATATATTGTTACCCGACCCCAAACTAGGTCGGTAGCGTGTTTGTCTACTGAGCTAAGGATCCCGGGTTTGATTACCAGCATGAAAAATGTATCATTGGTGAAATGTGGGTTCCTCCTTTCAAAGTGCCGTATAAGTGGCCAGGGGCTGGATACTGATATAATCAGTCGGTTCATAAAAGTGCACAAAGATCTAAAAAGATGAAGATATATCATATTATTATTATTATTATTATTATTAGCACCGCGTCTTACTACCCATCCGGGTTGTACGCACTTACGCTAATGTGTAATGGTGGGGTGATTGTGAGATGAAATGGAGGACCTACAGTTTAACGTGGAATCCGAATCACGGTGGAGGCCTGGCATTCCTCACATTCACAAGATGTCTTGTCAGAGGTGAAGGAAGGGTTTGGTAATCAGATAAATCTTTGCCAGGACCGAGGATTGAACCCCGGTCGCCAGCATAGAAGTCTGACACCTTACCCTTAGACCGTCAGGTCACCTAGATCATATTGATACAAATGAAATAACGTTATTGATTGTTTAAATTTAATTGAAAAAAAATCTTCTATATTTATAAAAGGCACTTCTTATGAAAATTTGACTCTATACATACGCACCATTCAAAAGCCAAGTATCATAAGCTAGCTCACACCTTTTCAGTTGCCAGTCGCAGCATATTGAATTGGAGGCAAAGATCAAACTATCAGTAGGAAGCAGAGTGTATATTTACCAATATTTTTACTATTACCGCCTAATGCTGGTGCATTTCCTTTACCACCCCAATTATATCCACTTTATTAACTAAGCCCTTGAATAAACCATGTTTTTTTGTACGTATGAATTAAATAAAAAGATCGTCTTGGTTCAGGATTGAACATTTGCCTCCTAATCAAATTCATGAGTGCAAAATACTTTTGCCTGGAGATAGGACTTAAAACTACGAATAAAAGAAGAGTACACCTTACAATCCACCGGTTTGGGATTTAGCCACTGGTTCCCGTGTCAAGAGTGCTAACCTCTCAACCAACCTCGTTATTCTTGTGTCTCTTTAGAGTACTCTTATTATGTTACACATTTTGCTATCCAGAAATAAAAACAAGAAACAAAAGCAACATAAAGCGAGAGAGAGAGAGAACTAATAAAATAAGAGCAACAGTTAGAAGCAGCCACGAGTCCATTGTAAACAAGAGTGTCGCAGAAACCTTGTTTCAATATTGACCTTTGGCTGTGTTTGTAGTCGTCCTTTGCACACACGTCACCCCCTCCCTTTACACTCCTATACCCGCAAAATAGAGGAACA
>CABEEJ010000061.1:123027-175253 GCA_901482245.1 Timema douglasi
CCCCCCCCCCCTCCACACACACATGAGGACAGTCGAGTCCGTCACACACCAAATATTTTTACATGCTCTGTGTTGTTTATCCATTTACTGCTTGTAATGGAGTCACAAAGCAAACAATTTACTAAAATAAAAAAATTATTATATAGGCCATGTGGTCTCACTGACCATGAAAACAATCCCCGTGGCATAATGATCAGTGGACTTGGCTACGAGCCTAGAGATCCCTGGGTCGATTCCCGATTCAGTAGCCTACCATTGGTATTTTCCCGAAAGAGGGAACTATCCCAATTGTCACAAGTATTTGGTCAATTAGGCTTAGTTGGGTTTAAAATAATTCCTGGCTCCAAACATAATAAAAATAAAATAGAAATCTAGATTTGTATGTTAATTAATAGGCATGCTAGAAATTCAATATATTTAAACGTGAAGTCCAAGCACAGTTGAAGTAAAGGTCGAAGATTAAGTTTTTGTTACTGTCACATAAAACTAATTTTAATTTTAAATGTTTCATTTTGTGCATTTAGATAAAGAGAAAGGCTTATAGAAGAAAACCAAATAAAATATATTATTAATTGATGGCATATTTGTATGTATATAAACTTGCATTGCTTATTAGTCATTTATTCACAAGTCGTTAAAATATTGTTTAGTAGCTGTTCTAATAATAATTAATCATAATAATAATAATCATCATCATCATCAAATGTTTCCAGGCTGTGGTCGGGTAAGTTTAGTAAAATGCCTCCATCATCCTCTATCCTTCCACCATTTTTCCTCCTTTAATTGCTTTCATTATTCTCCTCTCACTTTTACACGTTGTGCTATCTGCTCCTTCCATCTAATTCTTGGCCACCCTTGCGGTCTTTTTTTTTTCTACATACTTCATTTTCATCATTTTCTTTGGCATCCTTTCCTTCTCGATCTTCATTAAATGCCCATACCATCTCACTCTTGCTTCCTATACTATTTAATGCTCTCCCTGCACTCCCACTCTTTCTATATGATGTAATATGTCATATTTAGTGAGAGATTTCAAATCTGATCATGATAATTATATCGAAGTTTTCTTTTTACTTTGAAATGTTTTGAAGATGAGAATTTTATAGTGGGAATCAAAGTCAAAGCTAAGGATATTGGACCTTCGCTTTCGATATTTTGAAGATTATCACACACTTAAAAAGTTATTGCTCAGTAAAAAAGTGTCTTGTTTAATTCTACGTTTATTGAATTTTATTCTATTAACTATAAATAGATTAACTTTATTTGTAGTTAGGGTTAGTTTTTTTTTAAATGGGGAATAGTTAATATTTAAATCTTGTTCAAGTATAATGATTTATTGTATATTAATTAATTTTATAAGATCTATATTTGTCTGATAACTATATATTTTGTGAATAATATATATATAATTTTTAAATATATATATATTTAAAAATTAGTATTTGTGTAACATTTTGTTATAGATAATATAGTAATCGTTATGATTTAAAAAATCTTCTAACGAGTTATCAGTATTTAAATGTTTGGAGGGTATGATTAAATCAGAGAGGGAGTTTATTATTTAATAACAATGGCATTAAGTAGAGTAGGCAGTGGGAAGCGAAGGGATTCCGTTTGGCTTCTCCCAATATATATCTTTTTACATTCTCATACCAATCGAAAATATTGTGATCGCGAAAAGAATCGATTTTGACAGCTACAGGTCATTACCGAGAATTCACACCCACTCAGATACAATATGAACTTCCGCCAAAATCTCGGACTCAGTCATAAAATAACACTCATTGTATAGTACGACGTTATCAATTTTGGCCGCAAGAAAATATGATTGTAATTTTCAAAAGGTTTTTGCTATGAATATTGGCTTTAAGAATTAGTTTTAAAATTATTTGTTATCATTGGGGTGGTGCCGCATCAAGGTGTCATGGATATTTTATTAGAAAAAAATAATTAATTTATCACAATGACACAAAAATAATTCTCTCGCATTATTACCTCATTCACTAACCAATTTTTTTTACATTCAATGAACTTTGTTGTCGATATTTATGATTATCTGGTGTTCATCTCACTGCTTGTAATATTCTGTACTTAGAAGAAAAAACTAAACTAAAAATAACTAACTTCAATAAATGTTCAATTATAAACTTCAGAAAACATAACGCTTTAAAACATAATACGTAATTTATATCCATTTTAATTTAAAATTACAGTAGTTTTTGAGTCCCGTGGATGTAACTGACCAAACATTACCAAGATTAATTCCTTGGTTTAAATTCGGCCATGAATACTAGACCACCAGTAATAAAAAGTGCCGTTTTAAAGATACCTGGGAAACGATTCCACAGTAGGATCTGGCGGACGGGGTTCAATCCTCGGTCCCGGCAAAGATTTATCTGATTACCAAACCCTTCCTTCACCTCTGACAAGACATCTTGTGAAATGTGAGGAATGCCAGGCCTCCACCGTGGTTCGGATTCCACGTTAACCTGAAGGTCCTTCATTTCATTTCACAATCACCCTACCATTACACATTAGCGCAAGTGCGTGTAGCCCGAAAGGGTAGTAAGACGCGGTGCTAATAATAATAATAATAATATGACAGTAGGATTCTGGTAGGAAAACAGTATGTAACAGTTACAATAGCTACTAAAACCATTTTAATTACGTCAAGTAATGTGATTTGTAACTGTCACTTTTGATAGATATAATCAATACCGTCAAAATAATATTCAAAACATATTATATTTTTACCAATGAAGACAGGAAAAAAAATTGTAATTTTTTAAAACTGTTCTTCCTAAGAAAATTTGACTATATCTGGGTATCCTAAGGCGAACAAAGCGTTAGCTGTTATATGCCGAGTGTTGAAACAGCGCTAATGGTTTTCTCACAGTCAACATGGCTAATATCATAGACATATAATTGAATATTAACTATTCTCGACTGCACGGCAGTTTCAAACTCTATTACGTAGTGTTTGAACTTAGTAAGTTTAAGATGGCCTTTGAACTTGTGCCGTCTTAGTTCACAATAATTTGAACGGATCTCCATGTGTTATGACTAAACTATAAACGACTAGATTTAATACAGTTGAACCCATTTGAAATTTAAAGTAAATGTGTGTTTTTTATATAATTTCTATAAAACCTTGAAAAGTATCCCACTTTTTTAAGTGTTTATTTTTTATTTTCCCCTAAATCTTAGTAACCGTCTTGATAATACACATATATTATTTACATCAATGAAGTAAGGATTAGAAAGGTATGATTATTAGAAAAATGTACCCGCATTTTCGTATAGGAGGAGCGGGAATCGGTTGAACCAAAACAACCCTAATTACACCCGACAAAGATTAGAACCACCATATCCCCAGCACCAGAAACTCAGTCCAACCCGATAGTGGCACGTTAGTCCATAGGGCTATTTATATTTATTCATTTTTGTGTTATCATGTTTGAGAAAATTGATACAACCTGAATAAAATATATGGTCATGTCTATATTTACCATAATTTTGGTAGGAAGCCCGTTCTGGAAAGTCATTTATTCATCAGGTTTCTGGTACGAAATAAGATGTTCCAGAACGGAATTACTAATATAATTATGGCAGGCCTTTTATTTTACCAAAATACGACTATACTTTAGGATTCTCATAAGAAATACGACTATACAATAGGATACTAGCAATAAATAAGGACTTCCAAAAAACAGAATTTCTACTAAAATCAGGGTATAGTATGTTTTGGCGTCGATGAGAAGGTTAGTATTAATTTCTACCGATTGAACTCTCACTTAACGCAAATGCGAGCACATTTACTGCGGGTTCCACCTTACTCAGCTCTACTCATTAGTTAAATTAAATTTGTATAACCAAGAAGAATAAACGAACTGCATTTTTATATGAACATTCTGACCCTTAAATCGAGAGGATGTGTTTCGGTTCCCGGTTAATTGTATTTAAACACACACACACGATCTCCATATTTACAATATTACTTCAGTTTTTATAAAATATGTTTAACTAATAACATCGAGAAAATTATACCAGAATATAGATTAGATAAATAAAATTAGTTAATGCATTTAATAAATTGTTATGTCTTTAAATAAAACGCTTATTTAAAGCCTAACGCTGAACGAAGAGACCAAATTATTTTATATTCAGTATTCATAACTAACTTAAGACTACGAAGTTAAATAAAAGCCGTTATGTGAAAACTAAAACTCTTTTATGTACTAGAACTTAATAGTATAATAAATGGAAGTTAAATGAATCAAGAAAACCACACAAGAGAATCCCCTCAAAACTACATTGAAATTGCCTCTATTTTTGTGCTTAGCGTCTAAGCTGCCATTTTAGGCCCTAATAAATTACTACCGATTCTATATAGAATAAGACGAGGTTAAGTTTTAATAACATTAACAAGAACTAACCCACCCCTTTTTAATCAGTGCATCTTAGACGGAATTTTAACATCGCTCCTTAGGGCTTCAGCCAATCGTGCAAGCTATAGCAGTATTCTGTAGGAAGGGACATTTTAGAACACAAACATCGTTTGTGTACAAAGTTAATAGAAATTTACTTGATAATTAGTGTAATTTAAAACGTATTTATATTATCTATAAAAATTGAAAGTTTAATATCACATATGAAGGGTGGACAGGAAAAAAAATTGGGAAAGTCACATGACACATTTTCCAGCACACAGCAAATGCCTTTTTATTTATATGACAGAGACCCATTTTAATTATATCTGAAGTGCATCATATAAGTCTCACAATTGTTTAACAGATGGGAACAGGTGCTCAATTTGAATAAAAATATGATTTTACTCCGTTTTAACTTTTACTCTTAATTTATTACCGTATGGACAAATGAAAATAATGTTAGTAACGTTTATAACTACCATAAGTTTATTTCTTACCTAAATCGGCCTCTATCTTTGGTTGCTATTTGATACTGACTACAATTTGATTATCCTAGTACCAGTATAGGAAGTGTACCTGCATTTGCGTGGAGGGAGAGTGGAACACAATTTTAGAAAATGTCACTCTCGGTACATCCTGACCAAGATCCGATACTCCATCTCCCAGTCTGCAAGAGTAGCGCGTTAGACCATGCGTCCACCAATGCGGGTAGTTTTACTTTTAGATTTTACAAATTTCCCTTAAAATGTATGCATACAATATAAAGGCCACGAATGAAACTGTCAGTCTAAGCCTAGTGCACAAACAAACAATGAATTTAAGAAGCACATGGGTATGATTTAATGTTACAGACCAGACTACTTCATCAAAACTACCCTGTAAGAAGGATGACCCCCAATTAAACTAGTCAGGTTCGAGCCTCAGCTAGAGATGAATAAAAAGGGTCGATACTAAGTTAATTTCGATATTTTCCTATCGATACCATTATATTTTTATTTAACACTTTTACTTTTGTAAGTACTTACACCTCAATATTGGATTGGTAACAATAATTATTTAGGTACAACATATGCATTTGTCTTAGTAATGTGATTTGTTAAACTCTCATTCTGAAAATATGATTAAAAGTTTCACCTGCTTCATTCAGAAATGATCTAGAAATATATATAGAACCTAATTTAAAAGATTATCATGAGCTTATTAGTATAAATAATGATTTAAGATAAAGTATCGTATGTTTATGATCACAATTAAAAATATTCATTTATTGTTAATATGTAAGTATACCAATTTTAAGAATTTAGACATATCCCTCTAGGTTTAGAGTCTGGCTCACTAACAGTTCAGCCAACCCTCATATCCAGGGTCAATCATGCACTAAATAAATTGTGTGCTAGGGGTAACTTACGTTCCCAAGGGCAGCCGTACAGTTCCACCCTCATGCAGACAGTGCGAGGGTGCTCGCTGTAAGGGATGAAACGCACTTTACTCGCCACAAAGGGCAGTTCAAGCTCCTGTTTCACCACGAGGTACGTGTTGCTATTGCCTGCTAAAACCTGGAACACAAGGTGATGATTACGTTACATGATTTGTGACTTTCACCTTCACTCAAAAGCACACAACTCACTGATCATTTTAAAGTTTCACTCATATTTTTGATAAAAACTATTAATATTTGTTAGCTTCTTTCAATATGTTTTACATGAAAAGTGTGAAATATAAAGGTTAGGAGGGCTTAGGTGTGAGGAAGGAGAGTTTAATTAATGTAAAAGTTATAAAAAAATTAATAAAAGATCACCAAAATACACGAATATCCCATATATTTTAGTCCCCCTGCTGGAACATTAGTAAAGTTAGTTTTTGTGGGGTTGACAATTCAAATTCTTAGGCTAAATTTTCATGTCTAGGTTGTAATAATTCCCTAGAATGTATTTGATTATAGCCTTAGGATTGATACATGTTGAGGTGGTCGGTGGTCAAAAAAGATCACTGTAGGATTGGGATTCCATGGATAGCCTTCAAAAAATATTTTTAGGTCCTAGTAAGGTAAAATTATAATTATTATAATGTAAAATTTCATTTTAATTTTCACACTATAAAACAAGAATTATTTAATAGCCTAATCTAAGTGTTCAGGATTAAGAATCTTGAACCTTGACCTCCTTGTCACTAGAAATCACTATGAATTTCAAACCTGATGGCAGAATGCTATAAAAGCTAATAAAATACTTTCATGTAATGGTACGTTAAATATTTGAGCTCTACAAATGTCAATTGTTTATAAATATATTAAAAACCAATAAAATAATAATAACTATAGGAAATAGTAATGTAAAATGTTATCAATACTTCCAGAAAAAAAATCTAAAATGTTCTTTCTAAAATATTTTATTTTGATAATGATTTATTTATTGTTTTGCGCCTCATTGATCGTAATTGTAAGATTAATTTTAGTCACACTAAAAGAGTGAGGGTAAGTTATTTCAACTTTATATTAAATATAACAGCATTTGAGTGGAGATGGATTGAGAAACCATTTAAGAACAAAAAAACTCTCTCTACATCTAAATGGGGATTACAAACTTTATCTTCCCACCACAGACAAATCAGACTCGACGTGCCTTGTATCCAGACTCTCATGCCCCCTTGTGAGGGTTTAATGTAATATATATGTATATAATTAGCAAATTGTTATAACTCTAATTTATATTTACTACTTTTTAAAGTATATTTTGTCCTTAGATGGTACGAGCAGCAATATATATATATATATCGCTGCTCGTACCACCTAAGGACAAAATATACTTTAAAAAGAAGTAAATATAAATTAGAGTTATAACAATTCGCTAATTATATACATATATGTTACATTATATATATATATATTACATTATATATATATGTTACATTATATATATATATATAATTTTTATTATTTTCTTTTACGAACAGTTTTTGGACACGTCTCCGGTTCTATCACTTGGTGTAAAAAATTTGATGTTGGACATGAATTGAGGACAAAGCCCGCTGCCTGGGATGTACGGAAGTAGGTAAGTCTGTCCCTTCCAGCCGGAATGAAGCGATTCCCATGCCGACTTACAGTTACCTCACCATCGGTTACTTGGCACCGGCAAAGTCTTCTCTCGAGAAATATACGCCGAGGAAAAGCTGTTGCACTATTTTATCGTTTCTTCTTTTAAGATGAAGGATCATAAAATATTTATCACGCGGACCTATAAATAAGTTATGTGGGAGAAATCTCTAAAAAATACTTTTTTTTTATGTTGACATACTCGTGCTCTTACTTGAAGAATGTTTGTAAGATTATAGTTTTGTCTAGCTTATAAAATAATAACAATTCCTAACATTTGTGTAGGTTTAATATTTTGTCTTTGAACTAAAATTTTAAACACTGTCGATTATTAGCGTCTTAATGGGAGTAACTGAGATGAAAAGCAGTTCTTGGAATTAGTCTTCACCCACACTAGAGTGAAATGAGTATGGTGAAGCCATAATGATAAATGGCATGTACAAAACCACAGTACCAACCTTGTAAATCTTATTAAAGCTGGATCCTCCGTAATGTTATTATAACGCCTTAAGCAAAGCAGCCACCGTAGTCGGATGATCTGTTGTAAATTACAACCTTCGCCGGGTTTTGTTCAGATATATATTTGTTTATCAGTACAATTTAATGGTTATAAGCAGAACAGTCCAATTTTATAGTAAACTGTTAGGCGAGGGGTGGGGAACCTTTTGACATTGGAAGTACACATGAAACTTTAAGGCTTACTCATAAGGCCGCACAATTCATGTACAGTAAATTTGGGTAAAATTATTAAGATGTATTTTATGTGAATGTAAGCTAATCTCTTTTTAGGAACCCATAAAAATACGAATGGTTTTTTAGTATACTTTTCCTCTTTTTTATCCTACGAGGACAGACCTCAATTTTTTATATTTGTATATATTATATATTTATTATATATTCATAGGTGAACACTTTAAAAATAAATATATATTATATAAATTATAAAATATTTGACTGAAACTTTTTTTAGAGTTTTCTCCAGTCTTTTTTCGATGGATTTTTGGTAATTTTTTAACGCAACTGTAAATATTTTATGGTCAAGCATACTTTAAGTATGTATCAGCATTTAATCAGGATTATAAAACTAATACAAATTACTCAAGAAAGGAGTTCTACAAACCAAAAACATTATTATATTGTAGGAATAAAATTATTTGAATTTGAACATGTATAATTTATAAATGATGAGAAGACCTAATGGACAGAATATGTGAAAATACTGCCCCGAACACCTCAAAAGTCCGCAGATCTCTCTTACCTGGGCCTTGTCACTAGTACATAACTTTTTTTTTATTTCAAAGCATGAATATGGATAGATTTTGAACCAATGGAAGTTCGGAATAGATAATATCTTTATAAGCGGTTGATTAGCTATTTAAAATATAATATCTTAGCGTTAATGCTATAAATCTGAGACGTATATTCGTTATTCTCAAAAATATTGTTTGATCTCACTCAAACATTATCATGATATAGGAACATCAAAATAAACCTCATATAAGATGCAATTATATAAATAGATTTCAAACAGACCTGTATGTGCAAAGGCATCTTTAGAAATCGTCACCTGAGAAAGCAAGTGTTTTATGACCAATTTTCCAGTTTTGTGTAAAAGAGCATTAAAGTTTGACCATGTGCATAAACCCAATGTTACTAGATGAAAACTAGACTTTGTATCCTCTTAAATAATTACATAGTAGATTAAATTTCATCGCAGGTGAACTAGGTGCATTCTAAATAGAGAGAAACACCAAATATCTCAACTTTAACACTTTAGGAAATAGAACACTTGCTTTCTCTGGTGACGAAATGTGTTTTAAGTGTACACAAGTACAGGAAGAATGGTGAATTTCAATAGTATTTTCTTTGCGTTCATAGAAATTCAAGTAAATAAATCTAAAATGAAAAATACGAGAAGTGTAGAAAAAGTGTTTAAAAAATAAGTATATTGGTTTATAGAGAAAAATCTATAGAAATAAAATAGCTTACCATTTTCCTTAAATACCGCATTTCTTGAATAAGGGTCCTAACAAAATATTTTCATTTACTCTACAAGATTGTAAAGGAAACTTTATATGATTCCAATCTGGATATTTCTTATGGTATGCCTTTCGAAATTCACAAACCATAAGAAAATTCTCTATGAAGTAAGATTATATGTTCTTTATTATTATTTCTAGAGCATATGCTTGAATCTTTACCTCCAGTATTTTATTTGGTCGAAAAATACTTCCAGTTGAAGTGTCTTTAAAATACGCTGCTCTTTAGAAATTACCAGTTTACGAATATGAAAATCATTTGGTTTTAGAAGCAATAAATAAAATAATTTTTTTTAACCTAAAGTAATATTCTTGTGGCTAAGCGAATATTATAATGTTTAGAGTTTAACAAAATTAATAATTCTAAGCCTAAATATCTCTTCCACTTTCCGTTATATGATACAAACCTTGAGCTTACAGAAATTATTGTTATGTTTGTATTTGTATTTAATTAAGTATAGTATGGGAACACAAATAAGAATTGTAACCGTTACCGTTGTTTGGGCATAGCATATCACTCCAAGTTATTATTTTTTTCTTTTCGGAATTAAATACTCTACGGGTGACCTGGTGGTCTAGGGGTTAGGTGTCAGACTTCTATGCGGGGTTCAATCCTCGGTCCCGGCAAAGATGTATTTGATTGCCAAACCCTTCCTTCACCTCTGACAAGACATCTTGTGAATGTGAGGAATGCCAGGTCTCCACCGTGGTTCGGATTCCACGTTAAACTGTAGGTCTATCATTTCATCTCACATCCACCCTACCATTGCACATTAGCGTAAGTGCGTATAACCCGAACGGGTAGTAAGACGCGGTGATAATAATAATAATAAATACTCTACAGTCCAATTACTCTTACCTTAAAGGGCTTCGTTATACCCTTTTATTAGAAGTGGCGCCATACTGAAAACGTGTAAGGTGAGCTTTCTAACTCTCAGCGTTAACGGAGAATATAAAAGATAAATAATGATTCCATAGTATAGCTTCTTTAGAGGCGTAATGCTAATGAAAATAAACTGTTAAGGCTAAGATTCATAATTAGACATAGTAAGCCTCAAGTGAGGCTCAAACTCAATTACAAGATTACACCTACACCTATACTTGGATGTAATGGGCCAGTTTCACACATATAATCGGCACAGTCCATCACGGTTTAGGTAGGTGTCGTCTTGTATTTAGTATAGCGTTGCACTTGAGGCTTACTAAGTCTGATTATGAAACTTTAGCCTATTTTATCAATACTAGTATTTTATAAATATCTCGATCATTAAAAATTTGTTCGAGAATATTAAGACAAAATATAAAATAATTTAGGGTTAGCGATTTTTTACACAAATAAAAAGGATCAGAGTTTTATTTTCTTAGCAACTTCAATCATTCTAATTAATTTACTAAATTTTACTTATTTATAAATACTAGGGTAAAATAATAAATACTTATTTATGGACTTTGCTATATTTTTCCAAATATACTATTATATTAAGCCCCCTTACTGGAGGTTAAATAATGTAAAAGAAGTTTAATTGATATTCTTCAACTGTGTAAAAAAAATACTAAGAAAATGTGTATATTTAGTCCTTCATATGTTCTATATATTCAGAAACGCTAATAGATGTAAGATGGTGAACTATTTTAACACCAAATATTACGACTTAGAGCTCCTACTACAAAGAAAAATGTTGAACTAGATTTTTATTCAGTACTATAATACTTTATATATACTTATAATATAATTATGAGAAACTAATAATAACATTTAAAAAAAATTACAATGCATTTATTCACACCCGGTATTATTACCCGTTTGGGCTATCAGAATACTTACACCATTAGAATAGGGATGAAGAAGATATAATCTATATTAAATGTACTCGCATTTGCATTGGGTAAGCGTGAAATATTTTTAGGGAAATTAGCCTTCAATACATTCATAAGGGAATCGAACCATTAGCCTCCCTATTACCGGATCTCTGAGCTAAAACATGGATTAAATAGCAAAGTTATTATATTTACTAATTACGGTTATAACAGTAAATAAATATCATTCTTTAAATTGAAAAATTACACTTGGATACGGAAATTGAACCAGGGACCTTTGGCTTAATACGCCAGTGCTCTAACAACTGAGCTATCCAGGAGTCGTCCCGAGCTAAGGGTCATTTTTCACTCACATTTTCATACAGAGTCTGTAATGGACGTGTGAAATCGTCAGCTACGTATGTGGTGATCAAAGGCTCCAGGTTAGATTCATATCTCCAGGGGTCATTTTTAAATTCAAAGAATATGAACTAGACGAACTTGACGCATTAGTCTGTTTGCTCATTTAAGCGGATGTATATTTTATCACTTAAAATAAAACATACTACCTTAATTTTAAGTATTTTACTGTCAAATATCTTGATAATTTGATGTGGACCTAATGTACACATTTTTGAAGTTTTTTTTTATTTGTTAGTTGCTGCCAATTGCTGAAAACATGAAGTATTTTCTTCATATTTTTTTGTGATCAATTATGTTACTACCTCCAGGCAAGAGTTTTTCCCATCGTACTTTCATTTCCTTATATATTAACATTATTTATCATCCTTTTTTCCCCGTATCTTTATATTTTCTCTTGTGAATACAATTACAGGTTCAAACTATGGATGCCACTCTAAATTATTTCCAGGATAAGTCCATACTGACAGCAGCTCGTATATTTTTCTCCCTTCTCTTCTCCTTTTAGATATATTTGCGATTTTAACATCATGAAAATGGAAGAAACAAAGAAAGAAACGGTTTTGTATACCTCACGGTATTCTAGATCCGTCACACCCAGACTCTAACATAACATTATTTTCAATCCATCCGAGTATGTTTTTTTTTTCCCCCTTTTGTTTCTTGCAGGTGACTCAACCGACAAAGACAACCGGAATAAAGAAATATAAAGAAGATCAACAATTTTACGTATCTTATATATCTTTTCTCTTCGAAAAACACGTCAAAACTAAAAAGAAAAACCAAGACCTTAAAGATGATATAATATTATTTTGGTATAACCATATTATTCTTGATATAAATAATTTATTATTTTACAACATAGATAACACAGATCGAGGATGAAATCTTAAGAGATTACTGCAAAGTATAAAATTGAAAAGTTCTAAGTTATTTATTTAAATTGTGATAATATTACAGTTGATTAATTAATAATCTCGCGAAAGTATCCTAAAATATGTTATATTTGGATACTTATGTAATATTAAATAAGTACCGCAGTATTAATAGGAAATTGATTGTATCTATTGAGAAAAATAAGACTACATAAAAATTATGCTATTTTTTTTTATCTGTTTAAAATGGTGCCGTGCCTCAAGGATCTTTTTCTTCAAACCAACACGCAGAGCGCTCCGTATGACGTGTTTGGGTGGCGGAAGCTCGTCTCAACACCACGGAAGAATATAATAACACAAAAAGAAGTACTAGATTAGAAAAAAAAAAGTGTTCAAGAGCAGCCTTGGACGAAGATGAATACTCGTGGGATGAGGGGGGGAAGAGAACATGAATGAGAAGATGTTGATACGAGCACCTGGCGTCATTCCCATGTCGTCCCTCAGGATAGTCCTTGTATAGCGTCACCAGACATCCCTCATCGTCTCTGGACAGGATAACCAACTCCACACGGCTGACAACTTGAGACAATTAATAATGGTATAAACGCGGACCTGTTGAAACTTCTTTATGAAAAAAATAAAATAGAATGAAAACGAAAGCGAAAAATGTGTTTGGAGGAAATACGTCAGACCTTATAGACTCGGATCTATTACCGTGATTTATTATTGTTATTAATCTTAAACTATCATTTCTAAAGTTTAATATTTTACTGACTATCCAAAATAAGTTATTGCCACGAATATATTATCGATAGCGTAGGACGAGAATTAGAAATTCCGAAAATTTTGTTTTTAAAATCTATCATTTTAATGAGGCTTATGATAAAATATAGTTAAATATCAAAAAATAAAGTCTTGTGTGGTTAAATACATTTTTGGTTATTTTATATCATGTAGATTTTTGCTGCGTCTTAATACACCTTGTGGTTATACGAACATATATATATTAAAATTATATTAATTTGTGGATATAAGGAAGTTTTTAATGTATAAAATATCTTACCACATTTGCGTTGAGGGAGAATGGGAAGTCATTTAGGAATAAAACACTTTCAATATAACCGATCGGATTTGAACCCCAAACTGCCCATCAAAAACATGTTCACTGGCATAGTTTATATAAAAGTTACTTAACATAATTTTTAAATAAAGATAACCTTTTCGTTTTCAGGCGCACATAAAATATATTAAGTTAATATCTCATGATAAATACATTTATTATATCAATACTTTCTTTACACGTCTTTATAAATATTTGTGAGAAAGTATAAAATAAATGTATAAAAGAAAATGAATTTAATCTTACAACAAAATGTAAACGCATTTAATCATTTCTCACTAACACTCCTTTCTACTCTTTCCTAAGAGCCCACGTTACTCATTGTTATCCAAAACGACTATTAATTATTCTGGCCCACAATGCAAATTAGACGGATACATATGGCTACACCACTACTAGTGTACTTAAGAACATTAAAGATGCACGGTTTGAGTGAGAGATTTGAGCGAACCCAGAGTGATGGATTACTTCTTGGATCAAATTTTAAAAAAACAAACAAAGCTATGCCTCAACTTGCCTTGGCAGAAACGAAGTCGCAAGCCATTTATCGGCAATTATTTGCATCGTAGTAAAAAACATGAGCTATTGATACAATTATGTCCTTTTAAGATATATATCCATAATACCACCTTCTCTCTCCCTCTCTCTCTCTCTCTCTCTCTCTCTCTATATATATATATATATATATATATATATATATATATATATATATATATACTTTTTTTTTAATTGCGGTGTCCAAATCAAGAAATGGCTGGTCAATTCGCAAGCTGACTAGACTTCGAGAATTGACCATAACATAAATATATACACATACAGATACATAGAAAGGAACATATATTTTAATAGGTCTCTCTCTCTCTCTCTATATATATATATATATATATATAATTTTAAGGTGTTTTATTTGCTATTGAAATGACAAAACTGCTATAAGTTAAAAATTTATCTATACAGTAAAATAATTCATGTGCATGAGCTGTAATGATTTTTTGAGTTACATAATATCATCAGCTCATTTACACTTGCATCTGTTTGTTGAACATTTTCTTGTGCAGAAGCATCTTGAAAACCCTTGACCTCCAGCTAAAGACTGACTTGATGACACTACTCTTAATTATATAGCTTTATCCGGAATTTACTTCAAATTAATGGTTTCATTTATTATCTTTCAAGAAAATTCTACCATATAATTTATATATAATCATGTTTATAATTAGTTTAAATTATTTCCTGCTTAAAGGAAGAGTGAAAGTTGGGGGAGTCCGATTCACATCCAGTGCCGGGGGTATCCCCACTGGAGAGGTGACTCCTTATTCCCAGCTGTTGGATTAGTTTAAGATGGGATTTTGTTTTGTCATACTTTCCAGCACTCAGGGCATCAGCCAGGCCAAGCTGTCGTGGTCAATTCACCATTTGATTGAATGCAAATACAATTTTCCCGCCATCAATGTTTCTCGATTTGGCTGGACCAGCTGGCCAATGTGCAAAGAGTCCAGACAATTCGCGAAGTGGCCAGTTTCAGGCTTTTACCATAGAATAATATACACGCATGCTAGTATTTTCACCTGAAAAACATTGACTCGAATTTCAAAATTATATTTTTCTTGTTTCCTATTATGGATTGTTGCTTCAACAAACTTTTTTTTTAAATCTAAAGCCTGGAATGAAGATTCCTTGTCGCCATTTTTGTGAATAGATCAAACAGCCTTGAGGGAAAAAAAGTTGTGACAATGTAGGATTATTTTAAAAATAATTTAAGAATCTATAGTTATTGTTTCAATGTTTTATCTTTAAAGCTCGCTGGGAAAAAAACGTAGATACATTAACATGAGAAATGTTATCTCAACTTGCTGTTACTTCACAGTTAGGCAGCGTCCTTAATCACCATTAATAAAAAAGTATATGCTATGTAGTACTATTTGAGGTTGCGATTACTTGTACTCAAACGGGCCCACGGCTTTATTGAAAGGTGTGTTCTAAGAGTTTTTACGTCTCCACAGCAAGGTGTAAATTGGAAGATAGAGAGCACTTTACCTTACAATCCACTTCAGCATTGAGAATGTGAGGAAACTCCACCCTGACAAAGATGAAGGAGACGGAACGTTTTATAAAGACTACAATAGAACAAGAAACAAACAAATATAATATTGGTTCAATCCAATTTTTTATGGAAGGTCTTAACAAGGTCTTGACGTGAGAGACAACACATTTTTGTGCAATTTAAGTTTATATGTTTGTCAGTGCTATACATTTAAATTTATAGAACATTTTTAATTTCATACAAAGGATGTTTGCTCATGTTTAAATCTTAAAAATCTTTGAAAGGGAAGATTTTTTAAATATAATTTACACTGTTTTTAACAGTGATATTTTATTTTTAAAGCTGAAGAAAAGGGTGTAGAACTCAATGGAATATAATTTTTTTTGTTTAGTTAAAGATGAAAAAT
Source organism: Timema douglasi (assembly GCA_901482245.1). Classification (NCBI taxonomy): domain Eukaryota; kingdom Metazoa; phylum Arthropoda; class Insecta; order Phasmatodea; family Timematidae; genus Timema; species Timema douglasi. The sequence goes on from CABEEJ010000061.1 coordinate 139,250, forward strand.
GTTTTTTAAAATCTATGTTCAAAAAAATAGAAAAATAGTATTAATTAAGAGATGTACATAAACAAAAAGTCCATGTAAGGTTATAATATATTTACTAAGTAAAAAACTAGATATGGTTTTTTTTAAACCGGTTATAACTAACTACCCTTTCGGTTTGTACACATATTTACTAATTATACCTATGTTTTAGAAATTAAGGATATTAAATTAAGAGGAAATGAACTCACATTGGAGTGGATAAAAAGTGGAAATTTTTTAGAAAAAAACCCTTTCAGTTCACTCGAACAGCATTAAAATCCCGATCTCCCAGTCACCGGCAGTTTAGTCTTAGTATATTGCAGGAGTGACGCCTTAGATAATGCGACCACCGAAGCGGTTATTTGAGTCAATGCTCTAATGTAGTTAACCGTGGAAAAGAAGAATATGTGTTGTGGGTATGTAGAAGCTTAACAGAGAATTGTCTAGGCGTATTAAAATAAATAGGTTAGTAGTATGTACTACAGTTGGATTCTGGCAGGAAAAACAGTTTTAGAAAATACACACAGCTGCTTAGGATCAACATTGATCGTTTTATTTAATTATGAATGTTGTTTATTTTATATGTAGCGATAATATTTATCAAAAGTTAGAAATGCAAATCCCATTGAATTGCATGAATATATGAACGCAGTTTATCTAACGACTGATGAGACTGTATATTTTTTCTGATAGCCTAGATTTGGAAATTTGCGGTGCTATAATTAAACGTCTATGTTTTTCTTTCCAGGATTACTTTATGAAGATGTTAGTTTTATGTGGGTAGAATTCATATATGTAATTCTAAAAAAATAATCTTTATTCTAATTCGTACACATTTCTGTGGGCATATGGGCTAGATGTCAACTCATCTAGTCGGTTTTTCCAGTGATAGGAAGGTCATGGTTTTAATTCCGGTCTAGCACACCGAAGGTTGGTTTTAATAGGTTTTTCCAATCTCCCTCCATGTAAATGTGAGAACATTTACACTCAATTCTACCTGTTCTATTATGGATATCGTAAAAGATTAACAGTACATGCTTAAAAATGAAAATTTTACAATTTCACTATTATTAAATTGCAAATAAAACAGTTATCTGTATCCAAATAAGATAAACGTGTTCTTCAATTTAAAATACTCGTTTTCTTTTTGATTTTTATTATTTGACATAATTCAATAAACAAAAATTTGACTTTAAGATTAATAATATGAATGAAAACATATTAAAATAAATTGTTTCTCATTTTAAGGATTTTAAGAGGAGGTTCATTTGATCATATTTTCATACAATTGAATTTTTTTTCGCTTCTAAGACGTTCTTTATGCCACCATAAAAAAAAGAACTCGAGGGCCATCTAGTGAGCTTTAATTTACATATTTTAATGAAAGTAAAACACAATTAAAACGGGAGAAGTTTTACATTAAATTTTCTTCAAATAATTTCACCGTCATCTCGCCAAAACAAATGTTTTGGTTGATACAGTACGTTCCAAAATAAAAATACGTGTCACACAATTTAATAGTTATATATTTAACCTATGGGAAAACAAGATATTCTACAAAGGCTCCTGTTTGTATCTTAGAACAAAAGTAATCATTTATGAGGCTTATCCATAGTAACACACACACACACACACATATATATATACGTTAAATATGCATCTTTTGTATATTTTCGAAAGAAAATGAACATTGGTGAAATTATTTTAACTGCAAACAAACAAAGAACATTAAGATTTTTAAATCCATTTATGAGAGTAAATAAATTTGCCAAATACTATTGTGCTTATCGTAGAAGGTTTGCGTTTCATTGTTGCCTTATCTTCCGAGATACTCGAATTTGAAACCCGGTGGAATATATGTTCGTCCTAAACACATATCTTATTTAACTAAGCGACTTACAAAATTGATTAATTGTGGAACAAGAACAACACCCAACCCTTCAAGAGATAATTCATCAACGATATATTTTATAACAATAATAGAGCTCTGGCACCCTTAACTCAATAAATAGCTGCCCCTATCAGCTTAGTTGAATCGTCAGATCACACATATTCTTTTCAACTGTTAAATTAATAAAATTTACTAATTTAAATGTTCTCTAGTTTTAAAAATTAATAGCTATAAACAAATATACACATATAATTAAAAGTGTATTTTTTTATTTTTTTATAGATTTTATTGATAAAACAGATATATAATTACACCTATTTGTGATCTATATAATTAACATTTATTCAACAAAACAAACCCCTTCCACTAACTTGTAATCCTCTTATGTGATCACATGACTCAAGGCGTCACCCTCACAATAGACGGGATTGCCATTAACGGCGAGATGGAGTTCATGGAGTGGACTGAGGGTGGGTTTCATAAGATTATTTTCTATTCTCCTTCCACGAAAATGTGGTCACGTTTACTTTAAATATTAACTTGCTCATCCCTAGCGCATTAGTTTAGATACGGGAATAGCTCGATGGGGTGTTAAGACACGATGCCAAAATATAAAATACAATATAACTAGCCGAATGAAATAGCGAGAAAAAGGTTTATTTATTTCGTGGCACTCAAAGTTTAGTAACTAGAACTGTATTTACCTCTTTAGTAAACTCTGTCCCGATACTTAATTGAACCCTCTACGATTTAGAGCTGCGCCGTGACTTACTATTCGCCTCCATAACGAATTATCTCCAGGAGAGTTTAAACTAACTCTGTACCTCCCAGGATGTGATACTGTGCGCCCTAGATAATTTGCTTATTACACGCGCGTTTGTAGTGTTTATGAGAGATTTAAACTTCAATAGAACCTACAGGATCTTAATACAAAACTTTTACAACAACAACAAAATTTCAAAATGAAACGAACTAATACTTTTATTTAAACAATAACACAGATACCCACTTCGGTGGCCGCATGGGCTAAGACGCTGCATTCGCAGTAGACTAGACTGCCGGTAATCGGAAGCTCGAGGCTCGAATCTCGGCCGGGTTTACTGAGAGTGTTTTTTTTTTCTAAATTGGTTTTCACTCTCCCTCGACGCAAATGCGGGTACTCTGCCTATAAATATAGCCTTCCTAATCAATAAAACCATTAGCGTAATTAGTACATAAGTGTATATCTCTAATGAGTAGTAAGACGTGGTGATAAAAAAATAACCCAGAGTTCTCTTATGTCTTCTTTTATTTCACCGCTTCTTTAGTACCTATTAAGGTTATGTACATTTTGCATAATCAGTGAATACGCTAATGAGCTAGGGACGAGGAAGGGTGAATCTAAAGAACGTGTACTCGCATTCATGTGGAGTGAGAGTAGGAAACCATTTTGTAAAAAATAAACACCCACAGTAGACCCAACCGGGATCCGAAACCCGATCTTCCTGTCATCGGCAATCTAGCCCAGCACAAGATTGACGCATTAGACCATGAGGCCACCGAAGAAGGTGTAGGCACATTATTATCTAAACTAATGGTCTAGGGTTGAGGACGGCAGAATGTTGAGTATATGTACCAACATTTGCGTTGAGGGAGAAGAGGAAACCGTTTAGGAAAAATCATCGTAATTAGACCTCAGTTTTGATTTGATCCCCGTTCTCAACTTCATTGGAAAATCAAACTAAATTATTAGATTTGAATTAAGACCATGTGCCTACCGATGCGTTTTATGTATTTGATAATTTTTCTCCTAAGTATATTTATCACAACATGCATAGCCGAATCTTTTACATAAATCATAGCAACTCCAGTAGGTACCGAACAAATTTAAAACATGGTTTCGAAACGATTACAAGCTCGCAAGATGTTGCAACCAACACTCGACCTAATGAGGTTTGAATTATTCAATTAGTTTGAGGTGGGAGGGAAGGGGACGCGAGAAAAGGCCAATGTTTTTTCAGTTTTTATGGTAAAACATTTTATTGCCAAAATAAATAAAATATTGCTACATTAAAAACATAGAGTTTAATTTTCTTCACACGTTTATATCATCAGTTCCTTAATATATGTCATGTGCATGGTGGCATTATATAACCATTTTTTAAATCAAGAGAAAAAGTTGTCATTAAATTCTAGAACACCCTTGTCAGATATTCCAGAAATTTTGAGGCCGCCGTGTGAAGAAAATTAAATTATACTTTTGTAGCAGAGCAATATTTTATATATTTTGACCGAATCATGGTACGTTCAAGTCAGAGATTTATTAATTATAAATTACTTTTTACCCTGTTAAATCTACTGTTTCGTGGATACCTATAATCCACGGCACAGCGCAACCTCAGGTTGTGGGTTGAAGATACGGCCTTCAGATATAAAGTGCAACTGCGAATATATTGAATAAGCAGTCGTGGACTACCATTAGGGGTGGTCCTCCAGTTTGGGGGTTGGACATGGGCGTGATGAGCTTTAGCCATAAAAAAAAAAGAATTCCATCAAGAAACATCCAAACTAGCAAAATATATACGTCGTACTTTTGTAAATGCAAACATTAAATTTCGAGTTCCTAATGTTTTAAGGCAGTGGTTCTCAAACCTTTTTTTTTTACGCACCACTCATGTGTATCAGTTGCGTATACTCCATTCACGGTAGGAATTTCTCTCTGAAAGGTCTTTTTTCCTACCAATATCCTACTATATAACAGATTTCTGGTAGGGAAAAAGGCCTTTCAGAAAACAATTCCTACCGTGAACAGACTTTACCATAGAACTATTAAAAATTTCATCAGGATAGAGCTATGTCTCGGAATTATTGTTATTTGGGATCATTATTATTAGCTCAGCGCCATCTACGATTGGCTGTCTGGTATATTTATTATTTTATTCAGTGGTTAATTTGTCTTAATTACTATTGGTTGAGATTACGTCTTTCAATTTTCATTCTAGACAGGCTATTTTGTATTAAGTTAAAGAGTAATTATGAGTATGCTTGCGACTGCATAGCAACAAGTCCAACTAACGTGTTTGTTGGTTGGGGACGAGCCATCGGTGCTGCTAACATAATTAAGTTCCTCAAATTGAGGGTAAGATGTTAATATTGTCGTATCTGCTTAAGTACCAACAGTGGTACGCGTACCACAGATTGAAAACAGTTGCCATAGAGTGAGTAAGTAACTAACTAACTATATCTACTAAACAAATCAGTGCAGATTTGGACGTGATTTCATAGGATTTAGGTTTGCTACTATTTTCTTACTACCAAACTCCATGTATTTTCCAGAAGGAATTCCCATTTTCACAGGCATCTTATGTCAAAGAAAAAGTAATAACTCTTAGTGTGTCATCAAATTGATTAATTGTGAGTTCATGTAACTTATGGTTGAAACAGGATGATTTAAGATTAATTGGAAAGTACATCTTTGGTCGCTTCACATACCTTGTCAAAAACATAATAAGATATGTTTTAATAAGCGTGCTTATCAATTCAGTTCACTTTTTCGCCACTCCAAAAATTTACTAGTTTAAGCTTTATGTTTAATGTCATATATTAACGAAAATTTCAGTATTTTCCCAAGATTTCGCAAAATTCCCTGTGTTTTACCGGCTCTTCTGGTTTTACAAGTGCGGGGCAACCCTGGTTTATAAAACCTTTCTCTACCTCTGCGATGGATTTGCTTGGCTAACCATGAGAGCTTTATTAAAACTTGAAAACAATTGTTTATACTTTACAAGATAGCGGATATTTGCTTCTTTTTGTTGTTGTTGTGAAAAGTAGTATGGAGTGGTAGGTTAGGTTGTGCCCCCAAAATTGAAGAAAGTTTAGGAAACGCGGGGCTAACACTTTGGTGTAAGTTTGGTAAGAACTTAACTCTACAAAGATAAAAAAGTTTACGAGAAGGATAGTTTAAGTTAGGAGTGTAAGGAACGTAAGAAAATGTCAGTGGTTTTTTTTAGTTTTTATATAAAAACTCTTTTTTCTCCAAAATAAATAACACATTGCTCTAGTAGAAACATACAGTTTAATTTTCATCATTTGGTGATATCAACAGTTGTTGAATATCTGTTATGAGAATAGCTGCATTGGATGAGAAATTTTTTAAATGAAAAGAAAAGTTGTGATTAAATTCCAGGACACTCTTGAAAGATATTCAAGAACCGTTTATATTACCAAGATACAAATGTTATACTCTACGTTTCTACTAGTGAATTATTTGATTTCTTTTGACCAAGTAAATGTGTTGATATAAAAACATTGTACTTAGTTTGCGTTCCCTACACTTTTACCTGAAAAGAACTTCACCAGCACGCTTTATAATCGAGAGATGAAATATAGAAAGGAGCCAGCCTCTTGGGTCAGAATTACTTGCGGTCAGACCTTCCTTTTGGTTAAACGTTACCTGTAAGTGCTAGACACCACAGTTCAAATCCTAAGATCATTCAGTCATTGTTGCTGGCATGTTGTCGTTATACTCCGAATCAATTGTCCAGCAGAAGCTCTGATATATTCATTCTCAATTTTTGGTGTGAAATATGGTGCGAGTGTTAGTTTATTATTTCAAAATAGCTAGGGTCACTTAGTCCATTTGTTTACTATGATGACACGAGTAGAAATTAGAGATTCTTGGATAATGGGTAAGTGAACATTTTTCTTTTCTTTTGAGGGCTCTTGTGGGGAAGGTATTGAGAATTACTGTCCACTCCACTGTGCATATATTTTAACTACTTGTCGAGTTGTATGTTTTTTTGTGTTTCTACTAGTAATTGAGGCCAGTGAGCAAAATGTCCGGGGCGTACCTTCTGTCCGCGCGAGTCCTTGTAGACGACCCAATGGTTGAGCTGCCGCCTCCAGTACTCGACGAGGTATGACTCAGCGTACTCCTGGCCTTGACCATTCCCGAACCTTCCCTGGGTCTCTGTCCAGGTGATGAGATGTGATCTGATGAGGTCAACCTCCAGGTACTCGTGGATATCACTGCTGATCTGAGCTTTCGGGCACCATGCTCCACCATTCTTCTCCTGACGTATCCTGCACAATAGAATCAAGGTGATATTTCAGACTAGATAGACGTTATTTCATACAGACTAGGTGCTCTTTAAGACTAATGAGGTACTATTTCAGAACGGTTAGATACTATTTCAAACTAAATAAACACAATTTCCGAACAGATAGTTTTCGTTTTACAGAATAAATGTGCACTATTTTAGTATGATTAGATCTTATTTCAAACTAAATAGACAAAATTTACAAAAATATAGATGGTTTTAAAGAATAAATATGCACTACTTCAGACAGGCGAACTCCTCTTTCAGACTAGAAAGGCACAATTTCATACAAGATAGTTCCTTTTACAGTTTAGATATGCACTAACTCACAAAGAATAGGTACTATTTCAAAATAAATAGGTACAATTTTATACAGACTAGGGCCTTATTCATACTAAATAGTTGCTATTCCAGACAAGTTAGTTCTCTTACAGACTAAATAGGCACTATTTTAGAGAGATAAGATGATATTTCATACTAAACAGGCAATATTCAGACAGGATAGATGATCTTTCAGACAAAATAGTCACTATTTCACGCATACAAGACTTTTTTAAGACATTATTTAAGAGAGACGAGGTGCTATTTGAGACTGGTTAGTTCCCAACTCACAGAAAGGACAAAACGTTCTTTAATAATAAATAGGCGAGTTTTTAGACAAATGTATAATTAGTTCAATTATATATGCGATAATTTTAACCAAATCAAGAGGTTTTTCCGATTATCTAAGTGCTATTTTAAACAAACTAAGTGTTTCTCAGACAAAAAAGAAGCCTTTTTGTTTTACCTAAAAACGGCGTCCCTTTTTTTAGACAATTAAGACCTGTCTCAAGTCTCAATAACCAATGATTTAAGTACGATTTAATACCGGTACTACCCGTTCGGATTACATACTTATGTAATAATAACGCAAATGGTCTGAGGGATTAGAAAGGTTATATTTATAGGAAGTGTATCCACATTTGCGTGGAAGAAGAGTGGAAAACAATTTTTGGGAAAACCACCCTTAGTACAACCAACCTATATTCGAGCCTCGATCTCCCCGTCATTGGCATTCTAGTCTACTGCGAGAGTAGCACGTTATACCACGCGGCCACCGAAGTGGGTGTGTTGAACTTAAATCTACCATCGCGTATCCTACACTCTTCGGTATGTACGTACTATTTTTTATCACTGATTTCTTCTATCTGTTAAGGCTATACTCATGTGTACTATCTATACTAATGTGTTAGGTATGATAAAGGTGAAATTTAGAGGAGATGTACCCGTATTTTCATGGAGGTAGAGTGAAAAACCACTCTCAATACACCTGACCTAGATTCGAACCTCGATGCCTCCGTCATCTGCAATCCAGTATATTGGTCCGTTTGCTTGCCGATTTTTATTTGGCCCGCTATATATTAAGCAAACAAACGATTGTGTTCATTAAAGTAGACTAATAACTAATTACTACTTGATAAATATTAAGTTGAAATTTATGCCTGGTATTTTTTTCAAAGCCAATTTATTTTAAAAACCATACGGCCCACTATATCAAAAAGGTTGGCAGCCCCTGCCTTAAACAATGTGAGCAGCAAAGCATGTCTCTACGATATTGAAACGTTCAGATTAGTGAAAAGAGATCGAGTCAAAGTAGAATTGTTATTTTCTTCCTACACAGCTTTAGCCTGGGAGGGTCTCCCCTGGCTGACTTTGTTGCGAGGTTGTTTTTTATCATATCTGATAAAGGCAGGGGGTATATATAAATATAATCACCAACAGGCGCTCTAGAACACTAAATGAAATACAAGAGTTGTTTTAATAAATTATAGCTAACACATCAATCATTTGAATACTAAAAAGTCAAATAAAATAGCTTTTGTTTTAAACTTAAAACAGAATATATGTTTTTACACTTTTAATAAAATTATGTACAGAAAAAAATCTAACAACTAAATAAAGATATATATATAAATCAATTTATATTCTAGTTCTATAATTATTTTCTTACAGGATATTAGTATGTTACTACGTATTAATATTTGTGTATAACTTGTTTAAATTAATATTGCATTTTGTAAATTCCAAGTAACTCTTCAAACGGGGAAGAAGGTAATTTGTATGTTATGACATAAATTATCTCTATTCCTCAGGGGTTCTTAAACTTGGGTAATCAACCCTGAATGAGTCCGTGTATAGAACTTAGGGGGTTCGTAAACTTGTGGGAACAACCGCCTGAGATGTCTTTAAAAAATAAAGTTTAAATTTAATTTGCCTATCTTTAAATGTAAATAAAGACGGACATATAACACCACAATAGTTTTGGTTTAAATAGTTTGGTAGCTTTGTTGTGTTTCAATAGTAATAGTTTCCGTTGTAATTATGTGTATTTTATGGATTCAAATAAATTAATGTTTAAGAACTCCATAGGCCTTAACAGACTTCCAAAGTCTTCCTTAGCACCGAAAAGTTTAGGTAGTAAGCCTTGCTCTATGATAAAAGGATTTTAATCTCTCTTTATATTTTTGGAAATGGTCACTCCAAAATCACTGCTGGGAGCTGGATATGGTAGTTGCCATTTAAATGGTGTCTACATAATGCATCTAATAATCATATATTTTTAAATTAGTCTTATAGAACAATGTCAATAAACTAAGTGTATATTACGAAACTTGTAAGCCAAAAGCTAATTTTTAGAAAAAGTAATGTGGAGTGAGAAATATTCGTCACTATCTATATGGATATGAGGTTGTGCATTATTGCCTTATTTTACATTTTTACTTTTTTAGCAACTTGGTTAACATATTAGTCGTCAATTTATTTATATTTCAAATTGAAATGATTTATTAAACCAATCAGGGACAAAATATATGACAATGTTAGTCCGGCAGAAATGTCTTCATAAAGAGACGAATGGTCACCTTGTTCTAAAGTTACGTCCTTGTTGTTCCCGGCTCATATACGTGAAACAATATCAGCACAAAGGCGAGTGTTCACATAGATTCAACCTTGTGCACCCAACCGTCTAAATACGAAGGACGTCTCATTACGACCCTTAATAGTCATAGATAGAAACAAACAAGCCATATAATTACATGAATACAACAAGTATTTGCAGTCTACAACAGGTTGGAGGCTGAAAGGTCTGTCAGAGGGATGGGAACTGGGATCTGTTCGGGATAAATAGGTGAACGGTGAGGCGTGGAATCTCATTCAGGTGGTGTGTTGAGGTGGGGAGGGAGGGGGGGGTTCTCACTACAATAACATGCCGGAGGGCTTCACCATAATTCTGATGAACTCATCAACACATTATAGTCACGTAACACCTAGACCCAATGTCATCAGTTTTGTGAAATCCACACTACCTGTGGGTCTGATAGTCTTTCTGCCCATTATAGCATAGGAAATATATTTATTCTTAAATTACAGCTTGTAAATATTTACACGGTTGTTGTTATTATTATTATTAGCACCGCGTCCTACTAACCGTTCGGGTTATACTCACTTACACTAATATGTAATGGTAGGATTATTGTGAGATGAAATGGAGGGCCTATGGTTTAACGTGAAATCCGAACCACGGTGGAGGCCTGGCATTCCCTACATTCACAAGTTGTGATTAATACACGTCTTGTCAGAGGTGAAGGAAGAGTTTGGTAATCAGATAAATAGGCCTATGTGCCGGGACAGAGGATTGAACTTCGGACTCCAGCACAGCACAGAAGTCCGACACCTTACCTCTAGACCACCATGTCACCTACACTGTTGTTTTCTGCTGAAAGAAACCCTTGTTAAAACTTAAACTTTGAATATAATATATCATGTATACCACGTTTACCCTGAGTGATTACACTATGGCAGTCCCTTATGAAAGCTGCTTCGGTGGCCGCATGGTCTAACGTGCTATTCTGCAGTAGACTGCCGATAACAGGGGACTGAGGTTCTAATCTCAGTCGAGTATACTGAAGGTAGTTTTTCTAAAATAGTTTCCCACACTAACTCGATGTAAACGCGGGTATTCTTACTCTAAATACAACCTCACTAATCCCCAAACCAATTAACGTCATCAGTACATAAGCGTACAGCTCAAACAAGCAGTAAGACGCGGCGCTAAAACAAAAAAACACCTTGTAAACTACACCATGGTATCGATCAAAGTAAGACCATTTTACAGTGTAAATGAAGTGTGTGCATAATATGATTTTATAAAGATGGTACCTAAATCTATGGTCTAACAGTCTAAACGTCCATCTCATCTAGTCTGGTTTGCAGGTGACCGGAAGACCATGTTTTGGATCCAAGTCTGGTGTAATGAGATTGGTTTTATTAGAGGGTTTAACCCTCTCCTCTTCCACAAATGAGGCTAAGTTTAATACTTACCCTGATAGTGAAGTTAGATGTGGATACCCATAATGGGCACTAGCAATCAGTGGGAAATAAAATGGTGAAGTAATGGCCTAAACTGTCAATGCAAATTTAAATAAACATCAAAGAAATTAATACATAGCGTTTCTTGAAGAAACCTTATCCAATCTCTGAGATTATTGTCACTCCATTTTAATGTGCTTGTGCCCAAAAATGAATTTGTAAGCCTCGTCTTTTAAAACAACAGCTAACGATCTCCAAGAAGAACTCAACCAAAGCAATCTATCCCCGATTCCTTTCCACAACATTTTGAAATATGTTCATATTCCCATGATATTAAAGAAATTCCTTCTGGTGGAAGTAATGCAGATTATTCTGCAAACATTTAATAAGGCTAAGATATATATATATATGTTCCTACCCTTCATCCACTTCTCTGTCTCCAAAGTCTTATTTCTTTAATGTTTCCTTCAGATGTAATACCATCACAAATCTTCCTTGCTCACTGGAAGGTTTTAAATTAAGACAACTTTCCTTGGAAAATACTCAAAATGGCAGAAGTTACTGGTTATGCTGTATTATTAAATGTGCACGGCTAGATATATCTTACTAAGATCTACGTCTTTGTTTACTTCTTTTCTTATTTTTATCCTTCTTATCAACACCGTTTTTGTTTAGTTTTAGTTTTTTTTTAAGATTTTCCCTCCACTAACAATTTCCTTTATCTTTACTGTCATGAACACAATTTTGAGGCCGTTGTATTTCGTGTACGTAAGATTTTCAACAATATTGTGAGACTCCTCTTCATTATATTTGTTATTTAAAGTATTTAAATCAAATTATGGCGAATTGCTCCAAAGTGTATATCTAAACTTTTTACATCACTAATATTGAGATTACTATATTTAAAATATGATATTAAAACTAAATACTGAATAGAAGCAAATGCTTGAAAGTGAACAATTATTATAATATAAGCATATGTGAGATATGATATATTATTATTATTATTATTATTATTAGCACCGCGTCTTACTACCCGTTCGGGTTATACGCACTTACGCTAATGTGTAATGGTAGGGTGATTGTGGGGTGAAATGAAGGACCTACAGTTTAACGTGGAATCCGAACCACGGTGGAGACCTGGCATTCCCCACATTCACAAGATGTCTTGTCAGAGGTGAAGGAAGGGTTTGGTAATCAGATAAATCTGTGCCGGGACCTGGGATTGAACAATATGATATAATTCTATAAAGCGTTTTGTCACGATGGTATGCATTTCATATTTAAACAGTTTTAAAAACGATATATTTAGTAAATGGGTGAAAAAAATTAAATCTACAACGTATTTATTAGATAAAATAGGTGTTTGACCTACTTACGTCACAGTATTTTCTTTGTCACACATAAACCGATAAAATTAATAGGCTTTAGGCTAGAGCGTAGAAATAAAAATCAAATCTCAATAAACCCGTTAGCAAAAATAGATTCACGATCATCTTTCATAGTTAGGCCGCATTTTTAGTACATTATTAAAATTATTATTATTATTATTTTATAGAATTTTTAAATCTCTAAGAAGTGGATACAAGGATAAAGGTGGTCAGCCAAATATTTTGTGTTTACTGTTAACGAGGAGGTCAGAGTTCATCCTGGCCAGTTAAAATAAGTGTTTTTTTTATTAATGGTGTTCCACTTTTACTATATGCAGATGCTAGTAGCATTTTCTAAAACATATATTTTTTCATCCCCATTTGAATAGTGTAAATATATGGGTAGCCTAGACAAGTAATAACTTGAGAAGCAAAAAACAACTTTATAGAATAGGTACATCATATCGCTCACCCCTTGTTCATCTAATGACCACACGAAGAATAAATCCATACCTATAGGGACTTGAAACAAACCCTTAACCATTAACCATCACTGAATTAGACTAGGGCCCAGATACAATTTATTAGAAAGTAGAATGTAGATATAAGGATATGCTGGCTGATTTTTTTTATCACCGCGTCCTACTTCTTGTTCAGAATATACTGATATGTGATAATTACTCTAATTATTATTATTATTATTAGCACCGCGTCTTACTACCCGTTCGGGTTATACGCACTTACGCTAATATGTAATGGTAGGGTGATTGTGAGATGAAATGGAGGACCTACAGTTTAACGTGGAATCCGAACCACGGTGGAGGCCTGGCATTCCCCACATTCACAAGATGTATTGTCAGAGGTGAAGGAAGGGTTTGGTAATCAGATAAATCTGTGCCGGGACCGAGGATTGAACCCCGGCCGCCAGCATAGAAGTCTGACACCTTACCTCTAGACCGCCAGGTCACCAAATTACTCTAATGGTATAGGGATTAGGAAGGAAGTATTTGATAGTAAATGTACCTGAATTTGAGTGGAAGGAGGGTGGAAAAACATTTTAGGTGACACCACCCTCAGTAGACCCGACTGAGATTAAAACCTCGATCTCTACGTCATCAACAGGCCAGTCTAACACCAGAAAGACGCCTTAGAACATTCGGCACTGAAGCGGGATTTTTTTAACTTAAATATTATCATAGACACCGATGATTTGAACTGGTATTTGAATCAGGCTTGAAAGCATCAACAAAGGCTAGGTAGTGTTCAATTTACATTTTAAAAAATCCTTATTTTGAAGCTTGAAAATCTGAAAGATTAACTTTCACATATTCAAAATTAAGGTAATATTAACTGTAACTGTCACTCTTGATGGGTGTTACCAACATCTGAAAAATAACCCTAAAATAATAAATATATAGCCCAGCACAATAGCTCAGTCGGTAGTGTGTTTGTCTACAAAGATAAGGGACCTGGGATCGATTCCCGGCATGGCCTAAAAATCAAAAAGATGTGGGTTTCCCATTTTCCAGTGATGAAATAACTGCCGGGGCTTTTTGTTTTGTCTGATCTAGATTCGAATTAATTTATAGGTCGTGTACTGATATAATCAGTCGGTTCAGAAAGTGCACGTTTATACCTCTAATAAATTAAATAAAACTAAACTTATGAATATTAACTTAAAGTGTCACTGCATAATGTTCAAACAAAGAGTATGACGTGGTGAAAAAATAAATCACCCATGTTTATAAATATTACCTTTAAAATAATGCTAGTGGAAACATTAATTTTTGCCCGCAAATAAGTAATATGTTGTATTTTCTAAAAGACCCTTCAATTTAAAATCGGACTGTTTATATATTTTTTCCCCACTTACTATTTAATTTTTCTTAGTCCAGAAGTTACAAAAGTTAGTCTTGTATTCCTCTACCTCGAACATAACTTTTTTAATTGTGTAAACATAAGTTATTTGATGCCATTAGTCAAAGTTTCGTGACCCGGGTCTATTTTTGAAGCATTTGAATACGAAACAGCTGTTTGGCTATATTTAAACCCTTATAAAGGCAAAAAAGTTAGCGTAAACTATCTATAGAATGGCTTGGTTTCAAATAAAAATAATGGGAGTCTGTAAGAGTATATCATGGTTTTCTACTACATCTAATAAAAAAAAGAAGTATGTTTTCAGGATAATGAAAAAATAATATTTGTCCAAAATTTTCTCCAAGCCCGTAGGTTTTGATATTTTCTGACAGATTACATCACCGCTATGAACCCAAAAGATTATATTTACAACGGATATATCTTCCCTCCTTTAAGCAATTCTGTATTCAGAAATAAGGGAGAGTTGCGCATCAAGCTAACTAGTTTGGTAGTTAACATACTCTCTCAAGCGGAAAATTAAGGCTAATGAAACTAAACATGCTTTGTTGAGGAAGCTTCATGCGTTGTTTAGCATCGGCCGACAGCAAGGAAGCCAACCTTACCGTCTCGTCCAAAGTATGCTGCGAGTCTCGCTTAAAAGTTCCAACTTGAAAGAAAAACTTATCTCTTTTTTTTTTTTCTGGCTTGCCAACGCTTCCAGACAAAACTTTGGAACGGTTAAAGGAAGCATTCCTTTAACTATCCAACCTCACCAACATCTCGCAAGATTTCTGATTCGCTTTGGAAAAAGTTTATCTTCTCGCGCAAGTCAGTGGAAGCGAGAAAGAAAGTGTTGGCTTTCAACTTAATTCTTCTTCTTCTCCCCATATTTTTACTCTTTAAACCTTCCACCCCACTTCTTATATCCCTCTCGCACTTATGTTTCTCTCTCTCTCTTCGGCGGTAAAATCGAACTAAATTTACCATCGCTCTGACTTCACTCATGATGTATTCACCTAGATTGGCGTCACAGAGTAATCTGGTTTTACATTCGTGTTTCTTACGTAAAGCTTGTTTAACCAAGATGCGCTAGAAAATGGATGACTCGACCTTCTGGATGAGGTTTTTTTTAGATATAAAAACATAATCTTTTATTAGTAGCGTGTCATGGTGTGTTGCCAGGCTAGGCATAGCTTTTTTAAAATGGTACCAGTGGTGTTTTCTCACACAATTGGTTTCCATTTGACCAATTATGCACAGGCCCAGCACTACATACCTCACATAGGAGCTCGCCAAAGAGTGTCTAATTCATACAACATCCAACTCCAATGTCCCTAACATATATGATTATTCACATCAATGGGCATTAACGGCTGTATAACTTGTGTAACACAACCAGAATTAGTTATATATCATAAAATATTAATAAAACACAATCAATTAACATTTTACAAACCATGAATTCTCAAACGTGTATAAATTTTTTTCACACAATCAGCCTTGCTTAATTTATTAAATCAACAAAATTATGGTCTCCAAAATAAAACCATTGTATTAAATATGATGAAATAATAATCGAACCAAAGCTTGTTTTATAATCTTCGTGTTTAACGCCCAGTCTGAGATATCCCCATGGTTACACAAGCGAGGTAAATATGAGCCAAGTACAATTTTATGCATCATTCATATGGACAGAGAGAGGGAAGTCATTTAGAAAAAACACCTACACCAATTTGTTCAGCCAGTCAAATTGTGGTTTCCTAGTCATCAGAAAATAAGAATAGACGTTGATGCTGTAACTTCCGTACCCACCAGTGTAGACAAATTGTGTGTTTAACATGACTTACAAGCAATCCGGGTATTTGTATAATGTAAATGAATGAGGTGGGAATGATAATGGTTGAATATTCGATAAAGTTACTCATAAAGAGAGAGTGGGAAGCCATATAGGAAATAAACAAATCATGCAGTACCCCCTACTGTGATTCAAACTCTGACCTCCTAGTCACCGGAAAACTTGGTCGAACAAGGGTATTTTCCCATGCCTCTACTGGAGCGGGTAATACGCACACCTAGCATCAATCAGTCAAACTCAGTGGTTTTCGGGTAAAGAGCTCGCCTTAGGGCCCGATGTTCATGGGTTCAAACCCAGCTGAAGATTTTCCTTAAGAAATAAAAATACCTAGCACAACTTCCTTCGGAGTGGAAGCCGTATCGATTGTGGTATGTAAAATATCCCTGGAAGGTATGCGAAAATAACTTTCCGGACAAATTTGTAGGCTCTTTCTCATTCGCTCTTAGAAATCCAATGCGGAAAGCAATCGGGAACCATAACACTTTATGACCTTCCCTATTATATGTGCTTTTACCAGATGGTGCGGGCAGCATTAGCTAGCCGAAGGAGTGAGTGTGCCCGGCTCTGGATTGAAGGTAAACGCATCAAATTAGCCTTTGGGTTGATGACTATTCAATCATCAATCAACGTCAATCAGCACTTAGGCTATTGACACAAGCGGCAACTATTTTTGGAGAGAGGCCAGTAATCCCACGGTTCAGATGTAGTTTGACGGTGGTCCAGCAGTCCGCCGTAGCGTGGTGGAGCGCGCGGAACGCATTGTTGTGAAATACCTCTGCCACATTTTACCCTTCTCTGGCTCATCCCCGTCAAATTCCCCCCTTTCCCCAGTCCTTGCTTTTCGTTACATCCTGGAATGTTGTTTACACCTACAACGCTCTCCAGGCCAATATATGTGACGTCATTTCGGAAGTTGATGTCAACATTGTTTTAGTAATTGCGCGCAAGGAAGCGTTAATGTGTACTTCATACTTTAACTCTAACATGTTCTTTACACTTGAACGGCATGCTGAAGTAGGCATACGCACTGTAATTCGTTTAATTGGACCTATTTGATATATTTTTATTCGTCTAAGTGGAGTAGATGTCAAGCTCATCTAGTTTGGTTTGCCGGTGACACGGAGATCAGAGTTCGGCTCCTGACCAAGCATTTTTACATAGTTATTGTGTTATTTAAATCATATTTATTTTTAATATTGCGGCTTTAATTTGGCAAACTCATTTTATATTATTATTTTTTTAGCACCCCGACCTACTATTCATTCGGGTTGTACGCTTACGTACTAATTACACTAATGCATGGGGTATTAGGAGGTTTGATTTAAATGAAATGCACCTAGATTTGCGTTGACAGGGAGAGATAACAACCATGTAGGAAATCTACCCTCGGTGCACCCGACCCGGATCGAAGCCTGGTATCCCCGTCTTCGGCAGTCAAAGACTATTGTGAGAGTAACGCCTTAGACCATGCGGACACCAAAGCGGTTGTCACCGTATTGCTTATCACACTATCAGTTCGGCCTATATGCAAATGGTTAAGGATAGAGGAGGTTGAACCCATAGGAAACGTATTCCTCTTTGCGTGGAGAGAGTGTGAAACATTAATTATGTTAAATCACCTTTAATACACCTGATTGGTATTCGAACCAGTCTCCCCATTATAAACAGTAGCCGACCTCTATATATAGTGATCAACGCTCCTAGTTACTGACTAAGCGGTACTGGCTTTGATTTACGTCTAATTTTTTCTCAAAGGGGGAGTGAGTAATTTCCATGGTCACCGGGGTTTGGTCAGTTAGGATTAAGCTAGATTAAGATATTCATTAGCTTCACTCAGTCATATTCACTCTCATCATCCTATCATCTCATTGGGACATGGAAAGAGCCACCACTGAAAGGTTGTGCGATTGGAGCATTCGAGAGTCTCCTGGACAAAGGTACATTAGTACTGACTAATATTTCCGCAAACTTAATTAAAGATTGATCATCATCATCATCATCACATACAATGTAGTCTGTATTGAGAGTGACACTCTAAAACAAGAGCAGGTCTGAATGCGGTCACGTGACGAGCAATAACCCAATCACAAGAAATACGCGCGCGATTTGCATTGGTATCTGTGCTCTATTAGAGACAACCTCAACTTTGTCCACACATCAACATAATATGAGCGTCAATTTTCAAAACCAACTGACAATCGGTATACAGGCAGCTAAACCAACGGACAAAATACGCGCATGCGCCTACAAAGCAAGATACAAGAAAGTAGCTGCATCTACTGTTGTAAAATAATTTGAAAAAACTCATTAATTAATTATATGAAAGTGTGTGTGTCATTCTCGTTATTTGATGATTTTTTTCGCTACAATTCACCAAAAAAATACACTTATATTGTGAAGATAATCTAAGGGACCTATTTATTCCCTATAAAAATAAATATATCACTAATCAGATGTTTTAAGATTGTGAAGGATGAAGAAGATACAATTTTAAAAGGAATGTACACGAATTTGTATCGAGGTTGAGTGGATAAACTTTAAGACAAAAATACCTTTAGTATATCTGGCCCAGAATCGAACCATAACTTCCTGTCTCAAGTAAACCATATGAAGTTTAAGCCTTAGCTCATGAGCCCATCAAAGCAGTAAGTAAACTCATTAATATTTTATTTAATGAATATTAGATATGTTTTTTACCCCATCAAAAACTTATAGTTTCATTTTAGTTAAAATAAAAATGGTAGTTTACGAATGCCTACAGATAAATTTACTAAATGTGTGTTAAGATATTTTTATTTCCGGAAATATATTTTTAACAATTACTAAACATTCGAATTTTAAGTATATTTGATTAGAAAAGTCCACGCGTGAAACTCTTAAATAAAGTAATCAATCCTCAAAATAGCAAATCAATTATCTTGTTGACCTTGATATAACAATTCAATATGTGAGTCGTAATTATTTGCAATTTTGTAAGCTTATAGGACGGCATAATGTGGATTATCTGATTGAAACAAACCGTTACTCTAATATTGATGAGTAACTTACAACATTAACGTTGATGGGAATTAATTGATTTATAATACGCTAATATATTATCTGGATGTGTGTATGGAAACTATTACCCTCTAATTTTACTACGACACCATAAGCCAAAGCTTATTAACCTCTCGTGAACCATTGGAGTGAATTATAGATATAGATATCCGGATTGTATTGTATTTTGATGGTGACGAGAATATAGTGGTTTATTTATTGTTTAGAGTTATTAAAATGTGTGTTATTCCTAACGGGTTTTAACACTTTCCCTCCAAATAATTGCGGCCTTTTATTAGGCCTACCTCTAAATACTTTCTTCTTTATACTTACTCCGTTTTTATAGATCTGCGGATAACTAGAATCGGTGGTAAGATAAGGGGCTAACTTAGTTTAAAGAGTTAAACTTTGGCATCGAAGGTTCGGGATTAAATTTCCATATTCAATTGTAGTTTTTTTTAAATAATATTTTAAAATTATATTCCTAAAGACACAAAAAAAAACTGAACAAAATATTAATTTAGTCTTATTTGTAAACGGATAGGTTTAGACCTTAAGGTGGTTAACTCGGGCAGCGATAAATTATCGTTCGCTCTTAGTTCACACAGATTGGAGTACATATATTGTCTGTCATTATTTGGAACTAAATCTTTATTCTTTCTAAGCCTATCCTCCCTTTAGTCATTCACCTACAACCATCCTTTGTCATTTCATTAAGAAAGAGGGGAAATGAAACTTCATATCCCATGAGGATAGCTCGCTGCTAGTCAAATATCTTAAAATGTTCCGTTTTGAGCCAATAAAAAAACTGTAATTTTTAGAGAAAGGCCAAATCTATAGCCCATTTTCATCAAACCTAGTCTCATAGCTCCACAAATATGTTTAAAAATTCGTTTATAATGAGCTAATGTTACATTGTCAAAAAAAAATTTTCTATTGATAAAACTCAAAATATAGGGTTACAAACAAAAAAGAGCCATTTTTGAATCCTTAAGAGTATATTTTGACTTGAGCCATATTTTGAAATAACGCATCATAGAACTAAATATTGCGTTAGAACTGAACGTCTGCGCGGTGGTTTCTCACGTACCGAGGCGGCCCCCGAAGAGGTGTCGTTGGATTTATAATTAATTCATTAGTTACATTTGTTGCTACCCGGTAATAGTACCCGTTTGAGCCATACACATTTTTACTTATTATGTTAATGTGTTAGGGATGATTAAGGTTGAATTTAAAGCAAGAGTATCCACATTTGCGTGAATGTATAGTGTAAAACCATCACAGAGACAGAGAATCCACCCTTACTACACCTGTCATTAACTTGAAACACAATATGTCGGTCATGCGCAGTCCAGTCTATTGCGAGAGTGACGCCTTAGACCAGGCATGTACAACATTTCCTCGACTGAGGGCCGTTTAAGTTTTTGGGTAATAGGCATTGGAATTGGAATATAATAAACACATTAATGAATAATAATTTATATATAACAAGTACATACATTACACAATTAAAATTATGCCTACAATTCTGGAAGCATAATGTAAATTATCGAGTATTCACGTCAGAGCCAAGCGTCTAACTAGTTGTTTATTTATGCAATTTGAAATATTCCGATTTGAGCTGGTGGCCCACACATAGCGAGCTTGGAGGCCGCGAGCTTCCCGTGGATTGTTCATAAATTCGCTGCTCTAGACCAAGGTTCCACTTAGGACTACCTTAATTATGAATTAGTCTAGTGTGCCACCTCTTATTTACCTTTGTTAATGAGTTTTTCACTTAATCTTTCTACTCGTTAACATCACAAGCAAATGATAATATAAAAAAAATGTATTGCATATTATGAAAAAATAATTAATACCTAACTCAAATGAAATTGTAGATATTTTAATAATTCCTAAATCTTAAAGAAGGAAAATGTATTACGTTATCAACGTGAGTGTCTTAGAACGTTAACTTAAAGAAAAACATTTAAATTAACACATTAAGACAATAATTAGTATAAATGCTAAAATCAAAAAATTACATTATCTCTTCCATATAAGATTGAAACATGTTTATGTTTGGTTCATAGGTTGTCATCTTCAACAGCACGAAAGGTGGTTTCGAGCCGTTGACTTCACAAAGTTAATTGTGACATGACAAACATAGCTGTCAAAATATTACTAACTTATATAAACTACACCACATCTGGAAGAGTTTTATTAAGTGGTTTTTTTTTACTAACGGCGTGGAACTAAAATTGTGTTTGCGTGCCACGATGGGACTGCTATCGGATGGGTGGGGACGAAATTTAAGGACACTTTTTACAGTTTTTACAATATAAAATCCTATTTGTACTGAATAAATAAAACTTTAGTTCAGCAGATATGTATAGTTTAATTTTCTACCCATAGTAGTCTCAATAATATTTGAATTTTTTTATTATGATCAAGGTGGGATTTGACTTTACACTTCTTAAATGAAAAAAACCCTAGTCAAATTTTACAATGACCATGAAAACCAGTTCAAGAACTTCTAATGTTATTATGGGCAGAAAATTCAATTCGAGCAATATTTTATTAATTTTGGCCAAAAAGTGGTTTGTTTTCAAAAATACTACAAAAATACTGATTTTAACGTGCTCCCCTATTCTTCCCATCTTAGGGTGGGATGGAAGGGGATAAGAGAAAAAGACAGTGTTTTTAAAGTTTTTTTCGGCAAAACAGTTTTTTGGTCAAAATAAATATTATTATTATTATCATCATTAGTACCACGTCTTACTACCCGTTCGGGTTGTACGCACTTACGCTAATGTGTAGTGGTAGGGTGATTGTGAGATGAAATGGAGGATCTACAGTTTAACGTGAGATCCGAACCACGGTGGAGGCCTGGCATTCCATACATTTACAAGTTGTGATTAATACACGTCTTGTCAGAAGTGAGGAAGGGTTTGGCAATAAGATAAATCTGTGCCGGGACCGAGGATCAAACCCCAGACCCCAGCACATAAGTTTGTCACCTTACACCTAGAGCGCCAGACCACCTTCCAAAATAAATAAAATATTGCTCCTGTACCAACATAGAATTTAATTTTCTTCACACGGTGACCTCAACTTTTCTTGAATATCTGTCAAGAGTGTCCTAGAATTTAATGAGAACTTTTTTTATTTTAATTCGAAAAGTTTATCATCTAATGCCGCTATGCTCATGATGGATAAAAACACTGGCCTTTTGTCGCGTCCCCTTCCATCCCAAATTAACAGTTAATAATATAACAATGTTCTATCACTTATTTTGTTATTCACTTATTTGTTTACTAGCGCGTGCTTGTAATTTTGATAATATTAATATGAAGATGATTTGATTCGTAAAACTTTGGCCAGGTAAGAGAAGATTGCAGCCCTTTTATTTCTACCCAAATCTCTCTCGGAACACGTTTCCAATTGTTATGCGCCGTGACTCTCCAATCCATTATCGACGTTAATTATTCATAGCACGGATCAACAAAGTAGCGATGTATCTTCACTCCTTGCCGCAAAACAAACACGAAGCAATAAGCGAGGGTTACGTTTATCTACGTCCATTTTTTTATAAAGAAGAAACTCTTTTGATAAACAGCTTATGCCTCATTTACACGGCTTCTAGTCTAGTCCCTGTCTCATTTCTTTAAAACTTTTCCGACTTAAGCTTCTTAAAAACATTTCTTTTTCCCTCATTATTTTGAAACACCTCTTATGCTTCGTTTCTTAATACCCATCATGGGTGTCCAAATATTTATACTTACTGTGGATTCACAGGTTCACCATAAAAACATAAGAGTATAAAATAAATATAATCACGTGATGTGCTTCAAGCCAATCACAACACTAGGTCGGCTTCATCCGCATTGTCTGCACAGCACGACTTGAAATAACTTCAGCTTTCCCTTTTATGTCAGACTACATCAACTTAAGAGATACAATCGAATTTCAAAACGAAATACTCGATTTGTGCGCATGAAACCAACATATTCGATCATTACGCATTCACCTTGAAAGCGAGATGCTAGCAGTCAGCTGCCTCTACTGTTATTTAATTATTTGAAATACCTCGATAAATGATTAGCGTGTGTTACATTCTCCTATTGCTTGGATTTGTTTGGTAATAAAATAAAATAAATTTAAAAATCCATTGTGATATTACGAGTTAAAATATTTAGGAACCATTTTAACTATCAATAACGACAATAGATTTGAAACTAGGAAAATAATACAGTCTGGAAATGCACACTAATTACTCGGGCAGCAAATTGTTGACATCTCGCCTGCGGCCAAGGAATGTTGTATAACTCAGAAAATACCAAACAATAATCTTACTGGCTGTTCTTTATAGGTATGAAATGTGGTTTCTTAACTAAAATAAATTTAAGGTGTTCTAAAACATGGTTATTAGGAAAATAGATGGTCCAAAACGGGATAAGACTACTGGGGAGTGGAGGATGAAACATAATGATGAGTCAAATAACCCGCACTCATTACCAGACATTGTTACTGTAGTCGAATCTCGCAAGTGACGGTGAGCAGGACATGCAGTGTGAATGGAATAAACTAGAACAACGGTCAAGGTATTGACCGGCAAAAAACGATAGGAAAAGAAACCTTTGTTAGAACTAAACGCAGATGGGAGGATAATTTATAATGGACCTGGAAAAGATATGGTGTAATGAGGTGGACTGGATAGAACTAGCTCAAGACAAGGGGAGTACTTTAGAAAGTACGGCAATGAAATTTTGATTTCCTAACGCCGTATAGTAGGATATTGGACACAATTAAATAATTTTAAAACGTAACTTAGGTCCTATACTGTTATATTAAATATTAATCTTAAACATACTTTTATCAACTAGAAAATAAAACCATGTCGTTTATCACCTATTTTAGCATGTTTTGGAACGAATCATGGGTCAACATACATTTCCGCTAGCGTGTGAATTGATACAACACTAAAGAAGATTCTGCTTTAAGTTTTTGACAAACGTGAATATCAAGCTTTAAGGTTGGTACACACTATTGGATAGCACATTAGCCATGTATCGCTCCACATGGGCTCAGGAAATACTCCCGATTTGAGATTTTATTTTATAATAAAATTGGTGATAAAGTATTAAAGAACCGATTCGAATGTGGTACGAATAAGCGTGCAAAAAGATTAAAATAAAATCCTACCAGGCCGAAACAATTTGGTACGGACAGATGCGTGCCAACATTAATTGAGTAGGGATGAGAAAGGTATATTTTAGAGGAGATGTTCCCTAATTTTCGTGGAGAGTAAGAAACCATACGCCAAGCCGATATCCTGACCCAGATAGATTTTAAAGCAGCTAATTGGACAATACTATACTCTTACCTTAGTTCACGTGCGTGCAAGTATACAATAGTTTTTGTATTTTTTCGTCTTGATGCCTGTTCAAGATATTGTGATATGTACACTAATAAGGAAATGACAAAGAAGTTGAAATTTTAGAAAATGTATACCCACATTTGTATAGAGGTAAAGTAGGAAACAGTCTAGGAATAAAAATATCCTTTCTAATAAACCAGGCCAGAATTAAAATTCCGACCTCTCCGTAACGGTATAGTAAGACGAGATTGGCGCTTTTGTCTACGTAAGCAATATTAAGAGTCTTATAGCATTAATTGGTTTTGAGACTCTAGAGAATGTATATCTACTCTAAATGGTTGTGTTGCAAAAATAGCACATGAACAAAATATACAAGTTTAAGTAAAAAGTGACAAGCTTCGGTGGTCGAATGGTCTTGAAGTCACTTTGACAATTTATAGGAAAGTCGCCTAATTTGGGGAGGTACAATATTTGATGTAAGGAAGTGCTCCTACCTATCGACGAACACTGGAAATTGAAGGAAAGGACGCTTCCTCATTGTTTGGCTGTTAACAGCGCAGTAGCTCCACGAGTATTGGTGCAGTCGGTTCTAACATTTTATTTGTGCCCTGAAAGTTTTTGCTAAGCTCGAATAAATTCAAGATTACAGAGTAAAGGTATTTATATTTCTATATTTGATAATTTTGTTATAATTGGTATTAAAATGGCTTTCTTTAGATGTTACATTTATTAAAACTAGTAACTATTTGAACATATTTTTAGAATGTCAAAAATAATAATTTTATGGACCCTATAATGGGGAGTCTTAGGTTTCCTAATTTGGGGATCCCCAAATTAAGAACCCTAAACGTTCTTCACAACAATGAATTAAAATATAATTTTATAATAATCAAATATTTTCTAAAAATTATTAGAATATTTAAAAAAACAAAATATAACGATTAATTAATTTTAAGATATGGTTGTTTAATATTGTCTTTTATATTGAATATAAAAATAATGATTTATTTGTTTAACTCTATGAAGCTTTAATGTCAAGTTATAATCTGTAGATATCACTTAGCAATTTTATAAATAGCTTGGAGTACTTTTTTTTTAAGACCAACGTCCCTAAATAACACAACCTTTTTAAACTATTATAAAATAAATATTTACAGATGGCTCCAAGGAAAAAATGGGATCCAGAACAAATGAAGGCGGCAGTTGCGGCCATGCGCAATAAGGAAATTGGAAGTCTTAAAGCATCCCGTGTCTTTCATGTTCCTCAAGCTACACTAGAGCGCTACGTTAAGGATTTAGATAAATGTCCTAGTGACGTGGTTCAAACCAAAATAGGCAGGAAGCCAACACTACCCTTTGAATTAGAAAAGGATCTCGCAGACTACTGCCTTATTATGGAAAACAGATTCTTCGGCCTTTCTCAAAGGGATGTTTGTCGCATGGCATATCAGCTTGCTGTAAAAAACGGAATTGCGAACCCCTTCTCCAAAATGACTGAGCAGGCCGGCAAAAAATGGATGAAGAATTTCTTAAGAAGAAATCTACAGCTTTCTGTGCGCACTCCTCAAGGTCTCTCAATGGCCCGAGCAAAGAGTTTCACTCCAGAGGAAGTTTCCAAGTTTTTTGACATTTTTGAACCTGCAATGGACAGTATCAATAATTCTCCATCTAGGTTATACAACTGTGACGAAACCGGCATATCAATTGTACAACATAAGCACACAAAAGTTGTGGGTCTAAAGGGAAAGCGACAAATTGGAGCACTTCAAGCGGCTGAACGAGGGGCTCTTATAACTGTTGTCACTTGTATGAGCCCTGCAGGCCACTTTGTTCCTCCATTAATGATCTTCCCTCGAAAGAACATGAAGATGGAACTCATGGATGGGGCTCCCCCTGGCTCTATTTATTCTTGCCATCCGTCTGGCTGGATACAAACGGACATATTTACAGATTGGTTTCGTCACTTTATTTCCAGCGTGAAGCCTACTGTGGAGGATCCTGCAATTCTCGTATTAGATGGCCACAACTCTCACACGAGAAATATAGATGTGATAAACATGGGGCGAGAGAATAATGTGGCCATTGTGTGTTTGCCCACCCCTCCCCCATAGCACTCACAAAATGCAGCCACTCGATGTACCATTTATGGGGCCTTTTAAAACGTACTACGTCCAGGAAGTTGAGCAGAGGATTCGAAAAAATCCTGGATGAGTGGTCACTGTCTACCAGATAGGGAAAATTTTTGGAAAAGCGTACATGAGGGCAGTGACTGCTAGTGGTTTCCGCAAAACTGGATTGTTTCCTTGTAATAGGAACTACTTCTGACCTCATGATTTTGCTGTCCTTGAAGAGCCTGAAGAGAAAAAAGCTGAGAGCCCACAACAGCTCGATAACCTGCAGGAGCCTCAACCAGGGACATCACATAATCCTGATCCTATTCCTATAAACCCCGCCACCTCAGATAAGGCTTATCCGGGCCTCTAACATCAAATCAGTTCCCTCTATAAAAATTCAACCTACTACAAGAAAGTCCCGAACTGGATCTGCCCAGCTCATCACCGGATCACCTTATAAACAACAGCTATCAGAGTCGCAGAAAATGGGTCCTTTACCAAAGAGAAACGGTAAGACTACGACTATCAAGAAACGCTCTGAATTGAAAACACCAGTTTACCGTCGTAAGAAAAGGGCTGCCAAACATTCGGAATCTTCAACAGAATCCGAGGATAATATTTCACAAGTTGATTCTGATGACGATCTTGATTTGGAAAGTGAAAGTGAATCTGATGCAGAGTTTATTATTTGTGCAGGATTATTTTCTGATGACCCTGAAGGTGAGAATTGGGTTAGATGTTTGGTATGCAACAAATGGGCACACACAGATTGTGTTGATCCATCTAACAAACAATTTGTGTGTGGGTTGTGCCTTTCAAAAGAGAACAAAAAATAACTTTTTTCTAAATAATTAATTTTTTGTGTAAGGATAATTGAACATCCCCAAATTTGGAGCCCTAGGGTTCCTAATTTGGGGAGGCGCATGTTTTTTTTTAAAATTATTTAATCTTAAAATTTGCTCATAAGTGATATTTTCTTTTGCACTAAAGTGAGGACAATAAAACCACTAATTATGTCTCAAATATTCATTGTATTATCATATGTTCCTTTTTAACTAAAAATATTTATACAAAATGCTCCCCAAATTAGGCGACTTTCCCCTACTGGAATGCCAATGATAGTAAGATACGAGTTTTTTTTGGCACCAAGTTTTACTACCCATTCGGATTATACGCTATTGTACTAACTACGCTAGTGAGTTAGTGAAGAATAAGGTTGAATTTAGAAAAAGTGTACCCACCACATTTGTGTGGAGATAGAGAGTGGGAAACAATTTTTTAATAACCACTCTCCATGCCTACAGCCAGGATTGAAACATAATTTACCGTCATAGGCAAGCTAATTTGTTGCGAGGGTAGCACCTTAGACCATGTGGCCACACAAGTGGGTGATATATGAGTTAAAATCCCGGTTGAGTAAAGTGACAGTTGTTCTTCCTAGATGGTTTTCTCCACGCAAATGCAGGTACACTTCCTCCAAAACTGAATATTTCTCATCCATATCAGCTTAGAGCAATTTTGTATCATATACGTACAACCCAAAGGGGTAGTAAGACCCAGTGACAAACAAAAAGTATAAAGTTTATCACTATTGAAGAAATTTAGCTTTTATATATATAGCACCGCGTTTTCATCGTTCGGTTTATACGTTTAAGTAATAATTACACTAATGGGTTAGGAACTAGGAAGGTTGAATATAGAAGAAGTGAACCATCATTTACGTGGAAGGTGAATGGAAAACCATTTAGGAAAAACTACCCCAGTTCACCCGAGCAAGATTCGAACCTCGATATCCCCGTACTCTGCTATTTAGCTCAACACGAAACTAGCGCGTTAGCTAACTACGCCACCAAGGCGGGTGAAATTTAGCTCACTTATCTAATGAGAAGTTGATGAAAATTTTAAATAGATTTTACTTTTTATAAAGCAAATAAGCAATTAATAATGCCATTTTGTAAATAAACTGACCAAACACTCATCGAACCCTTCAACCTTTTCCCTTCTTCATCTCCTCTAAGTTACCAACGTTCTAATTTCTCAAGCCTTGCCTTATTCCACTAATGGAGAGCAACACGTAGAGAAGGGTTCCATTGAAAGGGGTATTACGAAAGACTCCTGTCATCATATTTTAAAAGATACAGTTTAAAGCAGAGCGTTTAGTGTGAAGACGATCAATTTCACTAATTAGACTAATTTAATGCAAATTCTTGTGTAAGAAGAAGCGCAAGTTGGCGAAACATCTTGCAGCCCAAACCCTCCCCTTCAAATTATAGTACTGTGTCATAGACGAGAGGGGATGTTTCGGGACTTGGGAGGTGAGTTTTAAAACGGCAGATGACTTGTATTACACAGCATACGGAAACTTTTCAGAGGTTTCCTCGTTTAGTTATCTCATCTTAAGTAATAATTACTTCTCCTCTTACCATGGTATAAACACTAACTTGTAACCTTTTGAAAGTTAATAATAATACCTAGTACCGCGTCTTACCACCTTTTCGGGTTATACGCTCTTTTTACAATTAAATTTATATTAAGTCACCAAACCATTACGTCAATACATGATTATATTTTAATAATATTACGAGTGAATTAAAATAACTGATGCATTAATTTGAGTTAGAAAGTATTTTAATGCAGCTTCAGAAGATAATAAATTATTTGTTGTAGACATTAAAGGGATGAAACATAAGTTATTCTATAAACCTTGACATACACCTAATAAAGTCATAGGAAATATATATAACGGTTCCTGTCATAAGGGTGGTTATAATTAAATAATTTATATAGGGTTTAATTACAATATAGAAATGAGTATTATCTAACTTCATACATAGAATATGAACCTATTAGCTTGAATTTAGCCAATTTAGCACAATACAAATATAAAATCTGTTTTACTAGATAATTAGTTTCGTGAGAAAATAACTGCTCTAACGTACCAAGTTGTTACTTTACTATTACAAAATATTTTAAAATAAGGAAAACTCACAGTGTACAAAGCAGATAAAGTCAAAAATAGTATTGGACAACAATAATAGAAGGTCCAACTCAACTCCCAGCTCTCATTTGCGTATGGGAATAAAATGTTTTATCTAAATATAATTTATGCAAGTGATTACACAAATAAAGGAGAATACAAATCGGAAGGGAGAATAGGAGTAGGAAGGCAATGAATACAACTGATTGATGATCTCAACATGGAAAGAAGTTGAAGTTTCAGGATATAAAAAATAAATCTGGAGATAGGACATGCCGGATGACTCAATTTGGTCAAGTAAATAGACCTGTCGATCACGTGAGCCAAGCGTCAAACTCATCTGGTCTAATTTACCAGTAGGTCAGTGTTCGAATATCATCACGATGCATTGAAGGTGTTTTTACTTAAATTAGGAAGACAGCAGAAAGCAGACACCCCGAGTTACCGGTGGCTGAGGTATCAATGAGAGCTCATCTTGGTCGATTATTTCCACACGTCCATCATCGACTCTGCCTTAATTTATGAGTTAAGAATTACTCGGAGAGCGGGATGATTCATGGATATCTCAGTGGAAGAGTAGTGTCGCGCTAAACAGGGATCCCAGGATTGATTACCGAGTCCGGGTATAATTTTTAAAATTTACAAATATATAATATATTGAGTGAATTATTACTTTGAGTCAATTTAACTCAAAACAAGTGAATTTGATATCTAATAGGCGTTTCTTTTGGGTTTTTTTTAAGTACCCCGTATCATTACATATTCGGATTATCCGCATATGTACTAACTTTGCTGATGTGTTATGGATAAGGAAGGTCGAATTTAAAAT
This sequence comes from Timema douglasi, assembly GCA_901482245.1. Taxonomy (NCBI): domain Eukaryota; kingdom Metazoa; phylum Arthropoda; class Insecta; order Phasmatodea; family Timematidae; genus Timema; species Timema douglasi. Next base: position 169,981 of record CABEEJ010000061.1, read on the forward strand.
ATGTATACCCACATTTGCATATATAAAGAATGTAAAAACCCTTAAGGGTAAGCCATTCGAGCACCTCAGCGGGTTGAGAGGTTATCCTATGACAGCTCTACTATACCTTCTTCCTACCCTCAGCTCTAAAGTGGACGTGACCTCCCTAAGTAAATGGCTAGTTGTGCATGTTGTATCAATCTAATTGCAACAATTGTACCCCATTACACCCTTCCTCCCCCCTTTCACCCTCGTGGTCGGCCACCCTTGTGCATCATGCTTCCCCACCCCCTTACCTCTCAATAGCTGCCGTGTGTTCATCAGAAGGGGGTAGGCGGAGGAGATAAAGGTAAACTGGTGGTGTGTCCTCGGACGATCCAATCATTCAGTGGATGATCCACCTAAAAGCGAGGGTTGAGTTTCGGAGCAAACTATCTCCAACATTTGATGAATTTGAGTTATGTATTTACCTATCAAGCCCGAATACTATTAAAGCATAACAACTATTGTATGACCCGCATAGGAGATCAAGAAGACTAAATGCAGGGTTAGTCCAGTATGGTTTGTTGGTGGCTGGGAGGTCAAGGTATATAGAGGCTGCTTTTTTCCCTAAAAAAAAAAAAACTTTCCTTCCACGCAAATGCGGGTAGATTTCCAATAAATTAAGTGGACTGGTAGTAAAACTCGGTGATACAGTGTGAATAAATAAATATAATTAGATACATATATTAAATAATAACATTTTCTTTTAATTATTTTGACCAGCTTTATTTAAAAAAGACGCAATCCTATCATATACAATTTTAAACTAAATTAATATTAATGTTTCACAGCACCAAAACAATGATTCAGGAACGCAACCAAATCAAAAATAACTTTAATGGAGATAGTTCTTCCTGGTTCTCAGACGTTGAAATGTTCTGCCATTGACAGTTGCGTATGGTGGCTGTGTTCCAAGATTTAGTTGACTGAATTGTTTGAAGCGTTCAACCCCCACCCCCTAGCTCTAATAATTACTTTACATTTACCAGATGACTAATGAAAGTACAGCCCGTTACAAAGAAACTATCCAATTAATTCAACAATTTAATGGAGTTAGGATCTATAGGACGAGTAATAGTAAACATATATCAATTAGTTTGTTATAAAAATTATGTTTAGAGATAGAACACATTGTTGATATTAATGAATTCAGCTAATATTTTCTATATTTGATATTTCTTAAAAAGGTAGAGTCATTTAATAAATAATTACTTTTCTTTTTAACGAACAATATTTCTACCTTTTACCATGCTAATGTTTAAGCAATATATTAATATAGGTGCAACAAAATATAGTATTAACTACTTATTATTATTACTCGCATTGGTGTCAGCTTAGTCTAAACGTCAAAATCATTAATTAGTCTAGTTTGCCGCCTATGGGGAGGTAGGGGTTTTAATCCCAGTCAGGTGTACTTAGCGTATCCCCCTCCCTTTTAGTTTCCACCTCACTTTTCACGCGAATGTGAATACATTTCTTTTAATAATTACTTTCTCAACCTACACCATTGGAGTAAATTCATTAGAATAGTCCGGCCGGGTAGTAAGGAAAAGTGAAATAATGATTTTTTATTGCATTTCTTATCAATTTATTTACTGGAAAATATTATTTATTCCTATATTAAATTATTATTTGGTAGAATCACTCGAATATACAGTAAGTTGTATTATTAAATATGTAATGTAAGTAAGAGAAATTCAACCAAATTATAATATATTCAATAAGTTTTCATAAATTTTTGCACAATTATTGCTACCCTTGTAAAAAATATATATATTTTTAGTTTAACTATAATTCGGAATTTATTTAACTAAATAATAATAATAATATTTAGCACCGCGTCTTACTACCCGTTTGGGTTGTACGCTTTAAGTACTAATTACTCTAATGGATTAGGAATTGGGAAGGTTGAATTAGAGGAAGTGAACCCGCATTTGCGTGGAGTGAGAGTGGAAAACCATTTAGGAAAAACCACCCCCAGTTCACCCGACCGAGATTCGAACCTCGATCTCCCCGTCCTCAGCAGTAGAGCTCAACACGACCAGCGCGTTAGCCAACTAGGCCACCGAGGCGGTTTTTTTTAACTAAATAAATTCTAGGAAGGTGGAAGTAGTGATTCACGATAATCATCGAGATTATATTTCAGTTTAGGTTATAAGTGAGAGGTCCGTAAGATCTATTTTCCCAACATCTGTATATGGAATCGCACGCTGCGGTTTAATCGTCTAGACCTTCAGTTTCAGCGGACATAGGAGGCTCTGGGACGCCAGCTAATCTGATGAGCCAGGCGTACCACTGTAATATTCACTTTGAAACGCTTGCGTGCTCGTGATCGGCCTCGTTCTCAGGGGCACTTACAGTTAATTATCTGCCTTGCTTTCATTAACTTAAAATCCTGTTAATTGCCTCATAAGGGGACAATGTTTCATTGCACTGTACTTTTTCACTAAATGAATTTAAGTTTATTTTTGCACTTGTTAGTTTCAGTTGATTGCTATTCTTTAACTTAATATATTCTTTATTATTATTAGCACCGCGTCTTACTACCCGTTCGGGTTATACGCACTTACATTAATGTGTAATGGTAGTGTGATTGTGAGATGTGAGATGAAATGGAAGACCTACAGTTTAACATGAAATCCAAACCACGGGGGAGGCCTGGCATTCCCCACATTCACAAGATGTCTTGACAGAGGTGAAGGAGGGGTTTGGTAATCAGATAAATCTGTGCCGGGACCGAGGATTGAACCCAGAAGCCCCAGTACAGACGTCCGACACCTTACTCCTAGACCACCAGGTCACCTTTTAATATATTCAACATAGAAGAAAGTACCATGTATCAAAAATAGGAATTTTTATGATTTATTATCATCTGTTTATTTTTTACACCACGTCTTAGTAACAGTTATAGCTGTCCGGTATTTCCGTGGAAGGAAATTGAGAGACTCCTTAGGAAGAAGTATCCTTAGTAGACCCAGCGGAGATTCGAACCTAATCTTCATCGTTACAGGTAAACCAAACATGACGAGCCTGGTGTTTATTCCATGTGTCCCTTGAAGAGGGTAATTGTGTTTAAATTGAAATTAAATAATCAATCATCATGACCCTGAGCTCGGAACGATTCCTGGATAGCTCAGAGGTAGAGAATTGGCGTACTAAGCCAATGGTCCCGGGTTTTATCCCCGTGTCCAGGTGTCATTTTTCAAATTTCAGAAGAAAAACTAAAAGTGTAAATATCCATCTTGTAATTTTGTGTACATTTAAAATCTAAAAAAACTCTTTTAAAAAATATTTATATCCATACAAATCTATTTAAGATTAATTACGATTTTAATTACGTAACTAATATTTGTGTTGATAATGCACGTAAAATGTGGGTAAGGCTAAATAAAGGGTGATAGCTTTGTAGTAGTATTTCTGCACTTTTAGAAAACTTAAATTTGTATGCGTGTTGGGAATTTGAGCTGTTTAACTCGACTTAGTGAAGCATATTAACAAGAATGAATTGAGTGAGAAGCTGAAGCTTTATCTTAGGGACAGCATTATGTAAACAAAACTCTACTACTATCATATAAATCAGTGTAGGTGAACAGTAAAGTTCAATCACTCTAATCAAAGGTGCGTTTCACCAGATTAGCTCTATTTTCACATTTTATTTTTCAAAAAATTCTGTGACCTGGTGGTCTAGGAGCAACGTGTCTGTGCTAGGGGTCATGGGTTCAATCGCGGTACTAATAATAATAATAATAATAATGATACAAAAAAAATAGTACATAGGGTACTAAGATGTGGTGCTAAGAAAAAAAAGAGGACATATATTTTTTTAATAGGTCACGATCGTTTAAATGTGGCGACAGCCAAAATGGATATTCGTATAAATGTCTTCAAAACTAAGGTGATAATTTTCGATAAGGACGGATCAGAAAAAGATTGTCTGCTTAGTATAAATGGAAAACAGTTAGAACAAGGGAATGATTTTGTGTATCTGGGCAGAATTTTCTATAAAAATGGAAGGATAAATGGTGAAATCTATAATCGGGCGAATGCTTCTCGTAGAGTAGTTGGATGTATGTGGACTATTGCTAGATATAAAGGAGTATCGAGAGAGGCAAAGATGGCAGAATATAAAAGTGTTTCAAAGCCAACATTGTTTTATGAATGTGAGGCGTGGGTTTTTCAGGAGAAACACAAGCGCAAGGTGAATGCAGTTGGAATGAGATATCTAAGAAATATATGTGGGAAAACTCGTATGGACAGAGTCAGTATTGAATGGGTGCTGAAGGAGTGCGGTTTGAAATGGATACCCACCGGTCAATATGAAAGAAGGTGTCTTAAGTTGGTTTAGGCATGTTGATAGAATGAGTGAGGATCGAGTGACAAATCAAATATATGATGATAGAGTGTATGGATCAAAAGGAAAGGGTAAACTCTGCAACAAGACGTGGCTAAATGTTTTAGACAAATATGTGGAAGATAAATAATAAGAGTTTTAAAAATAAAGGAGCATGCATGACTTCGTGTATGGATGTTTTTGAAGCAGAAAGTAGTAAGCAAGATTAGGGAAGTATGTAGAAAGTTTTTGAGGATGAATTAAGTACAGAGTCGTTTGTTTTTTGAACTCCATGCAGAGTTTCTTACCGACCCTGTAAGAGTTTCAGAAGTTTACGAAAATAATAGCTTTATTTTAATGACTACCCTTTTTAATCGTATAAAGTGTTTTAAAATGTATTGCATGAATTGAATTGCACAAGTTTATTACACTTGAAAAACATATTTTTTATCTTTTAAGAATCAACTTCATTTGTATATTTTATAGACATGCCTAGTCAATGCAGAAATCACAAACTTTTGAAACCAGATCCGGTATTTGTCTCACTATCCATACGGGCTATAAGAATTGTATCCACGCTAATGGTACCAGAATGAGGAGGGTATAATTTAGATTAAATGACATATTTTATATGGAAGTCGGGAAATATTTTAAGGATACACACTTTCTATACACCCAGCTTGGACTCGAATACAAACCTCTCCATCACTGGCAAACAAGTATGTGTGAGCCTAGCATCTAGGTCAACATGTCCTATAAAGTTTTTAATAATTAATTCAAGGGAATTGGTAATTTTATATATTACCTCTAAAGGTATACATCATCAAATAATCCTGAAAATAAACGGTACTATGCCCCACACAATCTTTCTCGGTCATTTCCTACACACACACACACACACACACACACACACACACACACA
>CABEEJ010000061.1:175341-243706 GCA_901482245.1 Timema douglasi
ACACACACACACACACACACACACACACACACACACACACACACACACACAAACATATATATATATATTATATAGGTCCTAAAAAAATCGTAAGATATGTGAACCAAAATAATAGGCATTTATGCAAAAACAATTCACCAAAGAGCGTAGATGAAATAATATTAACCGCAACAGTAATATATTCACATATATATTTACCAAATAGCATGACAATCAATTCCCGACTCCTCAAACCTAAATTTATAAAATACATATTTGCCAATAGCTCAGAATCTATTGTTTTATAAAAATACATTTCAATTAAAATAATTTTATTTCTATTAGTGATACAGCTATATAATTATATGTTACATGAGTTTCAGAAATATGATACAAATTTGAGATTTCCACTTATGTGTGGTGCCTTCAAAATCATTTTTATATAAAAATGAAATGCATAATTTTGTTTGTAATGTTAAACATTGCCTGAATAGAAGTTATAATAAAAGTGGTTAGAGTAATCATTACGTAGACTTAACATTAATTTTAAGGTTAGATATCTAATCTCAAAACTCCTCGGCGGAATCTTATGAAAACCCTAGACATCAAGTTTTAGCCAGATCGGTAAAATGATTTTAGCTCTAGTCCAAGATACAGACAGATGGCATCGCAAAAGCCACTTCATGATTTATTGATATCCATAATAATATCTATCTAATTCATTAATTTTTACGATGACAATAATCTCTATACCCGAGGAGTCACTTGAAAGTATTTATATGTTAAATAACTGTACAATTTTTCTTTCTTCTGATTATACATCATCCATAATACACATTTGATGTATTAGCTAATCTAAAGGGCTAGGGATGAAAAATGTAGAGTTTTAGAGTAAATGTATCAACATTTGTGTAGAGAGAAAGGGGGTAACCATTTATGGAAAATTTACCCACAATACGTCTGGTCAGGATTCGATCTTCTGATTCTGCATCACCGGAAAACCAGACTGAATAAGCTTGACATTTCTAACCACGTACCCACCGTCGCGGGTACGTTATTTGGCGATAAAGGAGAAATACAGGTCACATCTTGTAGGTGTTCATAACACGTGCTTTAGAGTGTGGAGATCAAGATGTTGAAATAAATATGCTAATATTATTTAGGTTGCCATAAACAACGTTTATTTGATAAGAAATTCATTGGTTATGATACGTGATCCACCAGAGCTGAGTATAGTGTATTGAGTCCGTTCGTACAACCCTGAAAAATAAAACTCTCTAAGTGGAACTAATAGAGACTCTTACTTATATTTTGATATGTTTCCTTAGAAAGCATTTACCTGGAATATCGTTAGTATTTTTTTAGTAAATTTATTTTACTCACGAGTTCTGTTCAAAACGTTCCTTAACTATTATTTATAATTTTTCTGGGCGTACCTACAATTTATTCATCCTTGTCACCTTCTAAGTACTCCTCTCCTATGTTGATACAACACTCCCGATGCTGTTTTAACTTCTTGAAGCTGTCCTGATAGGTGTTTTTCGGGTTTGTGCGTCTGGTCTGCCTGCGATTTTACCTTGATATCTTCAATAGTGCCGAATCTTCGTCTTTTGAACGTAGATTTTAGTTTTGGAAATAGGAAAAAGTCCAAGAGGGCCAGGTCAGGAGAGTAGGGAGGCTGGAGGGAGGCAAAGTCTTCTCCGTTTTGGCACAAAAGTCACGAATCAGTAGCGATGCATGTGCGGCCGCGTTGTCATAGTGTAGAAACCAGGATTTGTTTTTCCACAGCTCGGGTATTTTTCTATTGACATTTTCTCCCAAACGTATCAGCACTTCAATATAATACCAGCGATTCACTGTTTGTACCACTGGTAAAAATTCATGATGATTAACACCCAATACGTTAAAAAAAATCCGTTAGCATTACTTTTACATTCAGCCTGACCTGCCGCGTCTTTTTTCTGTCTCGGAGATTTTCTCCGACCCAATGTGAAGACTGGGTTTTAGTCTTGACATAGTAGCCGTAACCCATATGCCATCACCGATGATAATTCTCTTCATGAAGTTCTCATACTCGTTTGCCTGATTCAAAGGTTCCTGACAGATCGCAATGAGATTGTATCTCTGATCCTGGGTCAGCAACCATATAACGAACTTATCTTTGATTCTGATCCAGCAGCCGTGGGACAAACTTTGCAGCAACTCAATGCATTTCCAATTTTTTGGTCATAATGTCCCCGATACCGATGAAATTTTGCACTCATCCACAATTTATCGAATAGTCACCGATTTTAACGTACGGTCACCCGAACTTGAGCCACATGAGCGTCTTCAGTTGTCGTCGAGGGCTGCCCTGAGAACGGATCATCATAATTTGACTGCCAACTACCTTTTAATGGCTTAAGCCATTCATAGCCCCGTGTACAGCCTAAGCACTGATAACCTTTAACATGTTTCATCATTTCATGAGTCTACGTAAAGGTTTTCCCAAGTTTGACGCTAAATTTAATGTTGATACTCTGCTCGTGAAATTCAGTCATCTCAAAAATAGCAACACACCCACAGATAGCTCTTGGACAAAACAATACAACGCAATTACTAATTACAATAGAATGACTACCTACACGGTAGTAAATACTAGGTCTTCTATTAAACAACGACACCGCACATCCTTACGATATCACCTTGGCGCGCTATTTCAAAAGTTCGAGAACTTTTTGAACAAACCTCGTAATCCAAATTTAATCGGAATTGAAATGCAAATTAGCTATCATATTTCACTTCTAAGGTAGGGATATAGAAAACGCGAGTAAAGACACTAGAGACTTTGCAGTTTTCATTGCAAAAATATTTTTTTGACAAAATAAGCAAAATATTTCTTCAGTACAAATATATTTGTATTTTGCACTGCGTCTTACTATCCGATCGGGTTATAGGCTTAATTACTAACCACGTCAATGGGTAAGTAATTGAGAATGTTGAATAAGGAGGAAATGAACCCACATTCGCGTGGAGGTAGAGTGGAAAACCTTCTAGGAGAACCCAACCCCAGTTCACCTGAGCAAGATTCGAAACTCAATATATCCATCCTCGGAATTCTAGCTCAACACGAAATTTGACCAATAAATGTTTTATATAAAAACTACAAAAACACTTACCTTTTCTCGCGTCGCTTACTTCCCCACCCCAAGGGAGCAATATACCGAAACGTTGAGATTCGTTATAAACGTTGAATACTAATCTAATATTTAGAAACTTGTTTGTTGTTTTAAAAATATGACTCAGGTCCAAATTGAGGTGAAAGAGGTCAACAAGCCCCCATATAATTTAAAACATTAGGTTTCATATTTTAAATATATATATAAAGACGAAAGTAGATCATTTTCAACGATGTTTCACGCAAACATTCAAAGTTATTATATCAAAGTTTTTGGTTAAGAACATATAAATTGCCTTCTTTAAATAAATAAGATCAAAACCAAATTTTTAGAGTAATTTAGGATTGTTTTAAATGTTTTGAAACTTCATAACTGTCTTTTTAATAGGTGCACTGTGATAATATGTTTCTTCAAAATGGTGGTACCCTAATCACTTAACATCTCATGAACAACGTAACAGCAGGTTTACTTAATAGCAATAAGATGCAGCCAGTGATTCATATCCCTCCATTCTTCTTCCACGTGGATCATCTAAGTGACATCCGACCATGTATCTTCTTCCCCCCTCCAGCACTCAATACACAGTGATATATCACTTTTCACACCTTGAGGCATGTAGAATGAAACTATTATTACCTCATCAAAATTCACAACCCGTGGAGGTAGAGGAAGAATAGGTAAGAAGAAGAAGAAAGAGTAGAAGCTAGAAAAGTAGGAAGGGGGTTCATAAGGGTGGTTTCAGCGGGGAAATTGTGTGGTTAGGGTAATAGAGTACAAGTTATAGCCTAAAGGAGGGTTGGGTGGATGTGGAGAAGATATGAAGGATTAGAAAGAGAGGGTACGAAAAAAAGGTATATGGAACATGGAAGAAGACAAAGATCAGCGTTGAAGTAAATTATTTTTGTGGAGTTTTCGGAAAGAATAATCTGAGGTACATGGGAAATCTCAACCCCTCAAAATGCGGTGGTTAGAGATGTAAAAGCAGTGACTTGGGCAGTCGTGGGGGGAGGTATCTTCATCATTCGTCGCGTATAAGAGCCATCCATCTTTCGACTACTTCTTTAGTCCTCTACTTTGAGGAAGCCATAAATAATAAAGTGCCCCCATCAATTTTTACTCGTGTTTTCTTACCTTAACAATAGATATCAGCAGTTTCACATCGCATTTAGACATAGATGGAACTGAACTATTACAAGTAGTGCTGTCATACAGGGAAACATGATAGATTTTCAGTATGACCTAGTTTCCATATAAATGAAAATTATGCTAAATTCTAGAGAATATATTTCTATACGCGTTCCCAAACAAATAAATGAAAGGCCTTATAATGGTTAACATATCCATACTCTTGTTGTTACATTGCTCGAGCTATCATTAATCTATTCTCTTTATCCATCAATTTTGTAAAAAAATATATTGAAATTTAATGCTTTTCTAAAAATAGTCGTTCTTTGTACCGCGTCCTACTTCTAGTCAGGGTTATAATCATTTAATCACGTGTTTTCTAAAGGCCACGTCTTACTACCCGTTTTAGTTGTACGCATATATACTAATTACACTAATATATTATGGATGAGAAAGGTTGAATTTAGAGGAAGTGTAACCTCGTTTCCGTGGACAAAGAGTGGAAAGCAAGTGTGACGATGTAGACAATGCCACCACTGAAGCGGGTTTGATTACAGTGATAACATTCGAATAAGGAAGGTGAATTTAGTTGAAATTCAAATGTATTTGCTTGTAGGGAGAGTGGAGAATCATTTGAGAAAACTAAGATCCCAGGATTACAGCCCTAGTCTCCCTTGTCGCCGTCAAGTCAGTTTTGAAATTAATAATAATAATAATAGCACCGCGTCTTACTACCCGTTCGGGTTATACGCTCAGTTTTGAAATTGAATATCCCTATCTAGAGCTGGTTCTATCCAATCCTTATTCTGGCCTCTTCCAATTGGGTTTACCAGTCAATAACCTAAACACTTGTCTAGTTTCTTCCACCCGGGATGAAAGTCCTGCCCACCGTTATCTGCGAGACTTAATTACCCAACAATATCTTGGATGACTACAGAATACATGAACTGTGTTAATTTTCTTATGTTACTTCCTCCAATCTTCATAATATTTATCACTTTTTGTCTTTAATATTTTCCTAGATACTCTGGTTTCGAGCTCCCTAAATTTATCCTCCTCTTGTAAGGTAAGAGACCACGTTCACAACCATAGAACACAACTGGTAAAACTCTTTGTTTTATTTTACTCAAACTTCTGAGTTTTACGTTTCTTGAAAACAGGAGAGATGTTTATAACTTTCTGAAAGCGTAATTGCATGCCTTTTCCGACAAAATTATTTTCCTAATTACTTTTTTTTTAAATCTTAGGTTTAGGCCTAAGGCTTATTTGAAACAAAATTAAATATTAAAATTGATAAATGTTACAAATAAAGTTATTAGAGGGTAAGAAACCACCACAAAAATATAGTTCAACCAATTTTGTATTCTAACTTATATAACATCCAGAACATTTAAAAAATAAATTCAACTAAATCTAATTATTAACTTATTTAGATTATTTTATTTAAATCTGGTCAAATGATTATTTAATTGGCTAAAATCGAATTAAGAATATTGTATAACTATAAAATTGTTACCCGCTTCAGTGGCCGCTTGGTTTAACGCACCACTCTTACAATAAATAGACTTAACTGCCGATGCCAGGGAGATCAAAGTTGGAATTTCAATCGGGTGTTTTTCCCCCCTCCATCCACGCAAATGCGGGTTAGATTCTTATCAATATAACCCTCCTTTTCCCTAGAACCATCCTATTAATTAGTACATAAGCGTATAACCTGAACGGATAGTAAGACCCGGTTCAAAAAAAAAGTTCTAACCTGAACGGTTTGAAATGTTCTAAGTTCATGGAAATCTTTCATTTTGCCTGTACATTAAGGTTGGGTGAATTGTATGCGTCGTGTATGTTTCCACATATATTGTTGGTATCAATAAACTTTTATTATATGCGAAAATTACTGAGAGAGGGGAAAGGGCAGGAATATTTACCATAACAACAGATTACACTTTCTCTCCACTTCTCTCTGTGCTTCTAGCATTCGTCTTTCCAGAAACTTTCTTAATTAGGTCGACATTACTTTTTATTAGCGAATGTTTACACCGGCAAACCCATTTTACATTAATTTTGCTCCACTGATTTTCAATTTCTTATTTTAAACATATTTATATTTGGCTTTAACGTGAAGATTTATTCTTAGAAATTTTTTGATTTATTAATCCTAAGTATCTGAAGAGTGGTTTAGTGTTCACTTTATTAAGAACGATATAGAATTTAGGGATCTAACTGTATCTGTGAACTGTTATAGTAACGTTTAATAATAATAATAATAATAATAATAATAATAATAATAGGTTATCAACGAAAATACATTTCCCCTAAGAGGTGTGTTTATGTATGTATTACAACTACAGTTATAACAATCTCTGGCACGCTTTAGCGGCCACATGGTCTAAGATGTCACCCTCACAAAAGACTAGACTGCCGATGAATGGGATATCGGGTTTAGAATCCCGGTTGGATATTCTGAGGGGGCTATTTCCTAAATTGATTTCCAATCTCCCTCCACGCAAATAAGGGTACACCTTATCTTAGTTAAACCTTCCTCATCCCTAACACTTTAGTTAAATTAGTACACATGCGTACAACCTGAAGGCGTAGTAAACGGCAAACAAGCAAGCTCCGCTTACCCTAACAATTCTCCACGACACGCCACTGGCAAGTAATGAATATAACTAAATATATTCTCTCCAAACGTCACAATGACTTCGTAATAATGAAGTTAATTTTAAAACCGGGTGCGGTACTCGTTGTTTAACTTTATTAATCTTGATGATTGTCCTGCTCTTGGGATTAATCTCGTCCTTCCAGCTGTTAGTCTGCCCCGATGCACCAATTGGGTGTAAGGCTCGTTGTCAGAATACGCCCTGGAGCTATGCGGCATTGCCAACCTACCCCGTCCGTGGGGAGAGACACACTTTTTTTTATTTTACCCTCTCACACTTTTATTCCGTGACGTCATTCTTTCCTTTTGACCGACTTTTCACAACGACTTGAGGGGGCCGAATGCTGAGATGTATTGCTGACGTCCAAGAATCACATATTTTAAGGAGAGTATTTTTTTATTTCGAAATATTGTTCACGCCAAAATGAGGGTTAATATAATCAAAATAGGACGACAGATATTTCTTACTATATTTTATTATTTGATAAATGTTGATAAAAAGGTTAAATTAGTTCACCTTAAACAAAATTTCACGTAAAATGTATCAATTTTGTGACCAAAATATATGTTTAGAAATATAAATCTAGTCTTTTTAAACAGTAATTTGTTTGATCAGTGTCACAACACAAAATATAAAGATATTTGATGATTGTTTTAGTGGTATTGAAGTCTAAGAACTGCCATTTTTATTGGAAGTACCGGTGACCTGGCGGTCTAGGGCTAAGGTGTCAGACTTCTATGCTGGCGGCCGGGGTTCAATCCTCGGTCCCGGCAAAGATTTATCTGATTACCAAACCCTTCCTTCACCTCTGACAAGACATCTTGTGAATGTGAGGAATGCCAGGCCTCCACCGTGGTTCGGATTCCACGTTAAACTGTAGGTCCTTTATTTCATCTCCCAATCACCCTACCATTACACATTAGCGTAAGTGCGTATAACCCGGACGGGTAGTAAGACGCGGTGCTAATAATAATAATAATTAGAAGTACCAAATTGTAAAAATATGTATTTCCTTAAAGTAGTAGGCGGTGCCCTTAAGTCTTCTTTTCTACATAGACAGCTACACTTACAGTAGCCCCGTGGCTTCTTTGGTGCTGACTGACAGTTCATAGATGACTTCTGACAGACAACATTTAGGTATATACCTAAAATTTGACTGTCATAAGTGACAGCTGCTAAACACATGTTTTTACAGATCATTTGGTTCGGCGTAGGGACTACGTAACTTGGTCTGGTAGCTTTTCAAAGCTGTCAGTCAGCACCAAAGAAGCCATGTGGCTACTGTACATTGGTTTTGTAGGTACATTTTTTGTTCACATATTTAAATTGGTGGATTAGTAAACCAAATAATATCTAGCATAAGCAATCAATTGTACTAAAATCTAGACACATAATAAATTTTCTTTATGTCACGCGCGCTACAATTTTGTAGGCCTACTAAATTTTACCACCAGTTATCAGACACCAGTGGCCCCGCAGACTAAACATCAAGCTCGTACAATTTGGTTTGCCAGGGAACGACAATCATGGTTACAATCCTGTCCAGGTTTACTAAAAATGTGTTTTCAAGGATAGTTTCCAACCTTTCTCTATGAAAAGCCTGATGCATTTAGAGTAATTAAACGCTCATAGCCCTGATGAGTAGTAAGACATGATGAAAATACACCAAGGCTATTAACGTGGTGGGAATTGGGAGACTAACTTAGAGTAGATTCATACTCATTAGTGTTGTAATTATCCTGGAAATCCACTAAAGATAAATGTTAGATTTATAAAACCGGTGCTGGTATTCACATTGTTAAAATTTTAAAAAGCATGAAAATAATAATTATTTGATTAGTTAATTTAAAGATTTTTATATCACCGCGTCTTGCTACCAGCTCGGGTTTACGCTTATGTACTAATTAATGCGTTAATGGTTTTAGGGATTAAGAAGGTTATATTTAAAGGAAGTTTTCCCGCATTTGTGTGGAATTAAAACACCCTCAGTGTAAATGACCGAGATTTGAACCGCTATCTCCCCGTCATCGGCAGTCGAGTCTACTGCAAAAGTAGCGCGTTAGACCATACGTCCATCGAAGTAGCTTAGAGAATTTTGAATAATTAAGCAGTTAAATGGTAAACATGAAAATTGAATTTAAAGAAAGATTGGATTTCTAATGGAGTGTATAGGTATATATTTGTTCTTAAATTCTTAATAAATAAATAATATTCAATTTTTGTTATTTTTCAAGTACACACAATCAGAAAGTTAATTGATATTTATGAAGAAATTGAATTTATTAGCAACGGCAATAATAATAATAATAATAATAATTCGAGCAAAAATTATCCATCCTGCTTTCCCTCTATACTACCTAGAACACTGGGCCATAATTCTTTCTTCACGTAAAATGATTCAATAGTACAAGTGTCAGTTTCCAATGTGATGGTGTGGTGGGCATTTTTTGACGTCCCCAATATCCCATTACATTCGTAAAATATAACATTTAAAAATTGGTTTCAAATGGAGTTAGGTTAATATATTTTTTCTCTTAAATAACTCTTTTACCCATAGAAAATTATTTAATTGCAGCTTAGACCATCTGGATTAAATATAACTATGAATAATTAATTTATAGTAGAACTTAGAAAATACTTGGTAACATATTATACTAAACTCTGAAAACGTTTAATTATTATTAGCATAGGAACTATTTATTTTAAGTGAAAGTGTGTATAAATCTTTGAATCTAATAGTAATACAAAATATATTCGATTAAAATGTTGTTAAAGAACTTGAGGGAAAAATAAATTATTTTAAATGATTTTCTGATTTCAAAACTGGAAACAAATGGTTCAATACAAAAAAATAATTCATTGATAATACACTGATATTTACGTTTTAAAACTGTTGTTTGCAGCTAGATTTATAAAAGGTTGTCAAATACATAGAATATAATTAGTATTAATTTACTGCCAGTTTTCTATTCTCTCCATCAAATTATACTTTACTATATTGAAAATATATATGAGTTATTGAGAATAGTAATTATAATTTATTTAAGAATTTCAATCAAATATTTAATTTTTCTATCAAAAAACAAGCAATAGCGAAATTTTTAAAGTGTATATTTCTTAACGATTGTTAATGAATAAAAATCGACTAACATCATTCAATCAGTTCATGCTTCATATACTTTAAACCCACAACTCTTTAATAAGCTTTTATTGTATTTATTCTTGTGACCTATATAATAAGAGTGCGAAAATTAAATAATTATTAATATCATTATCATTATGTTTAATATTGTGAAGAAATAAAAACATTTCAACTTTTGTGTTAAATAAAGTACCTTTTTAATAAAACAGAGTACCTATATAATTATTAAAATGTCCTTGGTAGACTTTTTTTTTGTATTTTCACTTTTTATGGATGTGAAGGAGTACCACTTCATTTCTAGAAAGAACTAATTACTCTAATTGGAGGATTAAAAATAACATCCATCATTCCCACTTCAGTGTTTAACTAAGAGACGAAGGCAATAAGCAAGTCGAGCTTTTTCTATTACGTCAATCACTGCCATATTAATTTTAAAATGAAACGATGTTACGCATTTACATGAGGTTTCTCATTTAATATCTCAGTTTTTTTAAGTTATTTATTGCATTCTCTTAAATAATTATCAAATGCATACAATTAAAATTACCGGAAATTACAGTTAGCATTGTATGAGTAGGCACTTTGACAAGGGGCAAGCAGGAGGGTCATACTGTAATTTAGGCATTCCCCTTTCCCCCAAAATTTAAACTTTAAATTAAATTCAAAATGTTCTTTATCCAAACATTAAACTAAAATATTGATTTACTATTATTATTATTAGCACCGCGTCTTACTACCCGTTCGGGTTGTACGCACTTACGCTAATGTGTAGTGGTAGGGTGATTGTGAGATGAAATGAAGGACCTACAGTTTAACGTGGAATCCGAACCACGGTGGAGACCTGGCATTCCCCACATTCACAAGATGTCTTGTCAGAGGGGAAGGAAGGGTTTGGTAATCAGGATTTACTATTATTGATTCGTTAATTATCATAATATTATCTTAAAATAAGTTTAATCTATGCTACATGATACGTGAACATTCATAATTAGTCATACAGTCAATCGAGGAGTTGCGTGTCAGCGACAGGCAGCTATCTTCTTGGCCTGGGATATCATTAATCGTAAGGTTATAGACTAAGAACAGCAAACCATCATATTTATACAACATTGTTAGAGATACGTGTGAGTTATATACCCTCTACCCTTTCCAACCATAATATACTACCACGAAATCTAGTCATTATAAAGCACAATTTTCATAGAAAGTGCCTTTAATAAAATACGTATTTTGAGGACCAAATTTAAAAAAAAAAACTCTTCAGAAAATATTATCAGACGTATAAATACGTGCATGTAGATCTAAAATTGACTTCAGTGGTTTTGTGGTAAAGTTAACGCCTCAGGACCCGATGCTTGTGAATTCTAAGCCAGCCGGGGTCGGCGAAATTTTTCTTGGGTGATATAAACCCTTAGCACAACTTTCTTAGGAGAAGTGAAGACGTCGGTACCACTTATATTGCGGCATGTAAAATAAACCTGGGAAATATGTGAAAATATATTTCCCATACAAAATTGGTAGGCCCTTTCGCTCTCGCCCATAGAAATTATCATATACTGATACACACCCGCCTCGGTGGCGTAGTTGGCTAACGCGCTTGTCGTGTAGAGCTCGACTGCTGAGGACGGGGAGATCGAGGTTCGAATCTCATCACTTCCTCTAATTCAACCTTCCCAATTCCTAACCCATTAGAGTAATTAGTACGTAAAGCGTATAACCCGAATGGGTAGTAAGACGCGGTGCTAAATATTATTATTATTATTTACTGATACAATCATTCGGTTTATAAAGTTCACGTTAAATAACTCAATTAAATAAATAAGAATAAATGTAGGTTCTTACGTTTCTACGAAAATTGGGCTATACGTAGTTGATAATGTTTTTAAAGGTATGATTGAGAGTTTGTATTCCTTCCCCTCTCCTCTTCTCACAACGAAATTGATATGCTACAAACGCACTCATGTATTAATTTATTTGAATGCAATCAAACGTATACATTGATTTTCTTTCGAATGGATATTTGGAGAACCTTTAAGAAGAAAAAAACATAATTTTTACGGTTAACATTAATAATATTTTATTTTGCATTAGTGTTATTTTAAAGGCATTTATAATAGATATAAAGAATGATAGCGGCAGATCGTATAATTTGACGTATGGATATGTCAAAGTAGAGATATAGTACTTTTTTAGCTGACACATGCACATTTTTAATAATAATAATGCAAAACTTATTCAATTTAAAAATTAATATAAATTTTCCTATTATAGTGTAGGCGTTTATAACATTTTAATTTAACTAAATTACAAACATATATATTAAAGATGGTTTGCAATCCCCTTTTATCTAATTATTCTAATTTATCTTATTTTATCTAATTATATACATAGATACATGTCATGTGCTGAGATAAAACATTCAGAAAGAGCAAATGCACGTTAAATACTTCAAATTAAATAAACATAAAAGATCACCTTAGTCAGTTTAAAAAAATACACCGCCCTACTTTCTTGGGGTCGTATTTTTATGGTCCGCTGTAGCGAAGGAAGCAATCAGGGCGCGTCGATTAGGCCCGCGCGGCGCTTCGTGCTGTATATCTCTGCCCGCACAAGAGATAGCGTTGTTAGTTTCTAAGGAGGGGGGCGAGTAAATGATAACAGTCCTGGGAAAGGAACGAAAAAGAGTCCCCCATTCCTCCATAACTCTTGCGAGAGGGTAGGTCCGAGAAGGGGTCGGCCGCTAAGTGAGGGGATCAATCCTCGTTGCCGGACTAATTCTCTCCAATACTTTAAACTGGCAGGGGCCACGCCCCGACCATCTACAGCGCGTGTTTTCTTTCTTCTTGGGATCACTCTGATCCTGCTTTGGGGCATACACTAATACTTTTGTCCGGGCTTCTTAACTTGGTAGTTACAGCCCAATTTTCAAAGGAAGAGTTTTATTTATTATTTATTTGAGGCATTTAACAATCCGAACAGACTGATTTTATCAGCACACGAATTAAATTTAGGGTAAACAAAACAACAAGCCCTCAAGTGATTAATTCATCACAGTAAAAGGAAAATGAGTGCAATAATTTAGCAGTTATATGAGGAGTTATTAGAGCTAAAATTAGAATAGGACAGATGCAATTCGCAAAGAAGTATTACCAGAAATGGCCGAGAACTACTTACCTACCAACACATGTGTCCATTCTAAAAGTCCTAACCAAAAATCTCTTTCACATTTAAAGTATCGTACCTGCGTTCAATAAAATTGTTGTAAATATATTTATTATTTTGAAACAATTTACTATAAAATTGTTATATTGATTGTGTGTTTTTTTCTACACGATATAGTTTGGGTAAAATACCTAAATATTATTATAGTGACAAAAGTTGGCGAAATAGATAGCTGACCTTATCATCTCATACCACAAAAATGATTGGGAGCTGGGTGGGAGCGTATTTAAAAAAAAAAAGCATGTGATCAACTTACAGCTTATCTGTTTAGTAATTAGATTAGGATATACATGCTCCCATCACTAACTGCAGTGCCTTTCTTTGACCCTGTTTTAACAGTGGCCAGGACCAGGGTTTTCAACCCGATTGATGATCACCAAAAGTGAAGAATTGGCCCTCAAAGTTTGGTGAATTTGAATAAAATAAACTTTTTCCTGGTGGCATGTGCTGGCTGTAACTTGATTTCGGTGACCTGGCGATCTCGGGGTAAGGTGTCAGACTTCTATGCTGGCGGCCGGGGTTCAATCCTCGGTCCCGGCACAGATTTATCTGATTACCAAACCCTTCCTTCACCTCTGACAAGACATCTTGTGAATGTGGGGAATGCCAGGCCTCCACCGTGGTTCGGATCCCACGTTAAACTGTAGGTCCTCCATTTCATCTCACAATCACCCTACCACATTACACATTAGCGTTAAGTGCGTACAATCCGAACGGGTAGTAAGACGCGGTGCTAATAATAATAATAAATAATAATAATAGTAACTTGATTTCTTGCATACCATCGGAAGTACTACTCTTTACTAGCCAGTAATTAGTGCAACACTGCCATCTTATACTCCCCTCCACTCACTCTTTTTAACATTCTGTTTCATATCTGCCTTTGTTTGATTCTAGACTAGAAATAGACACTTCTCTATGATGGGATTAGCTAAGTCAAAATACATATTTCTAGTTTTAGATATCAATTTTGAGGCGGAGCTAAGGTGTGTATTGAGTAAAGATACTCAGACAATGTTTCTGCAACTTGTCATAAAATATATTGGAAACTTTCGCATCAAACAGTTTTAAATTTTAAATCTGAACAATTTTGATCATTTGCGTCTGAAGCGATTGTAGCTGTGTAGACATTTTCAATAAACTTAACCAAACAGTTTGTGTTGTTTAAAATGTTCGATTGAGCAACCTAATATCTCAAATTGTATATTATATAGTGTCAAATTTCACATCTCATTTTCCATATCTACGGCTACATTGAAAAATATTTTTTCCACCTCTGGGATAGGAGATTTTCATAAAGGACAGGTTTTATATGAATTTTGGAAATATTTGGCTCTTTCTTTCAACACATTGAAATTAAGTATGATATTCATACATTTGAAATATCACACTAGGAAGAATGATTAGATTATAATAATTCTAGTATCATTAATATGTGGAAAAAGAAAAATTGAATACATTTTTTTTTTTAATGTTTGGCCTGGCTTGTATGCTATGACACGTTGATTTATAATCTAGGTGTTGAACAATAACGATCCTAACAATGTGTATCATAGAGTTATCTAAGTGGTGTTAACTAGTATTTATCAGGGAACGCAAAGGAACTAAACATTGACCTATTTATCAGTGGCAACAAAGTGCCATGCAAGACTAATTTATCCGCATCGTGTGGCGTAGTTAGCTAACGCTCTAGTCGTGTTGAGCTCGACTGCCAAAGACGGGGAGATCGAGGTTCGAATCTCGGTCAGATGAACTGGGGGTGGTTTTTCATAAATGGTTTTCCACTCTACCTCCACACAAATACGGGTTCACTTCCTCTAAATTCAACCTTCACAATTCCTAATCCATTAGCGTAATTAATACTTAAGCGTATAACCCGAACGGGTAGTAAGACGCGGTGCTAAAAAAAACTAACTTATATTACTCAGCCAGCTATGCTGTTATCTTTGACGTATAGTGGTGAGAGTGTAAATCAAGCTCTTCTATTATCTTTGACGTATAGTGGTGAGAGTGTAAATCAAGCTCTTCTATTATCTTTGACGTATAGTGGTGAGAGTGTAAATCAAGCTCTTCTATTATCTTTGACGTATAGTGGTGAGAGTGTAAATCAAGCTCTTCTATTATCTTTGACGTATAGTGGTGAGAGTGTAAATCAAGCTCTTCTATTATCTTTGACGTATAGTGGTGAGAGTGTAAATCAAGCTCTTCTATTATCTTTGACGTATAGTGGTGAGAGTGTAAATCAAGCTCTTCTATTATCTTTGACGTATAGTGGTGAGAGTGTAAATCAAGCTCTTCTATTATCTTTGACGTATAGTGGTGAGAGTGTAAATCAAGCTCTTCTATTATCTTTGACGTATAGTGGTGAGAGTGTAAATCAAGCTCTTCTATTATCTTTGACGTATAGTGGTGAGAGTGTAAATCAAGCTCTTCTATTATCTTTGACGTATAGTGGTGAGAGTGTAAATCAAGCTCTTCTATTATCTTTGACGTATAGTGGTGAGAGTGTAAATCAAGCTCTTCTATTATCTTTGACGTATAGTGGTGAGAGTGTAAATCAAGCTCTTCTATTATCTTTGACGTATAGTGGTGAGAGTGTAAATCAAGCTCTTCTATTATCTTTGACGTATAGTGGTGAGAGTGTAAATCAAGCTCTTCTATTATCTTTGACGTATAGTGGTGAGAGTGTAAATCAAGCTCTTCTATTATCTTTGACGTATAGTGGTGAGAGTGTAAATCAAGCTCTTCTATTATCTTTGACGTATAGTGGTGAGAGTGTAAATCAAGCTCTTCTATTATCTTTGACGTATAGTGGTGAGAGTGTAAATCAAGCTCTTCTATTATCTTTGACGTATAGTGGTGAGAGTGTAAATCAAGCTCTTCTATTATCTTTGACGTATAGTGGTGAGAGTGTAAATCAAGCTCTTCTATTATCTTTGACGTATAGTGGTGAGAGTGTAAATCAAGCTCTTCTATTATCTTTGACGTATAGTGGTGAGAGTGTAAATCAAGCTCTTCTATTATCTTTGACGTATAGTGGTGAGAGTGTAAATCAAGCTCTTCTATTATCTTTGACGTATAGTGGTGAGAGTGTAAATCAAGCTCTTCTATTATCTTTGACGTATAGTGGTGAGAGTGTAAATCAAGCTCTTCTATTATCTTTGACGTATAGTGGTGAGAGTGTAAATCAAGCTCTTCTATTATCTTTGACGTATAGTGGTGAGAGTGTAAATCAAGCTCTTCTATTATCTTTGACGTATAGTGGTGAGAGTGTAAATCAAGCTCTTCTATTATCTTTGACGTATAGTGGTGAGAGTGTAAATCAAGCTCTTCTATTATCTTTGACGTATAGTGGTGAGAGTGTAAATCAAGCTCTTCTATTATCTTTGACGTATAGTGGTGAGAGTGTAAATCAAGCTCTTCTATTATCTTTGACGTATAGTGGTGAGAGTGTAAATCAAGCTCTTCTATTATCTTTGACGTATAGTGGTGAGAGTGTAAATCAAGCTCTTCTATTATCTTTGACGTATAGTGGTGAGAGTGTAAATCAAGCTCTTCTATTATCTTTGACGTATAGTGGTGAGAGTGTAAATCATGAAGCTCTAAATAGTGAATAATAACATTTGTAATGGTTTTTTATATATTAAGTTTTTACACACAAGTAATACAGTCGTTTAATCCAAGGGGTGGAAAGGGCGAGAGAGAGAAAAAATCACTGTAACCATACTAAATGTAAACCTGTACCTCAACGTTACCAAAAATCCCGTATATTATGGACGTGACATCTTAGAACGCGTGGATATTTGTGAGAGTTACTATTGATTGATCTAAATGGTGTAAATATGTAAGAACCTTACCTACCCATTAATATTTCATTGAATATTAGAAATGTTAAACTTTATATTTTAATTGATTAAAGTACTTTTACAGCAACTTATACCTTTTTAAGATTTTTCGTTAGAAATTCAATTAAAGTAAGTTAGCTCAGCATTTATACTATTTTTCATAAAAGTTTGCTAACAACCTAAATTTGAAAATCGTGCTAATTTAATTTAAGTACCTGTATGCTTCTATTGAAACATTTGCCTAAAACACAAACATGCCGTACACTCAAACTTACGGGTAAATAAAGTTCTAAAAGGAACTTATTTCTTTTACATTTGGAAAATGTGAAGTACGTAAGATAAACATGTCAAGTTAATTTAGAAGTTGTTTTGGGGCCAATATACGAGTAATATTATAAACATTTTAGAAATATGAAAACTACGCTAGCCTTCATATCTATGATTTCAGATGGTTTATTTTTCCGTTTACTTATGAAAATTTAAAGTTTAGTAAAAAAAATTAAAAATATAATATCTCTTGTGTGTAATTTATTAAAAGTACAACTGACTTTATTTCATAAAACTAAAAATATGTGTAGTTAAAGTATACAATATAATATGTATTCCTTTTTGTTTGTTTTAAGAGCTAAACCAACTTTATATCAACATATAAAGTTAAAGTTTTTACTGGTTTTTATACTGTACTGTATACGTTTATTGATAGATTGCCAATATAGTTTGTACTTTCAACATATTGAAGACTGTTTTAAGATATAAATCGAATAAAATTCAATATAGGTTCATGCTTTTATTGAAAACAGTAATAAAGATAAACAATAAACCATTTACATTACTATTATTACTATCATCATTATTATTTTTGAAAGACCAGAGTGAATCAGAGCTGAAAGTTCTGATATAAAATAGCACAAGTAAAGTTATTGAGATCAATGAAACCCGCTTCAATGGCCGCATGGTCTAAGGCGCTACTCTCGCAAGTAGACTGGACTGCTGAGGACGAAGAAATCAAGGTTCAAATTTTGGTCGGGTGTACTGAAGGTGGATTTCCAACATGGTATTTCACTCTCCCTCTTGGAGGATGTGAGTACACGTCATCTAAATATAACTTCTCATCCCTAAAGCCATTAACGTAATTAATATCTACATAAGCGTATTTTATTATTATTAGCACCGCGTCTTACTACCCGTTCGGGTTATACGCACTTACGCTCATGTGTAATGGTAGGGTGATTGGGAGATGAAATGGAGGACCAGAGGACCTACAGTTTAACGTGGAATCCGAACCACGGTGGAGGCCTGGCATTCCCCACATTCACAAGTTGTCTTGTCAGAGGTGAAGCATAAGCGTATAAATCGAACAGTTAGTAAGAAGCGATGCTAAGAAATAAAAAAGATCAAAGCAGTGCATTCAGAAATGCGTAAGCAACCAAACTCTAGAATTCAATTTTGTTTCTTTAACTATTGACATCACCTCAAATAGATATACAAGAGATATATAACCTTTCTCAGTGTAATCACTGGCAAGTCCAAAGGGAAGAGA
The DNA here is from genome assembly GCA_901482245.1 of Timema douglasi. Taxonomy (NCBI): domain Eukaryota; kingdom Metazoa; phylum Arthropoda; class Insecta; order Phasmatodea; family Timematidae; genus Timema; species Timema douglasi. Next base: position 194,013 of record CABEEJ010000061.1, read on the forward strand.
CTATTGGGAAGACCTAGACGCAGATGGGAGTATAGCACTAGAATGGACCCTAAAGAGATAGGTTGTAATGAGGTGGACTGGATTGAATTAGCTTAAGATAGGGATTAGGTGTAATGAGGTGGACTGGACAGAACTAGCTTAAGATAAGGAGAGGGTGTAATGAGGTGGACTGGTTTGAACTATCTCAAGATAGGGAAAGGGTGTAATGAGGTGGACTGGTTTTAACTATCTCAAGATAGGGAGAGGGTGTAATGAGGTGGATTGGTTTGAACTAGCTTAAGATAAGGAGAGGGTGTAATGAGTTGGACTGGGTAGAACTATCTCAAGATAGGAATAGGGTGTAATGAGGTGGATTGGGTAGAACTATCTCAAGATAGGGAAAGGGAGTAATGAGGTGGACTGGTTTGAACTATCTCAAGATAGGGAGAGGGTGTAATGAGGTGGATTGGTTTGAACTAGCTTAAGATAAGGAGAGGGTGTAATGAGGTGGATTGGGTAGAACTATCTCAAGATAGGGATAGGGTGTAATGAGGTGGATTGGGTTGAATTAGCTTAAGATAGGGATTAGGTGTAATGAGGTGGACTGGATAGAACTAGCTTAAAATAAGGAGAGGGTGTAATGAGGTGGACTGGGTAGAACTATCTCAAGATAGGAATAGGGTGTAGTGAGGTGGACTGGTTTGAACTAGCCCAAGATGTAGAGAGGGCGTAATGAGGTGGATTGGTTTGAACTAGCTTAAGATAAGGAGAGGGTGTAATGAGGTGGATTGGGTAGAACTATCTCAAGATAGGGATAGGGTGTAACGAGGTTGATTGGGTTGAATTAGCTTAAGATAAGGATAAGGTGTAATGAGGTGGACTGGGTATAGCTAACCCAAGATAAGGTTAGGGTGTAATGAGGTGGATTGGGTACAGCTAGCTCAAGGCAACATACTTTTTTTAAGTGCGGTAATCAACTTTCAAGTTCTTAATGCCATAGAGTATATGTATTCTATGGCATTAAGAACTCTAAAAGTTCACTGCCGCACTAACAAAAGTATGCTGCCTTGAGATAGTTGTACCCAATCCACCTCTATCTAGTTCTATCCAGTCCACCTCATTACATCCTATCTCTTTCAGGCCTATTCTAATGTTTAAGCTCATCTTCGTCTAGGTCTTCTCAATATACATCAACTATATTATACCTGTTGACTATCACCTATATACTGCTTATTTTTATTATTAAATTGAAATAATATAGTATTTTCAAAACAATTAAATTTATATTTGGGAGATTTTTTTTACTGAAACTATAACTTTGTATTTCTATGTGTGTTAGCGAGAGAGAGAGAGAGATTGCTGACGCTTTATAGGCACATGGGACGTAGGAAGTGTATAGGTTGGTGGAGGCAGGCAATCTCATCTCGTAGGTCTCAATTAAGCCGAAGAGTTTTTCTAATTAATTTCATCAACAATTTTGACACGTCAAATCTAAACCGGCCTATTAGACTAATTCAACAACGTCTACCAATAATTGGCTCTGAACCACATGTCACTCACTTTTTTTTATGTACTTTTTTTTATCCATTGTGATATATGGGGGTTGTACGATACAATAATTAGAAAGGCAACAAAAGAGGGTATGCGCGAGAAAAGGAAACCTAGATTGTTACTTCAGAAACATAGTAAGGTGTAACCATTTCACAAAAATTGATTTTTTTTTAAATTAAAAATTTGAGCTATTTTATCAATAAGATGGATTAAATATCCAAGCTATTATATTTGTAAATTTTCAGTTATATCCATATCTAAATACTATATTCTTTAAATATGTTATAATTTAAAGAATACTATATCTAAATGTGGCTATAAAATGTAATTAACAAATATAATAGTTTAATCTAGCATGATATGCGCACTCGTACTATTATAAATTTAGAGTTGGCACCATAAGGCCAACCACCAAGTCGAAGGTTGCTGCGTTATCAGATAGATTGTGATCTTAATTGATCACACATATGTAACTGATGATTTTCGCACGTCCATCACAGACTCTGCCTTAAAATATGAGTGAAAAATTACCCTGTGCACGGGGCAAATCCTGGATAGCTCAGTGGGTAAAGCATTGGCATTGGCCTAAGGTCCCGGGCTAGATTTCTGTGTCCAGGTGTCATTTTTCAATTTAAATAATAGGTTTCATTATTATTAGGTGTATTTAAGTTATAATTTGTGAACCAGTAGATTATATCAGCACACGATTTACAAACTGTCTCAAATCTAGAACAAACCCAACACCTAGTCTCTCAGCCGTCAATCCATCTTTCGTAAAAGGTTGGAAACAATTTCATCAATAATGAATTTGTCGGCGTTATAGAGAATCGAAACAAGACTATAATTGCAAGAGATCAAAAGTTGAAATTTAAGTGTGATGAAGCTATATTATTATTATTATTATTATTAGCACCGCGTCTTACTACCCGTTCGGGTTATACGCACTTACGCTAATGTGCAATGGTAGGGTATGATTGTGAGATGAAATGGAGGACCTACAGTTTAACGTGGAATCCGAACCACGGTGGAGGCCTGGCATTCCCCACATTCACCAGATATCTTGTCAGAGATGAAGGAAGGGTTTGGTAATCAGATAAGTCCGTGCCGGGACCGAGGATTGAACCCCGGCCGCCAGCATAGAAGTCTGACACCTTACCCCTAGACCGCCAGGTCACCATGAAGCTATAGCTTCCCCTGCAACATAGTTTTCAATAACTACGAGTAAAGAAATAGTCTAAAAGTTCTTTTCAGCTGATGGTAACCAAATAATTTTGGATTTAAGGCCTAATTATCAAGCCCTATTTAATTTCAACCCGCATCTTATTCGTATATAGTACGGGGTAGCCACATTTAAATAAACTAATGGCGTAGGGTTGAGAAAATTAGAATTTATAGGAAATGTACCCGAATTTAAGTGTATAGATATTGGGAAACCAATTAGGACCAAATCATTTTAGTACACCAGGCCACCATTTGAACCCCGACCACCTAGTCGCCAGAAAACTAAGTTAAACGGGTTTTAAGTTTAGTCTGTGTGTGTCCACCGATGCTGGTAATAATGCATTTAAGGGAAAAAAATATATCAAAATGTGAAAAAATATTTTAATAGCAGAGGCTGATAAAATGTTCTAAACATTTTTAAAAAAAAGTTTACACCACGTGAGGGTTTTTCGCTTATGTACTAATTACGATTATGGTTTTAGGGATTAGGAAGGCTACATTTATAGAATATGTACTCTCGCTTGTGTGTAAATAGAGTGGAAAACCATATTGATAAAACACCCTCATTACACCCGACCGAGCTATATAAATTATTATATACTTATGAAAATATTTATAAAATAATGCTTTGAATATTTAAAGATCTGATTTAGGTTTTATATGTGTCCAATACAATGTTACTATAACTGAGAAATACCATCCAAACAACTTTAGTTTGAATCCATGAACAATAGGACAATATCTAGTAGACATGGCAGTCCCGCATAGAGATAGCATACGACTATAAGTTTGAGACCGAATTGAAAGTAAAGTTAAGTTAATCATCTCCATGAAGGCGCCAGGTGGATTACTTTCATTATTACCATATGAACTTGTTAAAGTTGTCTGTGCGGTTAGAAATGCATCATGGGAATCTGGCAGATGACAGTAGCTACTTGGCAATAGAGTTTCTGATACAAGTTCAACGGTGGTAAAACTAAATAACGTGAATATAATCATGAGAAATGTAACTCGTTACAATAATAGACAAAATGGGTCATAGCACTCATAGCCTAATTTAAAACTCCATATATATATACATATAATACGTATATATATATAATACGTATATAAAAATACATATTAGTATATATTTTCTAAAAAGTATATACACGTATATATGAATACATATACGTATATATTTTCTAAAAAGTATACACACGTGTGTATATATTATATTTTACATACCACTTAGCTGTCTTGGTGTACTCCCGGGGGTACGTATACCACAGGTTTGGCACCAAAGGCTCAGGACGTGTGGCCACCAAAGCGGGCCATCGAGACTTGTATATTTTTACACACAATTTAGCCTATCATTGGCTTGTGTCAAACTGTTGCCATCGGTAATTTCCTGGTCTACGTCTTATTAACTATCCAGGTTATCCATCAACTTAACACTAATCTGTTGAGGGGTAGGAAGGTTCGGCTTGGAGAAAGTGTTTTTTTTTTTAGTAGAAGTAGGGAGGAACGGCATTAAGGGGAAACATATACTTTTGTCAAGATTCTAATATCGACCTCTACACCACCTAATAATTTGACTGGACAGTTATGGCACCATTTGTAGTTTTTTTTTTACAGATTAAAAATAAGATATAAGTAATTTAATGATGTCCCAATCCTTCAATTAAAATAAAGGAATTTTGAAAAAATAAAGAGAATATGTAAAGTTAATCAAATACGTAAAAATATAATTATATTTTTTGTCTTGTTTAGCCACTCTATTATTAAGATCTGAAAGATTATTATAGACTAGATCCAATAATACTAATAGGTTTAATACTAATGCTAATATAAGAGATATATTTTAAAAGTGTTAATTTGTTTTAAAAACATTAATTAATATAATTTGTATTGCAAACATAAAAAAATTAAACGAATAAAAAACTATGATATAGATCGCACATGTCGAACAACGTATTTTTTAAATTTTATAATCTAAGCCTTAATTTTCCTCATACCGGTAAAATCTGCTTGTATTGAGGTCATGCTATTTAAATCATGTTTCCATGACAACGAGGAGAATAGTATGACGTCAGTTCTGCAGGCAGGTAGCTAGTTCACCTGAAGCCTTAGCTGGGGATATTTTAACATACATAATTTAATTTTACCTTCATGTATGTAAATGGTAGCCTATAGACAAATATATTAATTAAAACACTTCACTATTTCAAAATTCATGGATTTATTTTTTTGAGTTTAATTTTACCTATTCACATAATAAGTTAAAATAGCAATAAATGAATTAGACTAAATATATTTAATATAGTATTATATTGTAAGCATATTAATTGTCTATCTTAAAGTACAATTGAACAGAATTATATAATTTTTAACTTAATTATCCCTCGTATAGGCTCTTGTAGGGCTATTTCAAAATACGATTTGAAAAAAATATACTTGGGGTAAAATATACCATTTATCACAATTACATTAACTTTATCTCCAAGACAGCACTATGAATGTTATCAAGTCGTTCATAGAAATGCAATTAAGACCTCTTCTGAACAAAAATTAAATAATCATATCTTCTTAAAGAAAGAATATATTAAGTCATTATGGTATAAAAAAATTAACTCAGGGCCACTTCTGGGCAGAAACTAAATAATTTTTACGTGTTGAACAAAGAAATTAATGTATAAATTGATCATGGTCAAAAATATAATCAAGGGATACTTATGTACAAAATTTGATAATATCTTTTAATATTTAATATTGGAAGATTTTATTAATTTAATTGAATAACAGAATTAATGTAAAAAGTGATTCTGGGCATGATAAGTTAAATAAAGACAACCTATGGCAAGATAATTTTTCAATTGAAGAAATAAAGTTTAGTATAAAGTGTATATAGCCTTAGCATTTTCATATTTAAAAAAAAAAAATCTGGTTCAGAATATTATATTCAAATGTTGACAAGTTTACAAACGTCAAGGAAATTAATTTAAAATTAATTAAAATGGATATTTTTCATTATTAAGTAAAAAAGTTATTGCTTTTGGTAGTATTGGAATACCACTATAGAATTTAAAGTGTTTTTAATGAATCACTTTTGAATGAAATATTTAGCTTTATAAAAGTAGCAATAAAATGTGTTAGATAAGATAACATTGTTTCGAAAATTCATAATTTTTTTTATTGGGGTAATAAATGTGCAATTTTCAAACAGAGTTTACCACCACAAGACCTACAAAATGTTTTCCTAGGACAGCAAACTAAATATTCAACACACAAACTTAGGATAGAGTCGAAATCATATACCCTTAACACACCCCATCTGGGACTGGATTCCCTTAAGAGTGAAATTCTGCTCCGGCGCAAGTCTAGAAATGACGCAACTTTGCACCCAAGATACTTCCAAAGATGCGCCTCATTATTTGTTCCATTTCCGTATTCACTAAACAAGGCGCAAACTGGTGGCAATATTATGGTGACGTCACCATAAACGTCATCAATTGCGCTCTTTTCGACCAATCCTTGGGAAGAATTTACTTCCAAAGTCAAGGCTACTTTATTTTAAATCTCTAATGAAAATGACAGCAAATACAAAGGTTTCTACACATTTTGCTTATAAACTAGCAACACAACCAGAAACGGCCTCTTTCTGGGTGCTTCACATAAACAATTAAGTAAAAAATTTAGTATTTATTTATATTATTAGCCTGAAACATTTATAGAATTTTTTAAATTTAATTTAAAGCTACAATAAACGCGATGTCTTTCGGATTTGAGGAGTTCAAACCTCTTTGGATCTAGACAAAGATTACACAATTCGTGGTTTGTTTTTGTAATAATGCAAGAAGTGCAATTGCATTGTTTGAATGTAAAAATTCAACAGTAAAAGGTAAGTAATTGCTTTGTTACCACTATCTAAAAAGAAAAAAAAACTTGACAGACGTGTGTTATTTTAATTTCTTGACTATTAATTGGAATACAGTTAACTAATTGTATTTTAAGCCATTACGATAATATGCCGCCATTTAAATTTATTGAAGTGAAAATCATAGTTTTAATAGTTTCGCCTATTCTTGAGTGGTGGCAAATAAAAGGCACAATTTCTCTCTCAAATCTAACCCGTTTCGGTGGCCTCAAAATGTAACGCGCTACTCTCGCAATAGACTAAACTGCCGATGACGGGGAGATTGAGGTTCAAATCTCGGTCGGGTGTATTGAATCCTCTCTCCCTCCACGCAAATGCGGGTAGTGACACTTAATATAAATACAACCTTCCAAAGCCTTCAAACCATTAACGCAATTAGTAAATACGCGTATAGCACGAACGGGTAGTAAGACGCGATGGAAGAGAAAATCTCCAGACCAGGGGTTGCAAACTTGTGAGCTGCAAGATGACTTTAAGGTAAGGTGAGACATAGTTTTATCTTTTAAGCAATATTGTTATGTTAATCCTAACTTACTGAAGTTTGGGTCCACTTTAAAAAATAAGTGTTCTTGCTTGTCAAATGAATCTTAGCTCAGTCGGTAGTCTATCTGCTTAATGAGCTACAGGCCCGGGTTCGATTCCCGACATGGCTGAAAAAATATATAATTGATTAAAATATGGGTTTACTCTTCCACAGTAATAAATTAACGGCCGGTGACTGGACGTTGTGCCTTTAAGTTAGACTATAAGTTATATGAAGCTACGACAGACCTTCCAAGCCGGTAGTGGAAATATATATGGCTTGAATAAAATAACTGACCCAGGGCACAAGGTGGAAACAGTTATGGACGTAGGTATGTCAAATGAAGCCAAGAAACAATATGTCGTTTGCATTCACAAATCTATGGGAAAGTTGTTTCTCAGAAATGACGACAGTACAAATTACAGAAATTAGCTAGTGGCTATGAATGACCTTCACCCGTGTCTCACAAAAATCTAAACTGATCTTAATCGTCTCTGATATAATAAACCAATTTAGAAATCTCACCGCATGCAGTTTAATATTTTTCATGAATAATATTCATGTCATCGAATTCAATATTATAATTTTATAAGATTAATATTTTATGGGTATCTTACAGAGCTTTTGTTGTATTTAATAACTTGTACAAAATGTATCTCATAAGGATACATGGAATATTTGAATGTTTTATTTTCGTTTGGATTTTACAATAAAAGAGTTTTTTAATCGAAGAGTCGAGGCAAAAAGTCTCATTACACACATTTTCCAAAACAACACATTTTATTTTCCAAAGTCCATAATAACGCCAGGAAATACATTTTTTTTAGATCTAAACCATAATCAAAAGTGCATTATAAGGCTATCATGATTGTTTAACATATTAAAGCTGTCATTATTATTGTTTAACAGTTTGCAACACTAGCTCATTTTGAGTTAACATTGGATTTTCACCCTAATTCCCCTGTACCGTTCAACTACTAATACCACCTGGTTCAGTGGCCGCATGGTCTAAGGCATCACTCTCATGTTGGATTAGACTACTAACGATGGATAGATCAGGATTAAAATCCTAGCCAGGTGTACTGAAGGTGGTTTTACCAAAATCTGTTTTCCACTCTCCCTCCACGCAAATGTGGGAACAATTCATCTAAATTCAACTTTGTACATCGCTATCCCATTAGAGTAATTATCATTTATGCATATAATCTGAACATGTAGTAAGATGCGGTGATAAAATAACTACTAATATAATTTATGTTCTAGTGATACTGAGTGCGAAGGCTTTGTGAGTCTCTGTATAGACTGCTATGAATATCATACTTTTCCACTCGTCCTCGTCTGCCAAAATTAATTTTATTCAAAGGAAGGGCAATGGCTTTGTTCTGAATTGTAAGATAACTACTATTTACTCAAGTGGTCGAGTGGTGTACGAGGTTATACTGGTATTGTGTTTGATCAGTCTCTGCTAACTGGGAGGTCTACGTTTGAATATAAGCCATAGAAACAGAGGATTGGGGATGTTTCAAAATGGTATGTATTAGATTTTATTTATCAATCCATCGAAGTGTTTGTGCCTGTGAGCTTCATTCAAGTGACCCTCTCAACACTCGGATACAATCTATTTTAAGTAGGTAGTCTAGTTTGGACCCGACGTCATATCGTAGTGCGAGTTTTAGTTTTACATTAAATAAAACAGTGATATTGAAGCCAGTAAAACCTTTTTACTGTATTTAAAAAATGTAATAATTATTTTAAAATGATAAAACTATCTAATTAAATGAAATAATCTGGATCCGTATTGACTGGTAAACCCAAAAGGAAGAACTTAATAATAATATTAATAATAATAATAATAACAATAATAATAATAATAGTGTGTCTGGGATACATCAATATGCAGCGTGATTTGCTGAAATATAAGCCAGTATTAATGTACCTTTTCCCAGGGGATGCCCGAATGTACTAATCGTACATATATTTCGGGGAAAGCTTAATTAACCAAACCTTGACTATCGTGGCAATCATCCCTTTTTCGAGAAAAATCCCCCTAGTACCAGCCGGGAACTGAACCCGGTACCTATAGGTTAACAGCCAGTAGCACCATAAGGCCAGTTAGAAAGAGATCATTGGGAAGACATAGAAGCAGATGGGAGTATAACATTAGAATGGAATATGAGGTGGACTGGATAGAACAAGTTCAAGATAGGGATAGGTGGTGTACGTTTGTAAGTGCAAGAATGAACTTTCGAGTTCCTAACGTCATAGAGTAAGTAAGTGTATAAGTAAGAGTAGAAGTAAAAGTATCAAAATGATCTCAAATTTACTGTCAAATTAAAAAATTTGAAAATCACATTTCGATCCGATTTATGGCTTGGACATAATTGTGTGTTTATTATCCTAGTCGAGTCCAGTGAAATGGAATCTTAAGGTGGGAGTGTAGCGAATACGAGCCAAGGGAAGTCTTTTTAAAAATTTTAGAGCAAAACTTTTTTTTTTGCAAAAATTACCAAATATTTCTCCATTGGAAATATATTACAATTTTCTTCACATGGTGACCTAAATTTTTTTTTAATACCTTTCAAAAGTGTCTTGGAATTTGATGACAACTTTTTTCCTTCATTTACAAAGTTTTTAATCTAATGCCGCTATACCCATAACATATATTCAAGAATAATTGTTGATATTACCATGTAAAGAAAATTAAACTTTATGGTTCTACTGGTGAAATATTTTATTTATTTTAGCTGAGAAAAGGTTTTGATATAAAATATGCAAAAACACCGCCTTTAACTAGCGTTCCCAACACCCCTACTTTAAATAAAGCTACTTAGCAAAATTTGACACAATAAGTAAATCAGACACAGTCAAACATTTAAATTAAATATGAGAAGATCACGTTTGAGCGAAGATCTGAAGAATGAAGTATATAATGGTTGCGGAGTGGAAGGTATGAGACTGGGGAGGACGTCAACTCCTCTTAAATCCCCCTTCCTCCTCCCTTACCATCGGGCCAAACTTCCGGCGGTAACGAGCTTAGCATGCCTGGCACGTCTCACCGACTGGCTGTACCTACATTAAGATATGCCCGGTACCGCTAGGTCTCCACTTAGAGTGACGGTCCATGAGTGAGATGAAATAGAAACCATCGTTTATCAAACTCTCTATAACAGGGTGGCGAGAAATGAAGTCCTTACCAGCAATATTACATTAACTCTCGACTTCACTTAGCTCTGTTTATATACGAGCTATCAATTAGTTTAATAACTACTCTATGACACTAAGAGCTCGAAAGTTTATTGTCAGATTTACAAAAGTAAGTCAACTAAACCTATCTTGAGCTAGTTATATCCAGTCCACCTCATTACACCCTCTCTCTTTCAGGTACATTGTAATCTGCGTCTATGTCTTCCTAATGGTTTCTTCCCATTGGGTTTGCATGTCAATACCCTGGACCAGGTTTTAGATTCTTACATTCGCTCTGAATTTCCTTACAACCGTAATACACGAGACTTGATCATCCTAACAATGTTTTGTGATGAGTACAGGGTATGTAACTCACCATTATATAACCTCTTCTCCTCCCCATAAGCTCCATCTCTTTTGGGACCAAATAACTTCCTAAGCACCTTGTTTCCGTACATCCTAAATATGTTTTCGTCATGTAAGGTAAAAGATCAATTAACAGGTTTAATACAATTTAAAAACAATGTTTTTGGGTTGAATAAATATCTTCCGAAGCTTAAGCTGTATGTAGTTGTCACATCTGTAGCATGTTACTCAGGTAAAATAACATCTACAAACCGTCATCTGCATAAAATACTAAACTTAAATAAAGGAATCCAAAGAAAGAGAATTAAAACTGATATATTCTACAATAATATAATTTGTGTTCTACTTACTTTAAGTGGATGTTCCCGGATACAAACACCACTCTTCGACAAACTATTCTGCAAGTATGGCAGAAGTGAAGGTGTGGCAGTTTTAACATACTCGATGTTGACGAAGGACCTGACTGTCGTTGGTTCAATGCCTCGAGCTACGAGCACTGCTTCCCTAGTGGACTTCCTTGGCAACTTTTTCTCCACTATTCCCTCCCACCTCCCCCCCCTTTCTTCCTTTTCCCCTCATTACATGGACATATTTGGTACTGTTTAGAGTCATAAAAAATACTATATAACGGGTGACCTCTAAGTTAATTCTACTATAGTTCATAATATTATATCCTCTAAGGAAGAACCTCTGCTCCCGTACCTAAAGAATAAACTGATGGTCTTGATGTTTGGATCGTGGGTCTCACCACCTCGATGCTAAGGGAATATTGTTTGATGTTCCAAGTATTCAACAAATATCCAAGTCCTTCAGACTTGTTGTAGTAGTCAAGGAGACTAATTGTGTTTCTGTTAGTCGAAGCAGCTAGAATGTTTTCTATGTCCTTCAGACTAAATTTGGTTTGGTGTCAATCTGACTTAATTTCTTTAGTCAGATAGTCTGACTATATATTTTCCCAATGTTCATATAACATATCTTAAATACAGGGGCTTTGAGCTCTATATGTAATAAGGACCTTGCTTTAAGGCTCCTCTTCTCCATTCATTATTTCGTTTTAAGTCCTTATGACTTCATAATATCCCATGATACCATGGACGTCATGCTCACTTGTTCAAATTTGTGTATGGCTACAAGCAGGTTGTCTAACGCCTTTATTTTAGGACCTAGTTAGGTCAGTATCTCATTGCATTCTTGTTGGCACCCCTTTTTCCCTGTTACTATTTTGGGTGCGTAAAGTGCGGAACACGGCTAGTTTTGTATAGTGGCCCGCACGGATAGTATTTTCATTTGCCCCTTGTTGGCACCTCATTGGTCCAAGTATTTAAAGTTAGTGTGTACTAGATTTTACGTATATCCCAGGGAGTAGGTAATTGTATAAATGTACTATTGAGTGCTCTGGCAGTACCCACTGGGAAAGGACCGGCCATAGTACAATTTTGTGTTGACACCTGATTGTTAGCCATCTGCTAATCTAATTGACTGACCATCCTCTTAGCATTTATTATTTTGTGTGTTTATGGAACCTTTCTTAATTTCAAATAAAGCGAACTAGCTTGGCCGACATTTAGCTTAGTAACTATAGCATTTGCAGTTATATTTTTATTATTAATTAATTCACCATGTTTTCTGTTTAGACCCTTCTGGTGGTAGTCTGGCGCTAGTCCGGCTGTTTTGGAATCCAATACTCTCTACCAACTTAACTTCCATTTGACTGTTCCGTGTCGTCCTGGACACGTATTCTCCCGTGCTACGGGAAGTTCCTATATTTTTGAGTTTTTAAATCCTATCATATTTGCCAGTTTAAAACATAATGTTTTCCTTTAAACTTCTAAGAATTACAGGTTTTCCCTAACCAATTAACAGATTTATTACTGTTTCTTATTCGTAGGTCCTGCATTTAATCTTGTTTATCAAGTGTATCCCTATATCTTTTTATTTTTTTATAATAAATCTTATTGTTAACTATTTTTTTTTCTTGCTCTTATGAAATATTTCCCAGGCTCTACTTTGTTATACATTTACTTTGTAATAGTTATCATTACCTCCTCTACATATTAGAGTGAAAGGAAAGTCACGATACACATCAATCGTCTGGGATGTTTTATGAAACATGTTGTTTGGACGAATTCCTTTGGTCAAAAATAGCTTGTTTCATAGTTCATCCCAGACGATAATTGTTGCAGCTACAGTCAAATAATCTTACATTATTTATTAAACGCAACTCAAAACCCAAAAACTATATTGTATATAATACATTAAATACTAATAGTGAGTTATTATTATTACATTTATTATTATTATTATTATTACTACTATTATTAGCACCGCGTCTTACTACCCGTTCGGGTTATACGCACTTACGCTAATGTGTAATGTTAGGGTGATTGTGAGATGAAATGAGAGGATCTACAGTTTAACGTGGAATCCGAACCACGGTGGAGGCCTGGTATTCCCCACATTTTCAAGTTGTGATTAATACACGTCTTGTCAGAGGTGAAGGAAGGGTTTTGTAATCAGATAAATCTGTGCCAGGACCGAGGATTGTAGTGAGTTATTAAAATAGTCAAATATTAAAAATAAAAAAAATATAACAAATAACAGTTTTGGCAGTTTTGATGGTTCATATTTCTTAGAAAGGTGTTAAATGAATGTAATGAGCTGTAAATTTAATATTTAGTTAAGGATTTAAATTATTTATATTTTACTTTTTCTAAAACATTAAAAAAACAAACTAAACTGCTCAACTGACCATACGAATACCGAAGCGTCGACAAAGGCTGGAACCAGAGACCACTTAGCTGACTTATCAGGTGGGAGGTAGCTATTTGATGAACGATACGGCATAGCTCTAACTAACCTAATTAAAGACCGTTTCTAATGGAATACAAATTTAACCAAAATGTTGTCACCAGACTTACAAGCAGTGAAGAGTTTGGGCTTGTAATATAATTAGATAAGAGTTTCATTTAAGATAGCATAAGAATAAAAGATTAGAAGGTTTTACGGAGAATCCTGGTTTGCTGAGAGCCTGGTTGGATACGGTTGGAAATTTGTTCTTAAATACTAAGGTGGAAGAAGTCCCAAGCACCATTACAGGCGTGCTATAAGTGGGTAGTTAGTCCATTTTTTCTTATTTACTTTAGGTATTTAACGTGCACTTTCTAAACCGACTGATTGTATCAACAAACGAGAATTTCTATGAGCGAGAGCAAAAGGGCCTACCAATTTCGATGGAAAAGGTATTTTCACATACCTTCCAGAGTTCTTTTACATGGCATAATCGACATTTCACCGACGGCTTTACTTTCCCTCCGATGGAAGTTGTGTTACAGATTTTTATTGCTCAAGAAAAATACGTTGACCTCAGCTTTTGAACCCACAAACATTGGATCTTAAGTTAATCACTTTACCCCAATACTACCAAGGTCTACATTGCGGTATTTATAGTATTATTTTGGTGGGGAGAACAGTAGAAGTTAGTTACTAAAGTTATTAAAACAATTTTAACACATTCATACACCAAGTCAAGTTATGTGTAGCTGTCACTTTTGATAGATATTCTCAATAATTATAAAATAACACAAATAATAAAGTGAAATGTTATCATTTCTAGCCGCAAAGAAATATGTTTGAGTTTTCTCTATTGTTCTTACAACCAAAATCAGGGTATAGTTAATATTGTCGGCTCAAGCAACAAACTTACTGGCGTTAAATTCGGTGTAAAAATAGCAATAATAATAAAATCAAAATACAGAAATGACCTGATAATCCGCACCCAATGGCTCGGAACACCCGATAGTCCGGCAAGCGTAGCTTNACCACCCCTCATAGCACTCGTTCTCAATCCAAAACATTCCCATATGTCTACTAGTGTCTACATTTGTGAGGTTGTGCGCCACTCCATATTATACTCTGTTCGTGTTAGTGTGTCTAGTTATTTGAAATATTAGTAAAAAAGTTGATACGGGTGAAGCATGAAAAATCAGTTAGACATTCGAACTCATATTTTAAAGGGATTCATACAATATTCAATCAGCATCATATTCAACTACATCGTCATCAATTTCCAGATAGCCCAATATTATTTTGTCAATACATAAATTATTACTTTATATACTAACCAAAGTTATTCAAAGTTATTTTTATCGTCTTTACTTCATTACAAACATATATAGTGCGATAATCCGGCATATTTGGTAATCCGGGATTACTGAAGTCCCGAGCGTGTCGTATTATTGGACTTTTACTGTATTATGATTGGTTTTAATATTAAATAGCCTGCTTCGGTGGTCGTATGGTCTAAGGCACTACTCTCGCAAATTACTAACCCGTTGAAGATGGGGAGATCGGGGTTTGATCTGCAGATGGTTTTCCACTCTCCATCCGTGCAAATGAGGGTATAATTCCTATAAATTCCACTTTATTAATCCCTAACAAATTTATGTAATTAGTTCATAAACGTATAATTAGAATGGGTAGAAAGAAGCGGCGCATATATATATATATAATACAATTATAAACAATCAGACAGAGAGCGCCGTGAAATAGAACTAGTATATAACCTTCTTGACACCACTGTATTGCAGGTTGCCTCCATTAGTATCAAGGCTGATTCTAGTACTGCTAAGAGTATGGAGGACTATTAAAACAGGGCAGATAACTAGTTCAATTGATTTATCGATTTAAATATGTTATGAAACAGAATACGTTTATATGCCTTTTAATTATAGATACTAGTTAAAAAGGTAACATTTAATGAATAATGGAAAATATGTTTGTGAGACGAAAAATTCCCTTTAGTTGAGTGAGTAGGGATGAGCATAGTGTGATAATAACTACATCTTCCGATAGAGATTTTTCAAATAAAAAATAAATTCTAAAAAGATCTAACTAACCTTAGATATATTTAAATTTAGATTACAAACAATATTCCAAATGGTCAAGTTAAAAACCGAACCTCTTTCACTCGGTCAACTATTTTAAAAACTGGGTAAGGATACAAATATTTAAAGTTTAGAATTAAAGATATATATAGGATTCCTATAAATCAGTTAAAATGTATTTACATTACTGTGTTCCGTTCTTCGAAATTAGATGCCTAAAGTCCCATCTGTATATAATTTGCGTTAGTATGAGAGTGAATAGAAAATATGATGACATGATTCCTAAAGTTCTAAGAAAAGTAGTATGAGTATTTTTTTTAAAGTTTTTATCTGTAGATTTACTCCCAAAAAAATCTCAAAATATACTAAACAGTGAGCGAGGAATGGCCACGCACTAACGCATTATTCAATAACTCTACGATGCATTAGTTAAAAATACGGTTCACGCCAAAATAAAGTCAAAAGATTCCAACATGTATCTTATTCCTTAGCAGCTCTATATTTCAAGTTTTATCAATTGAATAAAATGTTTGAAAATGTGACATTAGCTCATTTTCAACAAATATTTAAGCAAATCTTCTGAGTTAATAGAATAGACTTGATGAAAAAGGGATCTAGATTTATACTTTCTCTATCAGATATAGTAGCTTTTTATAGGCCCACAACATAGCATTTTAAGATATTTGAAAAATACCAGCGAGCTTTTCTCTTTACCTTGAGATAAGAAGTTTCATAGTTTTCTTTCCTATCTTTCTTATTGATGTGACAAAGAGTAACTGTTGGTGAGAGGCGAATTGGAGTATAGGCTTTTACAGAATAGAGAAATAATTACAGAAAACGAACCATTATATTTTAAAACGTGTGGTCTGACAGTGATTGATGCTTTCTCGCTGAATGAACTATCAGTTGGATTTATTACATAATACGAATACGTAGTTTTTACATAAAATTAATTTGACTAATTCAAGTTTTTTTCTGTATATGACTTGTGATTATATATAACTAAACTTAATTTAAAATATAGAATTATTCCAGCTTTGGCAACATTTGTCCGTAGCCATCCTTCCAATAAGAGTAACACTACCTCTTAAGGTGGTATGGAAGACAAAGTTAGTTGAAGAACGTAATTTTTAAATTTCTATAGTAAAAACATAGTTTGATTAAAATTAATCAACCATTTCTTTATTTAATAGGCTTATATTAATTAGTTTAAACTTTTCTGTACCTCAAGAATTTTTGAATATATATCATGGACGTAGCGTAATTTGAGCAGGACTTTTTATATTGATTTAAAAAGTTTCTAGTCAAAAGCCACGATGCTAAGGACAAATATATTTAAGAACTGCTGAAATAACAATAAGTAGAAAATTAAATCAAACGTTTCTACAAAAGCAATATAGTATTTATTTAAGCAAAATTTTTTCACATAAAACTGCAAAAATACGGAACTTAAGCCGCATAACCTTCTATCCCATATTATTATAATTCACTTTCGCAGGGTTGTCACTATTTTCTTACTGCAAAATTTCCTGTGTTTTCCATAAGGTATTTCTATTTTTACAGGAAATTTATATTGAATTAAAAATTTTTATCAAACTGACTAATTGTAAAGTCATTTAACTTTTGTTTAAAACAAAATGACTTTAGGTTTATACGGAAATACATATTTAATCGTTTCACAACCCTTGTTTGAGGACTGATAAGACATGTTTGATCAGTGTGCTTTGATATTTATCCCTATTTTTCGTCCATCCTGGACCTACTATTTTAATATTTCAGTTAAATGTCCCAAATTAACAAATATTACAGTATTTTTTACTAGATTTACCAAAGTTTCAAGCGTTTCCCAGTTGTTTTTTTTACAGACACAAAATAGTTCTTGTGTTTTCCACGTTCCTGTTACATAATACAATAATGTAAGTAAATACAAATCACTGCTTGAAACCATTTATTTATCTTTAGGTTCTCTTTCTCAGCAGAATTTACCGACCAAGGTTCCCAGTGTAGAGCATTACATAACAGTTAGAAGGAAATTCTCTACGTCTTATCCTCGAGAGCGATTTGCTCCATCAGTAGAATGTTTTTAATGTCGTTAAAAAAAGGGACATGGACTGAGAAGGCAGCGCAGCAATCGCAGTGAGTGGCCGGCCGGCGCTAGAGGGTGTCGAGGGGTTTGAGGGGGATACGGGTGGTAAGGAGATCAATAGCCCAACGCAGCCTGGAGGCTGTACCGGAGCTACGAGCCCCGACCAACACGCCGCCACCGCTGTTGCGTAGAACTACAGGAATGTCTTCCCGACCATGGATACAGTCCAATTTTCACAGGAGGCATTGGTTTTTTTTTATCAACGCGTCTTACTATCGAATATCTTATAATTGCTCTAATAAGGTGGGAATGATGTAGAAACATTTTAGAGATAATGTACCAGATTTTTAACGGTAAGATAATTAGAAACCATGTAGGAAAGCCATCCTCAGTGGAACTGACCAGGATTCGAACCCCGATTTTCCCGTAATAATTAGGCCAGTAGGGTGATCTGGTGGTCTAGAGGTAAGGTCAATCCTCGGTCCCGGCACAGATTTATCCGATTGCCAAACCCTTCCTTCACCTCTGACAAGACGTGTATTAATCACAACTTTTGAATGTGTGGAATGTCAGGCCTCCACCGTGGTTCGGATTCCACGTTAAACTGTAGCTCCTACATTTCATCTCACAATCACCCTACACATTAGCGTAAATGCGTATGATTCGAACGGGTAGTAAGACGCGGTGCTAATAATAATAATAATTAGGCCAGTCCGACAGGAGTGTGACTGCTTAGATCACAAGCCACCGAAGCGGGCCATAGTAGGAGCCATTTAGAAAACGTGTCTTATACAGGGTGAAACACGTGGGTTTCAAGAATGGTTTGTGCACCACCTCTTACTACATGGTTGGACCAGAGGCATACGTACATTAATAGATAAGTGATAAGGGGGATAGAGTTTAAAGGAAAGTTAACCATTATCGCGGAGAAAATTAATTAAAAACATTTAAGAAATAAAAAACTATCAGCGCTTCTAGGCGGTATTAGAACGCCGAACTTCCCATCATCATCAAAATAGACCAAACACTATTAACGCCCTGGCCGGTGTACACGTCTATTCAGGTAGGACCTCTAGAAAGGTAGCCAGGAACTCCTATGGGAAAGACTTTTTGATAGTAGATATCTAACATTATAGCTTAAAGTGGGAGTGAAGGGGACGCGAGAGAAGAACAGTGTTTCTACAGTTTTTGTATCAAAATATTTTTGGCCAAAAGAAACTGACTATATTTCCAGTTGAAACATATATTTTAATATTCTTCACATGGTGACCTCGAAAATTCTTGAATATCTTTAAAGTGACTCCTGCAATTTTATTTCAGCGCTCTTATCTTCATTAAAAACGTTTGTCATCCAATGCCGCTAAGCTCATGACATATTCAACAACTGTTGATATCACCATGGGGAAACAAATTAATTAAACTCAATGTTTCTACTGGAAAAATATTTTATTTATTTTGGCCCCCCTCACCCCAAAAAATGAACAACTTCAAAAACACCTAAATTTTCCCGCGTCCCCCATACTCTTACCTTAAAGTGTATTTGTGTCCAAGAAGGACAAAAGGGCCGTATATATTAACTGTTACCAAAGTCCATGAAGATGTTTTCATATTTTAATACGTCAAGTCATGTGATCTACAGCTGTAACTTCTTTTTAATATAAATTATTATTTATAATAAAACGACAGTCATAAATACTTGTTTGGTTAGCATTTATAGTGTTTTTTATATTCTTCTAAATCCACACATCTATTGCGAATTTCGAAATATCCAGCATGCACCCAACACTGAGCTGATGATATTGATATATGTTACTAATCAATTCCAAATTGCGGGCCAGGCTTACTTTATGTATTGCCGTAGTTGAATGGGGAAATAACAATCATGTGATAATTTAGGAGACTATGGTTCTTTTACATCCCACAATCGACATGGGGACCAACGGCTGTATGTACTTCTCCTCCGAAGGAAGATGTGCTACGGATTTTAATTCCTTAGTAATAGTCTATCAACCTCCCCTGGGTTTGAACCCATGAACCTAGGGTCCTGAGGTGAGCACTTTACCATCAGACCAGCATGATATACTTCTTGGTATCAAAACAATATATATTAATTAAAATTCCTCTTTGGTTGTGTTATTTACATGAATTTTATAAACAAGTATATTAAATCAGCACTCAGCCCGTATATGTTAACGGCAATGTGTGTAAGCCTGGCATTCTATAAAATGCCTAGGTTTTCTATATAATTCTTAGGTGGTTTTTAGCAAAGTAAAAAAACATTAGTTTTGCAGTTATATTTAATACTTTTCGTAGAAAATTTATAGAATAACCAGTCATTATATATTACCGAGAGCAATATCTAACCTAGCCTAAAATAACCTTACCTAAAAATTATCACCATGTCTTACTACCCATTGTGGTTGTACGCTTAAGAACTATTTACTCTAATAGATTAGTAATTGGGAAGGTTGAATTTAGAGAAAGTGAACCCGCATTTGCGTGGAAGGAGAGTGTAAAACCGTTTAGGAAAACCACCCCAGTTCATCCGAGAAAGATTCAAACCTTGATTTTCCCCATCCTCGTCAGTCTAGCTCAACACGAAACATGCGCGCTAGCTAGCTAGATACGCTACCGAGGTGGGTTTTACCTCACCTAACTACCATATTCTAAAATAACCTAACCTGACCACCTTAAATCCTAGGAATTAGGTGAACCTGCAAGAAAAGGGCGCAAGACTTAATTAAATAGAACTGGATAAAATAGTTGATAACATATTCACCTCTGACAAGATATCTTGTGAATGTGAGGAATGCCAGGTCTCCACTGTGGTTCGGATTCCACGTTAAACTGTAGGTCCTTCATTTCATCTCACAGTCACCCTACCATTGCAAATTAGCGTAAGTGCGTTCAACCCGAACGGGTAGTAAGACGCGGTGCTAATAATAATAATAATAATAATAATAATAGTTGATAACATATTCCGGGACTTCAAAAAAACAAAGGACTTGAAAATAAATATGAAATACAACCAAATTCGCTTATTTCATAAATTGCCAAAACCACTTAGGCATTATATAGAATGCCTGGAGTTCACACATTGCTGGTGACATATATATTAACCTATAGCAGTATGGCTGATAAATAATTCTACCTACTTGTTACCTGTTCTAACAATTCGATATTTAATAGTTGAGTAACAGGACGAATCATTATACATGTAATAAAAAGCCAAGTCTACATTAAATAGACCTGTATATATTCTCACCAATATTATTATTATTACTATGAATAGTCATTCTAACCATTTGTATGTGTAGTACAAGATACCCAAATCCAGCTTATTAAACTATCTACAAAATAACAACAATAATTATAAACACTGAATCAGATTAATGAAACTAATTGAAAATAGATTGTATAGGTCTCAAATAAAGCATCCTTTTTTTAAATACAACAAAACATAATTTTATGAAAATCAACTTTTACAAAAGTGGTAAATCGTGGATAAATATGTATGGCAATGTTTGCACAGTGTGGTAAATGATTTCAAATCTAATATTAAATCATTCTTTCACTAATAAAAAAATAAAAAAATTAAACACTTCTTTTTAGTTACTCTTAACTTTAACTTTGATACAATGAGTTCAATCAAAATTATTATTTTTTCACAATCTTGAATATAATGTTTGTTCCTAAAATTTAGCGTAACATTGGTACATATCAAGTTTACGTGTTCCGTTGTAAGATAACAAACAAAGAACTATTGATGGAAAGTCCAAATTGTTATCACTTTCTATGGTCGATTCATTAGAAGGTTCGACAGCAATTTTTGAAGGTCCTAATTTAGGCTGAGATGGAAAGGGACGCGAGAAAAGGCCAATATTTTTTCAGTTTTTATGAAAAAACTTTTTTTGGCTTAAACAAATAAAATATTGTTCCAGTATAAATATAGAGTTTAATTTTCTTCACATGTTGATATCAACAGTTCTTAAATATCTATCATGAGTATGGTGGTATTATCAAACAAACATTTTTAATGAAGAGAAGAAGTTGTCTTTAAATTCCAGAACACCCGTGACAGATATTATAGAAATGTTGAGGTCACCAGGTGAAGAAAATTAAATTCTATGTTTGTATTGGAGCAATAATTCATTTATTTTGACAAAAACGGTAGAAACCCTGGCTTTCTCTTGCGTCACCTTCCGTTCCACCTTGACTTTGAGAGATCCATAATATTTTTTTTCTACTTTTTTTGTTTTCGTTTTTATTAAATTTATTTTGAAGACCCTAGTGTAGGATATAAAATAATTAAGTTCGCTTTACTACATCTCCACATAATAATCATTTGAATTACGCTAAGGTAGCAACAATCCCCGAGAAAACGTACCGACATTTGCGAGAAGGCAGATGAGGATAAGATTTCACTCTTAGTAAATCTGGCTGAGATTCGAACGCCAACCTTCTCCTCACCGTTAAACCAGACAAATGAACATTATATCAAGCCCATGTGTTAGACAACTCTGGTTTAGTTGGATCTATCTTATCCTAGGTTGATTATTTCTTAAGTAATGAATTGATAGAGGATGTTTAGAACGTTCAAATTTAGTTCCTAAACTAAAACCGACAAAAGGAAATTGTTTTCAACTATTGAGGAAACTCAAAAACAGATTTACCCCCATCGGTTATCGAATGGTCTAAGGCGTCACTCTTGCAATATACGAGTGGATACTGGACTTTCGATGAAAGATATGAGGGTTCAAATCCTGGTAAGTTTTCACTCTACATTCAATAAAACCGTGTATACTTCCTCTACGTTCAATATTACTCATCCCTAATACATTAGCGAGATTATCTGCTTCGGTGGCCGCGTGGTCTAACACGTTACTCTCGTGTTTGACTTGACTGCCGAAGACGAGGAGATCAGGGTTCGATTCCCGGTCGGGTATACTTAGAGTGTTGTTTTCCTAAATAGCTGCCCACTATTCCTGATCGTAAATGAGGTTACAGGTCCTCTAATATTCAACCTTTCTCACCCCAAACACATTACCGTAATTAGTACATTTATATGCGCTTAGCTCAAACGGTTATCAAAACACTGAGCTAAAAAATAAACTGTCCTTATGAGCGTATAGAAAACACAATGTTACAATAATGTCCAAGTCTGCAACACAAGCATATTAAATTTTGAAGTTACAATGAGAACATGGAGATAACAACAAAATAATTGACACTCCGAAATGATGTACACAAACATAAAGAAATAACGAGTAAGAAAAGTAGGAGATAATATGCTTGCTCATTTCTCAAGTTGCCATGGTTTTGTTAGTTACGTCAGTGTAGCCATCTTCTGCCAAGAAAATAATGTTAAGGGACTGAAGGGTGGATCCAAGGAGGTTGGAAGAAGAAGGGGGGAGGTAGGGAAGAGATGCGGCCATGGAGGAAACCAAATCATGACGAATTCAATTTGAATGTTAAAACAGCTTGGCTGATTATAGCATAGAGAAGGCAAGTATAACTTTAGTTTCTCTGAAAACTTTGCGGCGCACGGGGGAATCCGTTGGTTCGTCGTCGCTTTAAACTTGAAATATGGTAAAGACGGATCTACTCTCCCTTGTTTCGTAGGGCGATGCTACACGATGCGAAACCCTTTATAAGACGCGATGTCAAGGCAGAAAATGGACACATTATACGCTTGGATTTAAGGAAATATTTAGTATAGAAAAATAATTTTCTTTTTAATGTATATGTATTTGAGTTCAATTATAGTTGGGTTTCAAACACATAATGAAGAAGCAATTTAGATAATAACAGAATTTAATAATATTTTATTTAAATAGTAAGTTTTGTATTTCATAACTAACGCTTTGTATAATTTGATTTATAACACTAAAAATGTAATGGTGAACAGGAAACCAGTTTGGTTCACATTAATTAATTAATTTCTAGATGGCGTTAGGAACTCGAAATTTCATTTTCGCACTTATAAAAGTACGCCACCTATCCCTATCTTGATCTAGTTTTATCCATTCCACCTCATTACACCCTATCTCTTTCATGTACATTCTAATGTTATCTTCCCATTTGTGTCTAGGTCTTCCCAATGGTCTCTTCCCATTAGGTTTGCCAGTCAGTACCCTGAACATGGTTCTAAATCCTTCCATTCGTGTTGAATGTCCTGCCCACCATAATCTACGATACTCGAGCATCCTACCAATGTATTGTGATGAGTACAGGATATGTAACTCATCACCTCCAGTAGTCTCTTCCTTTCTTGGACCAAATTTCTTCCTAAGCGTCTTTCTCTTTGGAACACCCAAAATTTGTTTTTGGCGTGTAAAGTAAGTGACCACGTCTCACACACATAGAGAACAACCGGTCAAATTGTTTTGTATATTCTGAGTTTTACGTGCCTTGAAACCCGGCCAGTTGTCAACAACTTTCTGACCGGGTAGTAACATGTACTTTCATTGATAATTCTCTAATCATTATCATAAAACGATAGTGGGTTTATAAATGAAAATAATTTAAGAAAGTACGAAAGTAAATTATTTTAAACACTTTATAAAAAACTATACACTCAATGATAATATCAGTTTTACAAATATAGTAGTGGCTTAAATTTCTGACAATCAGTTACTGATAGTTTTATAGCTCAGCTAATATTTTCCATTTTTGCCAACGTAATTCCTGGAAACTTCTTCTTAGCCCCCAAAAGTCGCCCACGCTTTACTTTACCCCACTCAGTATACAACAACCAAAGTCCAGATTATGCAAACCACATCATACACTGCCTGCTAGTGGCACATTAAGATTGCCAAGGCAGCGTGGTGGTTTGTGGAGGGGATCTAGGGTAATAGAAAGGGGGTGAGGTTGCCAACGGGGGGGGGGAGGGAAGAATGTTTATGTTGCACCCAAGCAAAAGGGGGGTGTATGGAAACAGCCTTTCCACCTTCCACTCTTTCCTATCCAAAACGTTAAGGTCGACGACTTCCACTTTCTGCAGGCTCACTACTACCCAAGAGGTACCAGATGGTTCGTTCAGAAACTGTTTTACCTAATCCATATTTACATGGATTTGTGGTGTTCCTTCCATCGCTCCCAAACCTCTCCCTCTTCGGACCCTCTTCAACCACCTTCCTCTATTAGATCCTAAGCCTAGTATCCTCTTTCTCCCTTTCTCTTCTTGACTTCCATACGCTTCACCTTTCTTCTTACGTCACTGGGTGCTATTTTGTGTTTGGGAGAATTACAAGTTTCTCTTTTCTCTTCAACAATACTAAAAACTCACCCTTGAACGAAACAAGGGTAAAATCAAAGAATAATAAAAAGGGAGGTTCAATAAATATGCTGTTCAAAATCTTATCTTGGCATAAATTTGAAATCATTTTGTTAACATAATACTCGTCTAGCTCGTGGCGATATTAATCTAATCCGTTTCTTTATTTGTAACATGAACTAAATAGTATGACGACGCTTTTTAAATGTGACAATCATGAAATAGTTATTCTAAATGTAATCAAACAAGAAATCTGTGCTTTGAAAACATTTTTAAAGAAGAAAATAATATGATTATGATGTAGTATTTAAAATTTAACTTCTTATTTAAAGTTAGACTATCCCACATATATTTGTCAGTATTTATTATGATACATTTGACTGTATTCTAATGTTCAGAATAATTAAGGATATTAATTTACTAAATTTTCAGTGGTTTTTTTTGGTCACAGTGTCTTAAAGGGTAGCTTTGATTTTACAGGAATTGTACATCTATTTTAGTAAAAGGAGAGTGGTAGAAAATTATGGAAAAAAACATCCTCATTACGCCCGACCGTTTGTATAGCCCCGATCTCCCCAACATCACCAGTACAGTTTATTGCGAGAGTGACGCCGTAGACCATTGGTTCATTCAAGCGGATAGTTTTACATTACAAGGACATTATTTTTTATAAAAGATAAGTTGTGTTAACTCTTTGTTGTTGATAAATTACGTTCAATTTGTGTGTATTTTGTTTCAATTTTTATAATTTTTAATCTGATAGCGCCTTAAATATCCTAGTATGTATTTTTTCAGTCTCTAGTTTGGACTAGAACGAGACATACGAGGTAATATTAATAACGTGTATTACTAATTAAGAAAAACATTAAATTAATTTAAAGGAACCATCAAAATAGTGTTTTACCAAAGTAATAGCTCATGTGAGATGTTTAATTTTGTGACCTTTGGACATCATTTATTTTTGTCTAACTGTATTAATAAAATACGTAATATAAATACTTGTCACAGGAAAACTAGAAGTGGATTGGAGCCTTTTGTTACTAGAAGGTCCCCAACTCGTTTTATATTTTTAAATTCCTGACCTATACCGCGTACATACAGAGAGTACCTGATGACGGAAACGCAACGGAAACTCAACGGCAACTGTAGTTGCTATTACAGAGCACAGAAATTTAAATGTTTATGTCTATACTGGGGCAACTCAAAAGTGATAGCAACGCGACTGACGAGTGACGCGGACACTAGAGTTTATCCAGTCACGACATGCTGTTTACTCGTCATCCAGTTTCCTCAGTTGACGTTGGTAGTTTAGCTAATATTTTCCAATTTATGGCGTCAGAACAAGTAAACATAAAGTTCACGCAGTTTATTGAAAACTACCTAACTGATATTAATTCTCGCCAATTGGTTATTCTTTATTCAATACTTGGGGTTATCAAATTCTAAAGGAAGTCCAAACTACTTTTACTCATTCGAAAATAGTTTTTAAAAATGTGTCCGATTAATATTCCGAATCTTTTACAGAACACTACAGACTAAGGTTCACATTCATATTATTGTAAGGGTGATATAACGTCTTTGTAAACGTCTTCGCAGCCTTTTGCTCACAACGTACGATATAACAGCGTCCTTCTCCTATGATGATGAAATACCGAGAACTAATCATAAACTGGCGTTGCTTTGGTATGAACAGCCTTGTAAACCAGTCACCCGAGGACTGGCAACTTTATATTAAGCAACTACAATCGCCGTTGTGTTTCCGTCACCACTTGCGCCCTGGTTTCAAACAGTGTTAGATGCACTACAGTAGCCCCGTGGCTTCTTTGGTGCTGACTGACAGCTCACAGCTGATTTCTGAGAGTCAACATTTAGGTATATACCTAAATTTTTACTGTCAGAAGTGACAGCTGCTAAACACATGTTTTTGCAGATCATATGGCTCGGCAAAGGAATACATAATTCGGTGTGGTAACTTTTCAAAGCCGTCAGCCGCCAGCTGTTAACTGTCAGTCAGCACCAAAGAAGCCATGGGGCTACTGTAAGTTGATTTATTATTTTGGTCATTTATCATAACTAGATGAATCCAGGAGCAATTTCTTAAACATTTCTCTTTTAATATCGATTATTTAGCCTTGTGAATTTGATTCTCTTTTAGGTAAATAGATTTCACTAAAACATTTTAATTTTCTAGATTTAAAAAACAAATGTGTCCATTAATCGAAACATTAAATAAGGAATACAGAAACTACCTACTCCAGTGACCGAATGACTTAAGGTGTCACTATCATGTTAGACCGGTCTCCTGAAGACGTAAAGATCGGAGTTCAGATCTTGGCAGGATCTATTGAGGGTGTTTTTTTCCTAAATGGTTTTCCAATCTCCTTCCACACAAATGCTGGTAGATTAACTCTAAAATGCTTCCTTCCCTACCACTACCCCAATTAATTATCATGTACGCGTATAGCCTTAACAATTATTAGGACGTGGTGATGAAAAAAAACACATCGTAACTAGGCCAGTCATGATGACGTCACTACCAGCCTCGGGGGAATAAACTGACCCATAGTGTAAATTGACTAACCAGCCTTTCTATCCAGTGGGCATGGATTAGACCACTCAGTCCGTTCCACCAATTTCTTTCTCTAGAAGAAAACAACTTGCCTGCCCAAGTTTCTGAAATCTCTCTAAAAGAGGGTGGGCACTTCTAACACACACACATGCACACACACAAACATACACACGTAAACACACACACACACACGCTCATGCGCATAAAAGATGTCCTTCTTCACTGACCACAAAACTTTACCTCTATTGTCTCGGGTTCTTTTTTGTTGTTACTTTTCCCTTTATTGGAACCATCTTTTATTTTTCGTGCTCCTTTCCTACTTCTTCCTAACAGAACTCCCAACTACTTCTGTTGCGTGACAAAAGGTCCAAATACATCTTACGAGTCAATATTGAAAAGTAATTGTGTAGCAAAAGAGAGAGAGAGAGAAAAGAATATTTTGTCCGAAAAGTTTCTTACTTTAAGAAAAAGAAACTGTATCTTATTCACATAATGTTAAAAATAATATTGAGAATAATATTACAAGATATGTATGTTTTGAATTTTATAGACCAACTCCATCACAATCAATTGTATTTTGATTTTGTTCAAATATTTAAACTTTTTGCTCAACTATTTAAACTTTTTGCTCAACTATTTAAACTATCTTTAGTTCTTCATGAATAGGAATAATATTTTATGATATTAGACAAATATTTTTAGTTTCCCACGAAAAATATTACAGTAATATAATTTAAGCGCTCCTCAACAAACAACATTGTAAGTGATGATATTGTTTGAAAATGATGATTATTTCATCAATTACATTTTAATTTGCACCTGTTTTTTTACTTCTGACAGGTAAAGAAAGTATTGTGATCGTCAAAAAAAATTTAACTCGAAATTTCAATTTATATCGACATTCATGACCCTCCAGAATCCGGAAAAGTAGTTTTTGAATTTCCGTCTGTCTGTCTGTACCTCCAAATAGAGCCGAAACTATTTTACCGATCAGGCTAAGACTTGGTATCTAGGGTTTTCATAGGGTTTCCCAGAAGGATTTTTGGAAATGGATATCTAACCCTCAAATTAAGGGTAGTTTACTGAAGGGCAAAAAGAGAAAAAAATCGATTTTCTCAAAATCAGATCTAACGATTTTTGTTAAAATTCTTATCCAGGCGTTGATTAAGTTTATAAATAAACTGAATATTTTTATTTCCCCATTAAAATGGCTTTTATGGTACTTTACAGAAACAGAAACACCGTATCTACGCAACTATTTGAGATACTAAATAACCTATCATTGCAAAATTGTAGCACTATTAAAAAATTAAAAAACCGTTATATGAAATATATTTTTATAAATCCAACAGTTTCTGAGATATTGGCAAATATAGTAATACAATTTTGTGAGCTTTAGTTGTAAAGAGATACTACTTAAGTTTTAACGCAATAATTCTCCAATGCCATAGAGTATTAAAATATAAGTAAATCTCTCAAAAAGTTTATGTTGTTTTTCCTTAAATCTCTTAGGAGAAATATTAGTACAACAATGATCTATATCCATTTTAGACTCAATAATCAATATCTACATTTTTTATTGTTCAAAATTTATAAATAAAGAATTTAATATCAATGCGATGACATGAAGATTTGCAACACCTAATAACATGCCAAAAATTCTAGCCGGAACTCAAAATTTTAATGCAAAGTGTTGACCCTTGTGGACCCAATAGTGATCTTTTTTATCGACCCAAACATACAAATGAGGACATTAATTATTCTTAAAATATAGAACTATAAGATTTAATACAAGGACTAAAAAAACACTTTTACATACGTATAGTGAAACTTATGCTTGGGTTTGCTAGTGTATATTATTTCGTTTAACATATATTACGAGTTTTGGGTAAATATCTACATTCTTAAACAATAGAGCGAGAAATTCCGTTTGGAGTTATGTACCATTTATTTTAAATTAAGAGCATTAAATAGTACTTTTGTAATAGGGAACCAGTTACAGACGTGTACGCTGTGCCTTCCACTATACAGTAAGACTAATAGAAAGAGTAATATTTAAGTGGTTGATGTACACATTTCACCTTTCCAGCACTGCCTATAAATCTAATAGCTACGACATACTCTTAAATCTAAAACAATCAAGGTGACCTGGTGGTCTAGGGGTAAGGTGTCAGACTTCTGTGCTGGCGGCCGGGGTTCAATCCTCGGTCCCGGCACAGGTTTATCTAATCGCAAAACCCTTCCTTCACCTCTGACAAGACATCTTGTGAATGTGAGGAATGCCAGGTCTCCACCGTGGTTCGGATTCCACGTTAAACTGTAGGTCCTCCATTTCATCTCACAATCACCCTACCATTACACATTAGCGTAAGTGCNACACATTAGCATAAGTGCGTATAACCCGAACGGGTAGTAAGACGCAGTGCTAATAATAATAATAATAATAATAATAATAATAATAAAACAAATCAGATTAATAGGATTTAAAACATATATTTAAAATTATTTAAAACATATACAATTGTTCGCACAATAAAATGATTAACTCAAGAAAGTATAAATTTGTAGCTCTGGATACCTAACTTGTTGCACAAGAAAAACATTTAAGGCCATAGCTATGGTGAGATTATGCTTGGAAGAAAAGTATTTTGGCATTTAAGCAAAACGGATAGATAGACGTCGTGAGAAAATCTAAAAAATAAAAAGCCAATGTGTAGTAACTATAAAAATTTCCAAAAAACTTCTTCTCAGGTCAATGGAATCTCCAGCTGTCAGTTCTAATATATAATATCAATGTTTATAAAATAAATCTAGTAATAAAACCCTAGTTTCACAGTAAGATCAGTCAGGGATTAATACCCCTAAACGTACTGAATTTAGGGACTAAGACAAATACAATTAAACCTTTTATTCTATTAAAAGAAATCCAAGCCCACATAAGTGGTATAATGATCTAAGGCGTCACACTTGCAAAATACTTGACTGCTGATGATGGAGATATCGAGGTTATAATCCTGTTAGGGTTCATTGAGGGTAGCTTTCAATTAAAAAATAAAAATCTGCCTTCAGGTGAGGAGGCACTTCCTATTAGTTCAACTTTCCTTATTTATAAAACATAAGCGTAATTACTTCATATGCGTAAACCCAAATGTGTAGTGAAAAGCGGCAATAAGATACTACTGACATGGTGGAGATCACGGATAGATAAATCGGTTGTGCGATCGACGCGTAAAGTTGATTGGTCAGGCTTCGAACCCCTCTTAGAGAGTATTTTTTTCTTAATCCATACAGTCAGAATTGCATGTGAATATACGTGTTTGTTTAAACATAGTAAATGGCCTTTACGTTTGGCTCAACTGCTCACCGATGCGAATAATGCTGCACTGTTCGCCTCTTTCTGATCAAACAAATTATTATTATTATCAGCACCGCGTCTTACTATCCGTTCGGGTCATACGCACTTACGCTAATGTGTAATGGCAGGGTGATTTTGAGATGAAATAAAGGACCTACAGTTTAACGTGGAATCCGAACCACGGTGGAGGCCTGGCATTCCCCACATTCACAATATGTCTTGATCAGAGGTGAAGGAAGGGTTTGGTAATCAGATAAATCTTTGCCGCGACCGAGGATTGAACACCGGCCGCCAGCACGGAAGTCTGACACCTTACCCCTAGACCGCCAGGTCACCTGATCAAACAAAATTTCCTACTCTACTGGATGGAGGTACGGTAGTTAGTGTGGATGTTAAGTAAATCCTCACAACTGCACTTTCTCATCAAAATAGCAAACATGTGAGTAAGATTATTGACGAGTATGTAAATTTCGCTTCGTGCAGCTCTGATCAAAAGCTAAACCAAAACATATATGGTTCCTTGTTGCTTCGCATAACATTCAATTACGATTGATCGTAACGGATATTCACTTAACAATAACTTCACCAACTTAATTAATCTCCTCTGTTAATTCCACACCGAAACAAATGTGAAACTTATTTCGCAAAAAATTGTCTCATTTACAGAGGTTCGGGACTGGAACTCGAACAAGTCCCTAAATGTATCTTATGATTAGGACAATACTACGTATTCAAGTTGAGTAAAAATTTAGAAACATTTTCTAATCTTGCCGAGGAGAATTTGTAATGAAAAAAACCCTAAACATAATCCACACAAGCCTATATGATGTCTATTAAGTGCGTCTAACCTTTAAAAAAAAAACTAATTAAGGGCATGTCTTATTTTAACGTGCACACACATAAAAAGCAGTATCAAAATATCATACACACAGATCCTTAACAGTAACAGCTATTGATTACAAAAATAGAGCCCTAAATAAACATTTTTTTAGCACAGCTAACACAAATATATATACACAATTATGACAAAGCAATCAAGTTTTTTTTAGTATTCATGAAACAATATTAATTGGAGTTAGTTAAATAATGGGTAAAAGTTTCTTATAGGTGTACTTTTATTGAGGGAGAAATACACAACTTTCTGTTACTATACATTTTGGTTCCCATTTATTTTAAAATAAATTATAATCATTTTATAAAAGAGAGAGTTTTATTTTACTAATGTAAATTCTTCACAAAATGACAACGCATCGGATTATAACGAGCATCACTGATACTAACAACTTGTCAAGGCAAACTTAATAAAAAAAATCAATTTTCCTTTTCTACCTAAACAATAATACCGGTAAAGTTGGTATAAATGGGGGAGGGGTTTTCAGGTCGGCGGAAAACAAAGGGAATAGCGAGTAGTAATAATTGTGAGTGTGACTGTTTCCCAAACAGTGTAGAGCGAATCTACTGTGTTATTGGGAGGGGGGTGGGGGATAGGGGGTTGGAGTGGAGAAGGTCCCTTTATACATCCTAAACTCCCTGTCCCACCCTCCTTCATACGGCCCCTGCGGACACGCGCCATTATTCACATAATCCCATTTCTACCCCCCTCCTGCCCCTTTACCGCTCCTTTCCCTTTCCCCGACTCCCAAACTCCCCCACTCCTACTTCCCCTCCCTATTATTGAAATGGACCACACAGGCGCATCTGGGGATCCACTTCAATTAGCCCGGACATGGGCTCCAAATGGGTCCATGTACGCCAGGACCCTCCAAACTATACCGTCTGAATTCGCAACTATTTTAATTATGAACTCATACTTACGTTACCCTCATAATTTACATAAGCCACGACGCTAGCAGATATATGTAACAGGAAAATATATGTTCAAACACATACACACAAAAACCCAAGACAAGATTTCTAATTGGACAAAACTAATATATTATCTCCACCGCATTAAATAATAACATCCATGTTCAAATTAAGTTGGCCTAATATATAATAATTTTAATGCATTTATTTATTTAGTAAAATAATAAAAAAACATTCATAAAAATTGGCCAAACAGTCTTCAGTCAACACCATAATATTGTGTTATGTTAAATTATTCTATTTGTAGGTATAAATACTTTGATTTACAATGCTATATTCGTGTACGTTAAGGCCCTTGGCCCTCTCGAGTGCAAGTCTAAAACTTATTTTGCGAGATGGTGGGTGGGAGGGTGAAAGGCGTGGCTTCAAAACCGACCAAAGTATCCTTCCACGCCAACAAAAACAGATGGATCACGGAAACCTTAGATGGCGCTAACTACCATACATGTCTTGCGGAAAAATCATACGTTTGGAAATATCAGTTTTCACGAGAGTGAGTGAAAATTTTATGTTAATATTTTCTACACCCCTTATAAGATAATGTATCGATGTTTATTAATTATTACATATTTTTTTTTGTGAGGCCAGCAGTTTTCTATTGAAAAATATCAATTTTATCGATATTTGATCACGGTTAAAATTATATAGGAGGTGTGTATATAAAAAATATAGCTTAATCAACATGCTTCTATTTTTGAACTAAAAGTTTCCGAAATGAAATCTGCAAAACAGTAAACAATTCTTGAAGATAACCGTTTATACTCATGGCTCTGCATTTCCTCGCCAAATAAAAAGGCCCAATCGCCTTAAAGTGGACCTTAAGAACCCATCTCAGCCACCGGAATAATAAAACTTGGTGTGGTTTTCTGTAAAAATAGTGGAATTTATACCATTGACAGCGTTCTACCCAGTATTAAAAATAAAGCTTAATCAAAAAATAGTTATACTAAAATGAAAGAACTATCAAACTGATATCATTGTCACTGTCGTCAAATCAATTCACCGTAAAAGCGCATTTCGATGAGCTTTCCGGTTCAAGTGTAATCGTTTATCTAATATTATGTTTAATCGGCGGTTAAACGAGGTCTTAGGAACAAACCCACATTTACGTTTGACACTTTTTTAGTTTAAATAGTTGATAGACACTATTATAGATGAATCTATATTAATAAAATAAAGAGGTTTTTTTTGTCAGCCATAAGCGTTGCACGATATCTACCACGCATAAAGGGCAGCAAATTTTAAAATTAGCAAACCACGTTCACTAAAGTTTACACTTAGAAGCAGTACCTCTAACATATTGATTACATTTTTTATTTAATTAATTAAAAAACAGGGTCGGAATCAAATAAATTACCAGAGTTTTTCTATTTGTTTGAATAAAAGCAAAGAGTTGACAGTGGTAGCCACACAATAGATTGCGCGTTTACCCCGAGCAACGCCAGGTTCTTCTACTAATGTACCCATAAAATTGTTTTAAATCATAAAATGATTGTAAAAACTTATATAAATTGAGAATACACAAATCAAATATTTCAAAAGTGATTTGAAAGAAAGAGATATCAAGTGCATAGTTTAAGCACAACTTATTTAATTTTTTATAAATAACACATATTTTAATTATATACACACATTGTATGTATTAATTAGGGGCCAGGATTGTCTCCGACAAATGCTGTTTAGGATTTCACCCGAAGTCTATTCCCTGTTGTTGTTTTTATCTATTTTTATATTTTCTAAAACTAGGTAGCGTGCGTGATTCGTTTATTTTATATTATCAAGATTTATTATTTTCATAATATGGCATGCTCTATAGACCAAAATTATATCTATAACTCTATACACGTGATCACAGTGTGCTGGATCCCCTTGGGGCCACCCTTGCAAAGAATTTAAGGGATAATTTTAACAATTAGGTAATTAAATGGCCAAACAAATGTCAGCCGTGTACCTTATTGGGAGGTTTGAGAAAAACTCTGGACAGACAGAAAGATAAATAGATACCACCCGGCTTTTATTAAATATATAGGATATTCAGTTATTTATAATCAATTAAGTTTAGAAACATATTTAATGAATTTAGCTAGCAAATTTATAATATATTAAAAAACCTTCTATGGTGGCCGCTTGATCTAAGGCATCACCTTTGCAATAGACTATACTGCCTATGACAGGGGAATTCGGGTTCAAAACCAGGTCGGGTGAACTGAGGGTGGTTTTTATTAAATGACTGCCCACTTTCTCACCACGCCAATGATGTGGGTACACTTCCTCTAAAATTTAACCTTTCCCATCCCTAACTCATTAGCGTAATGTGTACAATCTGAAAAGGTAGTAGAAGAAAAAAGAACAACATTTAATTCATGAGGTATTTTTGCAGTGTAGATGTCAATGAAATTTTCCATTTTAACAATATCTATTAGATTATTTGTAACTTTTTTAAACTAAAATAGTGGCTCTTTAGTCTCTATCAGTCCTACTATCCTATTCAGCTGATAGACTTAAAGTTGTATGTAACATGCGGTGATTCTTTACGAGGTTTTATATGAGATATTATCTGTTTAGCAGACCACGCGACTCGTCAATCTGATTACCCATGTCATCTGGATCATAGAAGGGGAGGACAAAAGGCTCCCCTACAGTCTTATGACGGAACTACCTTATTATGGGGTCTTGCACAATGACTGCCAGGCTCGTCTTTGCGGGGAAGGTAGATAGATCTGACTAAGCTTTGTTATATATGTAGTCTATGCCTGTAGTCATTTTCCAATTTTACTCCATAAAAAAAAGATTGAGAGTGTTTTTTACAAAAGTAGATTATAAGTGTAATTTTATCATAGCTCGACGTGCTAATTCAGGCGTTCTTTATTCAAAATACTTTCTTCCCGTATATTCATCGGATTAAACTGGTAATAACTCGGAAGTAAAATATACAAATTATAACAGAGCACTATAATTTATTAACATAAAATATTGTCGTATATAATTCTAATGTTTTTAATATATTTATTTAATAAACACTATATAAAATAGGTTTAAATGTTTTCACTATGCATCGATGTATACCCATTATTTATAGCATTTTACAAGTCTAACTAAATTATCCAATATGGTTATTTATTTTTATCTCTTGATAATTATCCTTTAATTTGCTTAATCTAGTTGAATATTTCAGATGAAAACATACACTGTTCAAACATAACATGTTAATTATAATATCTGTATTATATTACAATAAATATGATGGCCTATAAATTAATATGGTACTTGTTTGACATAAGACGTTGACGTTTTATATTTCTGAAACAATATAAAACTATACAAACTATTTAAGAGGCCGCCTTGGTAAGCGATAAATTTACTTCAAAATTTCAGCTCTAAAGCAATATTTACGTCTACGATGCGTTATTTCAAAATATGTTTCACACCAAAATAGAATCGAAAGATTCCAACAGGACTTTTTTTCCTTACAATTTTATAGTGTGAATTTTATTAAAGGTTTTAAAATTTGAGATTAGCTCGTTTTCAAAGAATTTTTAAGCATATTTGTAGAGCTATTGGACTAAGCTTGATGAAAAAGAACTCTAGACTAATCCTTCCTTTAACAAATACAGTAATTTTTGATAATCTCACAACAGAAAATTTTAAAATATTTAAAAACTAGCGGCGAGTTTTTCTCTTTACCCTGAGATAGGTTTAGTAGTGGTCTTTCCCCATTTCCTTATTGATATAAATAAGGCTGGTTATTAATGACGAGTAAAAGGGAATATAAGCTCGGAAAAAATATAAAATTATTTCCATAAAACTATACAAATCAATTCCTTGTGGCCTGACATCGATTAATACTTTCTAAGTGACCGAATCGGCCGCCTTAAGCATAATCTCTTATACAAAGTTCCCAGATCTTACAAACACACACATATATATATATATATACACATATATATATATATATATATATGATGTGGTTTTGAAAACTAAAAGGGTGCATTACGCGTAAGGTAAATGTGGTTTTGTGACCCTAAGGATTTTTTCACACATGGTTAGTGAAAAGCAAATTTAATACAAAAATATATGATTTATATCTTCCTAGGAGGACAATGAAGATCTTCGTCATAATTATCCCGCGTAGAATCCCCATTGTGTTCTAGGCTTTTTCAATTAACTTTAACTTTTCCCATTTATCATGACTAATAACCCAATTTAACCTTTATTTTGTGAACACATTGAAAATATGTAGCTTTGTTATAAATATTCTTCTTGTAGTTTAAGCCAGCGATATTTAAGCTCGTTTCTTTTCTAAAAAAAAAAGTGTATAATGTATGGTGAGCAAATATGTCTTTTTTTTTTAAATTCTGTTCAACAAAAAAATCTAAAAAAATTAGGAGCATACATTTTACTTAGATTAAAATGGGAGGGCTTTAAAACTTTTGTAAAATGAGGCCTTTTTAGACTACAGAAAGTTCTTATGGGTTGATTTCAAAATGATTATTTAATAGTGCATTTAAGCTTATAACCCGAACGGTTAGTAAGAAGTGGTGCTAAAAAAAAGTGTGTCAATATAATTCAAAATATATTTAAATATATTAGCACGCTACATATATTGTTTGATATTCTTTGAAAAAATATGTTTAAGTTGTTTTATTTTTGCATGTAATAATACTTTATAGATACAAAAGAAGTTGATTTTATCTGTAGACATTTACATTTAATTTTTTTATATAATTAACTAACGAGACTATGTGATCCTTAAGTTTTACCAAATATTTTCAAGTAAATTTACAGAATAAATTCAGTAACTTAACAACGCTTTATCAACTGTGTCTAAACCCACCTCGATGGCGTAGTTAGCTTACGCGCTGGTTTAGTGTTGAGTTAGACTACCGAGTCACTTCCACTAAATTCAATCTTCCCAATATCTAGCCTATTAGCGTAATTAGTACTTAAGCGTATAGCCTGAACGGGTAGTAAGACACGGTGCGAAAAAACAATGCTTTGTTTAAGTTAAGCAATTATGTGATAAGTATTTTCCCAGAAACTATATGGATTCCAATAATTAATAAAAAATATATATATATATACACATACACACACAGATTTTTTTAATCATCGTTTCTCACTACCTATTCTGGTTGCATGGAGTAATGATTATATAAATGTTTTAGAACTGAGAAGTTAAGAATGTTTGCATGAATTGCACCCGAATTTTTATGGAGGGAGAGTGGGAAATATTTTGAGGGAAAAAACACCCTATTATACCTGATTATGATTCGAAGCCCGATCTCTCTGTTGTAGACAGACCAGTATATTTCAAGAGTACATATTTGACTCTTAGACCACAGCAATACAGTGGAACCAACACAATGTTAACTTAATTATAGTTAATAGTAAAATTACAAATATTTAATTAGAAAATTTACATCAAATAACGAATTTTTGTTCATAACGTTTGCATTAATTATTGTTGTGTAAATGAAATAATAACATTCAAATGTTAACAAAACAATACGAATCAGCTAAACATATTTACCACATTAAAAGTTAAAATTAAACCATGACTTTAATTAAGCTAAAATAGTGTTGTTATATTATACTTGTTTAGGGTACATTCAACACACTAAACTAACTTTAGAAAATAATCATGAAAATGTATTTATTTTA
The DNA here is from genome assembly GCA_901482245.1 of Timema douglasi. Classification (NCBI taxonomy): domain Eukaryota; kingdom Metazoa; phylum Arthropoda; class Insecta; order Phasmatodea; family Timematidae; genus Timema; species Timema douglasi. The sequence goes on from CABEEJ010000061.1 coordinate 232,448, forward strand.
AATTAATCTTTGTTTTATTTCTGACCAAAACATGGCCGTAAATATATCGATTATTTGACGAGACTTAAAAAGATAAATGTCCTAGAGAAATCTCTCTTTCAAATACATTTCTCTTTATTAAAAAAAATAAGAAAGAGGTTGAATTAAGTAACTGGACCATCATTAACGCTGGGAGTGGGATTGAAAACACATCCCTAACCATTAAATTTAGCGGATTAAATTCACCAACACCGGGATTCAAGATCTTCCTTTAACATAAGAGTTTTCAGTGTCCCGCGGGGATAGTGCATAGTCTCCAGCCCCCTTCAAGCGCCGTTTGTATTAGTTAATTATTATTATTATTAGCACCGCGTCTTACTACCCGTTCGGGCTATACGCACTTACGCTAATGTGTAATGGTAGGGTGATTGTGAGATGAAATGAAGGACCTACAGTTTAACGTGGAATCCGAACCACGGTGGAGGCCTGGCATTCCCCATATTCACAAGATGTCTTGTCAGAGGTGAAGGAAGGGTTTGGTAATCAGATAAATCCGTGCCGGGACCGAGGTTTGAACCCCGGCCGCCAGCATAGAAGTCTGACACCTTACCCCTAGACCGCCAGTGTATTAGTTAATACATTTATTGTTTGCACTAGTTAGAGTGTGCTCTAGATAGGGTGGGAGTATAAATGTACTATTGAATGTCTAGGCTGTACTAATTAGGAATAGACCAGCCATAGTATCTTAATAGCCTTGATATCTGGTAGCTCGCCATTTACTATTTATAAAGCGATAGTTCCTTTACAAGGAGTTTGACCTTTGTGTTACGTAACTCACTATGGAGTTAACTAATTCTAGCTGGCTCATTTAACTACCATCGTAGTAGCTCTTTAAAATTAGAGCTTACTAGAATTGATATTACTAACATATTTTAGACTATAATTCTGGCATATAACTTTCTGGTCTAAGTATAGTAATGTCTAGGCCGGATAGTTTTGATGTATTGTAACATAACCCTATATTTACTTCCTATTTATATTGTCGCTGTGTTGAGGCAGACGCTCCTTCTTAGCAAAATGTGCGTTAGTTCTAATTAGAAGCGTTACTACGCTCTACAATAGACTCAACATTACTTCTGTTAGTTCCTAGTTACCTAGATGTTTACTGCAATTCTTCCTTGTTGGGATGCATACGTCTATGGCAACTGATTTAATTTCTCTTAGTAGACAAAGGACTGTTTAATCCAAGACCTATTTAAACCTTATGTAATTATATTAATTTGTTTAAATCATCAACCTTAGAGAATGGTAAAAAAATAGACTGAAAAAAAATTATTATAGTATTTAGTTGTTAAATCTCGTTCCATCAGCCATATATTCATAGACGCTTTGAAAGCTGCTCTGGTAAAACCTTTTATATTTTCCATCATACCTTACTGGTTCCAAGACGTAACATAGACGCGATATATCAAAATATACTATGACATGGTTAAATCATTATAATTTTCAGTGTTTAGCTAAATATAAAATACAATTATTATTATTATTATCATCACTGTGCAAAAGTTGAAATTTTTCTTGATAAAAGGATTCCAGATTAAAATTTCGATACCTTTCTTCCGATAATAGTACGGTATCATTTTTTCACGATATACTAAATGAGTACAATTTCGATACTTTTATTTCGATACCACATCCCTGTTCCTTCCTCTTTCAGGACCATTTTAATTTTTTCATCTCATCTGCGTTTATGGTTTCCCACTGGTTTCTTACCATCAGGTTGGCCAGTCAATACTCTGAAAATAGTTCTAATTTGCTCCATTCGGAATGAATATCCTGCCCACCGTTCAATTGCGATATTTTACTAAGCCCTAAAAATGCTTTAGAAGAAAGCAAACACTTAAAAGACTAATGATAAAGAGCTAACAAAGTTTGTAAGATCGAAATTATCTTAAGATTACGGATACAGCCATATTAAATCACATTTGTGATTTGTAAATGTATATCTTATTAAATCATTCGTATGCTAAGACAAGGGTTCTGGGTTTGATCCCCGTATCTAGATGTAATTTTTCAATTTTCGAATTAATAGTGTCTGGTGCTGAATATAGGGTAGGCCTATGTAACTTATCATGTGGCCTAGTCTAACCTTCATTAACTTAAAAAGTGTTTGGTGAAAATAAGGATTAAGTACCTAATTTGTTTTCGAACACCCTAAATTTCTATTGATCATTCCGCGTAAGAGATCATGTTTCATATACATAAAGAAAAAAAAACTTTATTTAATAAATTGGGCAGTCATTCAAGAGAAGGGCAGGCTTCCACTAGTCTACTGTAATCATTTTAATACTACAGTCGCCCCATGGCTTCTTCGGTGCTGGCTGACAGCTCAAAGCTGACTTCTGACAGTCAAAATTTAGGTATATAACTAATTTTTGGGTATAGCCCGAACGTGTAGTAAGACGCGGTGCTAATAATAATAACTAAATTTTGACTGTCAGAAGTGATAGCTGATAAACACATGTTTTTGCAGATCATCTTGTTCGACGTAGGAATACGAAATATGGTCTGGCAACTTTTTAAAGCTTTCAGTCAGAACCAAAGAAGACATGGGGCGACTGTATTTATTACTATTGAACAAGACAATTAACCCATGTATACAATTTTATTTGAAAATATACTACCAAATTATATAGCATAATTTGGAAAGCCAGCTACTATTATTTTCGTTTTACAAAACTGTTAAGCTATAAATTACATTGCATTCAATTCTAATTTAAATTATTTTTCTAAAGTTTTACTTCGTTTCATTTGACTGAAATTCGACTACTAACACTCCCCAGAGTAACAAAGGTAAAATTACACTGGTTCAAAGAATGAAAATGTTTCAGTAACTTCTGAAGAAAGTTGGAAATGTTTTAAAACCCCTAGCGGAGAATAAAATCAACGAAGAATTCCACTTCTCATTTATCACCACGTCTCTTGTTTCTGTCCGCTCGGATTTAAAATGAACAAGTTTTACAGCTGCCTAGACATCAAGACCATTTCACTTTGGAAAATAAAGTTTTTATTTGCCCATCAACGGTTTCGGGGTGCGCAGTACAAATAAAAACAGAGGACGAAGAAACTTAAGCAACTAAATTCCTCTCGTCATGTCTTCAGTAAAATGTACCATTTTGCTAGTGGATTTAGCACAGGGGGGTAAGTTCAACCCTTTTGAAATTATCTACTATGGTACATTAATCATTGAGGCAAGAATTAGGGGTGACCTTAAGAGCTCATCTCAAAGACCACTAACCGGGATATTATTAGATACACGATTACGCTCAAAATCTTTAAATGTATCAAAGTGTGTGTTTTATTGTTTGTTTTAATCACCGCATTTTACTACCCTTTCGGGTTACACGCTTATGTAGGTCTACCAACTACGCCAGTATTTTTATAGGTTAGGATGGTTATATTTATAGGAAGTATTCCCGCATTTGCGTGGAGGAAGAGTGGAAAACATTATAGGAATAACACCCTTAATAAATCCGACCTAGATTTAAACCTCGATCTCCCGAGTCATCGGCAGTCTAGTCTAACACGAGAGTAGCGCGTTAGACCATGCGGCCACTGAAACGGGTATATTATTGTATTTTTAACTTGACAGTTACATCGGTATAATTTAAAAGTTTAAAAAATGATTATTTCCCAATTTGTTAGTGTATCTTGAAATGTGGTAGAGAGAGTTTCACTGGTCTCAATTATAATGTTAGCCAAAGCAGACTATAACACACTACATTACTCTATGCCACGTGGTTAAAAGTGTGTAGCTTTCACGTAACTAAATGACACTTTGAATATGGGGTGAGAAATATTCTTACGACAAACATTTTAATATGCGATTATCTATATGATGTGATGCCTCATCATTCATGTGGAAAACTGACATGCATGATTTTTATAAACGGTTTAATTACACATAAATATTTTAAATAATATATATTAAGTATTTTTAGTGTTTTTCCTTAAACAAAAAAAAAAATTGACTTGGCATTTAATTTCAAACATAGGCTAGCTATCACTCAAGAATCAAATAACCAAAGCTATTAGGTATGCTTTTGGTAGGATTGACTCCATCTAATTATCATTTCCTGAAAATTGACACCTGGACACGAGAATCGAACCCATGACCTTTGGCTTAGTACACCAATGCTCTAAACACTGAGTTATCCAGGAATCGTCCCATGTCCAGGGTCATTCGTTGGCCGACGATTTCCACAAGTCCATCATAGACTCTGCCTTAAAATATGAGTGAAAAATGACCCAGGGCACGGGAATATTCCTGGATAGCTCAGTGGGTATAGCATTAGCGTGTTAAGTCAAAGGTCTCTGGTTCGATTCCCGTGTCCAGGTGTCATTTTTCAATTTTCAGAATAGTTATCACTTGTTATACATCATTTTATTTTACCAAATACAAATCATTTCATAGCGTTTCAAATTTTTTTTTTAAATATTGACATATGTTTCTATAAAATAAAATAGTGAATGTAGTAGAAAAATTATATGCGTATTATTATTATTATTATGTGTTCTGTCTTACGAAAGGTTTATTCCTTTGTCTGTGAACTTTGACCTCAACTTATTAAGGTGTGCGATTATTTTAAAGGTATTTAATTAAATTTAGTAGTAGTGTGTAATCTATTTCCATTTTAAAATATTTAAAACTATTTTGTAAGCATTTTGATCAAATAAATTAAAATAATCACCCACCTTAATATGTTAAAGGTAGTGATATAATTTAGGAGTAGTATGTAGTTTATGTCCATATTAAAATATTTAAAATTAATTTGTATGAATTTTAATCAATTAAATTAACTTATTAAGGTGTGTGATTATTTTAAAGGTCGTGAATTAAATTCAGGAATAGCATGTTATCTATTTACATTTAAAAAGCTTTAAAATTAATTTTTAAGTATTTTGATCATTTAAATTAACTTATTAAGGTGTGCGATTATTTTGAAAGTAGTGAACACCTATCCTCTGCCTCCTTCAGTTCCCCAAATATTCTTCTTTCCTTCAAGTCATCCAATATTTAATTCTTCCTCCTCGTCAAGTTCCTCTTTCCCTCAAACTCCTTCTATGACATCGTGCATAAGATAGTTTATTCCTAAGGATGTGCCTGATACAGTTTGCTTTATACCGAAGAATCACATTAAAAAAAATTCTCTCTTCATCCACTCTAATTAGGACTTCATTTGTCCCCATGATTGTCCATCTGTTCTTCATAAGTATTCTCCAGCATCACATTTCAAATCTCTCCGAATTTTTTTTTTCCATCTTACCGAGAGTCCACGTTCATATTCCAAATGTAACATGTCATCAGTTTATTCCTCAGTTACAACTCAAATTGTTGCTCAGCAGTAACTTCATCTTGTTGAAAGCCTCCTTGGCTATTATTTGTAAAGTACACTCCATTTATCCTAAGCTCTGAGGTAGGGCCATAATGTAATTTATTAAGGAAATACTGATATAGTTTAATGCTGCTGGTGTGTTTTTTTATAAACAAATATTGAATTCTGTATGCACATTAAAACTTTTTCTTCTTTTTACTAAATAAATATAAGGCACAATAGATTACAAAATGTTTTTACTCATTTACATATGATTCTCTTAGACATCAACATATATTATTACGTACGCTTTTAACGGATTATAAACTTATATTAAACATAATCATTTCACAGCACTACAAATGTACTTATATATTTTTTAAGAACTATGCAAGAGTCAAAATTACATTAATTTCACCAAATACAAAAAGTTTGACAACAATGGTGTTCATAAAATGTATTTCTTCATTTAAGAGTATAAAAAAGGTTTTACACATTTACTATCTATGATAAAGAGTTCATAATAATTTATATGGGCCTATATAGATTATGTATTATAAGTAAAAAGTAAGTTACAGCAATAAATTATAGTTAGGATGTTCACTTTATATATATAAAAAAATGGCATTTCAAATTTGCGTCTCGCAGGTGGTGTAAAAATTTCACTTTATATTTTTGTTCAATGCTATCCCTACCAAATTATCTATCATTTCCTTTATTTAAAACATCAACAGTCTGTAGAAAGCGGCATAGAATATGTTATATACAAAATCGTTTCATATCTCTTTCTTTCCCTTTTCTATTGTATAAAAGTTGCAACAAATGGGTGCGGTTAGCGCTCTTCTTCTAAAAATATTAAGGTGTGGGGGAGGGGGGAGGGGGAGGTAAAGGGAGGAAAAGTTTTCCTTTAGAAAACCTTTAGACATGTTCTTCTTTCCCCTTGGGCCTATTATAAGTTCCAATATCGATATATCATGGCATGTCTCGTTGTATTCATTCTTCTACTCCGGCGATAAGTTTTGCATGGTTTAGCAAGATTAATGAGCAGTGTCTTTCAGTAGGAAATGTGGGAGGATAAGGGAGGGGATAGAAGTTCTGATAACGTTAGCCTCGTGAGGGCAAGAGAAACAGAAAGTGTGATAAGGGCTGACATCTCCCATAAGGTCTCTGCTCAAAACTTCCTCTGTGACAAGCCACGTGTCAGTTTGGTTTATACAGAATGGTCTAAAATGTCCGATAAGTAGTAAACATAAACGTCTTTGAATTTAAAATCAAGAACATGTGAATAATAAGTAGACGTAACTATGACACACTGTGTAGATAGATTGTATTTTGTATAATATATTATATATTATTTAGTAAATATTATAATATTTATATATATTATATGAGCTTTCGCCATCATAGCGACCGACCATAGCGAGGTTTTGTTTTAAATTGATCATTTGGAATTTTGTCTGTATGTCCGTATCTTTGTTCTACGATAAATGTCAAATATGTTGACGAATTTTAACAAAACTTGGCAGGAATATTCTTTTATGCTAATTTGAAAAATTTATGTTCATACCTGGCTATCTGGTGTTCAAAAAAAGAAGTTCTTAGGAAGATATTTGATCCAAAAAGGGATGAAGATGCTGGGGGAGTGGAGGAGGCTACATATTGATGACTGATGAGTTACATACCCGGTAGTCATCACAAGACATGGTTAGGATAATATTTTTGTTTAGCACCACGTCTTACTACCCGTTCGGGTTATACGCTTTAAGTACTAATTACTCTAATGGATTAGGAATTGGGAAGGTTGAAAATAGAGGAAGTGAACCCGCATTTGCGTGTAGGGAGAGTGGAAAACCATTAAGGAATCACCACCCCCAGTTCACCCGACCGAGATTCGAACCTCGATCTCCCCGTTCTCAGCAGTTGAGCTCAACACGACTAACGCGTTAGCCAACTACGCCACCGAGGCGGGTTGTTAGGATAATCAAATCCCCCAGATTACGGTGGAGAACTAGCTAAATATAAGGATAGGTGGCGTACTTTGGTAAGTGCAGCAATGAACTTGAGTTCCCAATGGCATAGAGAAAGTAATCTCTCTTATGTGACATTGATATTTATTTACGACCTAAAATGGTTATTATGTGGACAAAGACGTCGGATTTATATAAAACTAGCTGATGTACCCATTCTTAGAACATAGAATCCATACAATAGCTTTGTTATTTTTGTATATAAAATAAACAGCAAGTAATAGTTACCAAATATTAAATTATTATTAAATATTAATCCTTTATTGGTTTAAGTTGTGACATAAAACTCTAAAGTACGCTGACTAATTAATGCAAAATGTCAAATTAGAAAGATAATCTGAAGATGCTGACATTTTTTTGAAAATTAATTTTTGTTTTTTTATACACAATACACTAAACTCTTCTTGCTTGTTGGTGCCAATAAAAAAGAAAGAAATGTTTCACAGCATAAATAATAGTTGTTAGAAGTGTTATTTTATTGTAAGTGTTTTTTACCTCATTTAATCCGTTTAACCTTTTCAACTCGTGTGCCTTATTCACCCCGTTTACCCATTTTGAAATTTAAAATCTGTTTACCTTCTTTACTCTAAAGTAATAAATATTTTATTCTTTCTACCACGTTAACGCTTTTTTTTTACCCGTTTACGCTTTATACACTTTTCACCGTTTTTGGACCGTTTAGAGACTTTTTAATTTTTGCAATACTTATATTTCTTTTACCCCTTTTAATCTTTACTCTCTTTTAATTTTTATGAGATTTACTTTTTTCCCCTTTTAGCATTTTTAACCTGTTTGCCCCTTTTACCAATTTTGCTCTGTCTGACATTATATGTTTTTGATATTTTTGACATTTTTTCTCTTTTGGTTTTACAAACAATTACCCGGCTCAACACCGTAGAAATATTTTAAGGTTAGAAGTTTGTAAAAAGTTCAAAAAGCATATCAGGGTAAAAAGAAGACTTAGTTCACTTTATCTTTAAAAAATAGGGTAAGAAGTTTGTTTAAAAAAATGTGAAAAAGTGTAAAATAGATTAAAAGGGATTAAGGAAGGGGGGGGGGGTATATCGGCCAACCGAAAATAGGAACGTGTGAAAAGAGCCCAACTGTACACAGTTTATTCATAATTATTTCCCACTCTTACACCACGCAAATAACGCTGTTTATTCATAATTAATATTTTTCTTTAGTAATATTTGGGATGGCGTGTGTATACTAGAACCCAGTGGTGTTAATAATGATGCGCCAATACATATAATAACACTTTAATCAATTTCATACGCACTTCGATTGCCCCATGGTCTAACGTGCTACTCTCATATTAGATTACAATGCCGAAGACAGGAAGATCGGGATTCAATCCCGGTTGAGTGCTTTGAGGGTGTTTTTTCTAAATGTCTTTCCACTCTCACTCCTCAAAATTGCGGGTGCACTTCCTATAAATTAAACCTTCCTACTCTTAACACATTAGTGTATTTAGTATATAGGCGTATAGCCCGAACAGGTAGTAAGACGCGGTGATAAATAAAGATACATTCCCTTGCAATTATAACCAATTATCTTTTTTTTAGTATATTTTAAAGTGCGACGGAAGGGAATTTGAGCAAAGGTCAGGACATTTGTAGTTATGATGACATCAAAATTGGCATTTAGATTAATATTTGTCATCTGAAAAAAAAACCTTTTTATATTAAAAAAAAATTCCTTGTCATATAGCGCAATGGCCATAACAGGTATTCAAACACTGTGAGTAGCAAAAATTTAAATACATTTTTCTATTAAAGAAATATTTAATTTATTTTGGCCAAATAAATTTTTACCATTAAAACTGTAAAAATATGGTATTTGACTCGCGTTCCCTTACATTCTATCAAAAGGTGCTATGAAAGAGATATATTTTTGGTAATGTCTAAGACGAATATAACTATAACATTGAATCAAAACTATATCAGCTTTCCTGAATAATATTTCTTTAAGATCACCTGAAAGCGCTCATCCCGAACGGTTAATAAGACAAGGTGTTAAAATAATCTTCCTCAAAGATTCGCTCAAAGGGTGATCAATATGTGAAAAATTGAGAAACCATATGATTCTCCAAGACTAGCGTATTAACCCCCTCACCCTTACATCAAGATCACTTTCTTCATTTCCCCCTCTTCCCGCGTGTGTTCTCTTTTCAAAGGAAGGGGTAAATTTCTCATATCCAGCTGTCGTCACATGGTTAGAGAAGTGTGAGCACACGCATTTCAGACTTGGCACAACGTCCAATAACGCACATAAACATGAAATCTCCATCAAGGACTGAAAAGCTCCCCTGCAGTGGTTAGTACCTCTGATAGTAAGATTGTGGAGAAGAGGAGGGGAGCGAAGAGGAAGCGATAAAGTGGAAAAGGATGAAGTGATAGTCTGTTTTTGGAAAGGATAGTGTCTAATGGTGTCTAATACTAAAAGTTTATTTGGTGTCAAGACAAATTGGATGATAGCTTTCTTTAGAAGTTAGAATGTCATACAAAAAAAAAACTATAATAGTTGAATAAAATTATTCTGATTTTTGGAAACTCTTTTGTTTAAGTGTTTTTTATTTTATGATTTAATTTAACGACATTGCTTACTTGACGATTTCAAAGCTATTTTGTGAAGCGGGTTGCATCTTGACTTGACGCACCTAAGCAATCTAAGCACGATCACACTTAAGACACATATACACGACATAGCAAGAGAGGGAAGAAAACTAAAAGTTCACCCTGTGAGGCTTTGTTTATCTGCTGATAGAACTTGCCCTTTTCCTCTGACTATTTTACACACTCACTCTACTATTTGTGCCTTGAAAACACCGACTTGCTTTTTAAAATCACATTTTTCTTGTTTACGATTCTAGATGGCATATGCCACCTCGGATTTTTTTAAAATCTACATCCCGTTATGAAGAGTATTACAGGCCATTTTCGTGACTAAGCTAAGAATAACCTAAGATTTATGAAAAATAATTTTACAAAAAAACTAGTTTAATATAAAAATAATAATTTTGTGACATTGGGGAGGACTAATTTTAGAATTATTTAAGAATTTAAGGTTTTTGTTTTGTTTTATCTTTTTAACTCGCTGAATAAAACGTAAATTATTTAACATGGAAAATCCTATCTAGACATGTAGTTACGTCACATGGAGGAAACTTCCTTACGCATGGTTTTTGTACGCGACTCATATTAAATTGAATGAGTTCTTTTTTTATATTGGCCTATAATGTTTCCGACTCAATCAAATGTGCGCACACAAATATTCACTAGTTGTTTATACTTTCTATAAATTTTGTCAATCATTTTTGGGGAGTTTTTATTATTATTAAATAAATATCCGTTTAAAATAATTTTAAAATATATTGTTGTAGTTTCTTAACTAGTCTTTTGGTCTTATTATTTACTTAATTTTGTCTCAATTATTCATAAATGAAGAAGAGACTAATTTTTACAAACAAAACATGTGAATTTTAAAATAAAATCTAGATCTAATGTTGCAAATTAGTATATACCTATTTTAAATAATCATCTAAATAATCACTTAGTTAACATTTTATTTTTAGTAGGCCTATATAATAGACTATAATTTATACATATTTCTCATTTTAATTTCAGTAGACCTATATAATATAATCTATACACTTTTAGGTGTCAAGCTATTTTTGTTCATATTGTTAATTTAAACTGAACTGATATAGGGAGTACTATGTATGTATGTATGTATGTATGTATGTATGTATGTATGTATGTATGTATGTATGTATGTATGTATGTATGTATGTATATATGTATGTATGTATGTATGTATGTATGTATGTATGTATGTATGTATGTATGTATGTATGTATGTATGTATGTATGTAT